>CM074819.1:1613956-1649064 GCA_037447605.1 Zygnema circumcarinatum
GATCCCTACGTCTTCCGCTGCGCGTACCTCTGAATCTCCCGGATCCTGGCTCTATGCTGCAGGCAGACCCACAGGACCAACACAACCCTTCGTCAGTTTCAGCACGGACGCGCGAGTGGCCGTACAGCACCTGCAACTAGCTCAGCAGTCTCCTCTTAACCCCACTTATCTTGTGCTACACAGAGTGAACCAGACGGACGCATTTCGCAACGCCAACGCCAAAACGACCTAATTTTGGTATGGTACGGTCTGGTATGGTACGACCGTACGAGTACGGTCGTTAATTGTTCAAAACAAGTGGGTATAATATATGTAATAAAGTGTTTTACTTTGTACTATATTACTACTTTTAAACCCGTTGTAAAGTATATAATATAGTCGGACTTTATAACGCGGGCCATCCCTAGTCGGGACAAGCCGGCGGTCGTTGACCGTCGCTGTTTGTTGACTTATACGGCGGAATGCTGTCGGTGGATTTTGGATTCTAGCGACAGGAAGTGGCAGCCAATGAGCGGGCGTGACGTAGGGGTCCGTACTCTGACGTTACTGGCTAATCATGGCTAACCACATGGTAACCAAAAAATGACTTTATGGAGGGCAGTTGACCGCTCATTGCTCGCCTTCGAAAAGTTGACTCGAGGGGCATTCGGAGAAAGTTGAGAATGACGTGGATCAATGGGTGACTGCCACATCGGACAGCTGTGAGATTTGTGATTACGTGGCGGTCGGTTATTGGTTTACGCATTATTCGGTACCGCACCGTCGACTGAATTTTGACCGATGACGATAGGTCGAAATTATTTTTTTCAATGGCGGCCAGACATCGGTCAGCCTAAATGTGACACGTTTCTGTCCCTCATTCGTCGACCGACAGCCGAAAGGTCAGGAAAAAAGCAGAATTTTTTTCGATTGGTCGAAATAAATTGTCGTATGTGCCGTTCGCACGGTCGGGCACCCGTTCCGTAACTCTCAAAAATATTTTCTCTGCTGCTCAGATAAAATTTAATTCTCAATGTAAATATTTCTGACATTCTGATCCCTTTCCTTCCATCCTTTTTCACTTCCCACTCTGGGAAAATTTGTTTTATCCTGCCCGTAGACGCGACCCCTTTCGACTGAAAATTTATACAAGAAGTTTTTTCCTTAAAAAAAACGTTTTTCTGCCCGTCGCTGGGCCTCCCCCCCTCCCAGAGCGGCGAGCTCGGGACTTTTTTATCTAATTTTGTGGCAGAGGGGGAGGTGGGAGGGGAGGTCTCGGAACCCTAATTTTTCTTTTCTTTAAAGGGAAAATTTACCTACTATTTAGGATTTAGGGTTTTTGGAGCTGCAAAGGGGAGAGAGCCTATTGGGGTTACTCCTGCCTTCCCCCACCCCCCCCTCTCCCTTATTTATTTATTTATTCTTTAAGGGAGGAGGAGAGAGCAGATAAGTGAACTGACTGACTTAACTGACTTGAGAAGGAGGAGGAAATTTCAGCCGATGGGGCGTCTCTAATTGGTTGAAAAAGGGTAGAAATCTCTTTTTTTTGGCTAATTCAGCTAACCCTAATCTTGTGATATCCTCCTCTGAAAGGGAGGGAGATGGTGAAGTGAAGCTACTGGTTAGTTAGTTAGTTAAATGATCTTGACCATCAGCAGCCATGAAAGATTCAGACCCATTTTTGTCTTTTTGACATCACGTAGAAGGCCATGCATTGTAGCTGCTCGAAAACCGGTTAACCAACGGTCTGTCTAACCGACTAAGTGGCTGACTGTCCAAACTAGCCAACTCGGAGTTCCTTGGGTAAAAAATAGGTCAATTTTTTTAACATACTCTTGGTCTCAGGACGCTCCTTATTACTGTTTTTTCTTTTTTTTTTTTTAAGTTCTTAATACTCGTGGTCCTCAGGGAGGTGCTCATTACTGTAGTTTTTTTTTTTTTTTAAGTTGTTAATGGCGTTTCCAGCCTCTCGGCGGACGGTGAGAAACTCTCTCTTTTCCCGCCAGACGCAGTCCGATGTCGGCCATGGGTCCCCGAAGGAGAGTCTCAAGGAGGGCAGCTCTTCAGAAACGCAAAAAGGCCCACAATGGGCCTCGCATAATTCCGTAATTTTTGGATCTTCAAAGCAAAAACCGGCGACATTTGACGGATTCCTCCAAAGGGTGTGCGGAAATGATGCTTCGGAAACGACCCACATCGGAAACCCACTTGAGGAAAATGTTGATTCGAGTGGGTCTGCATTGCATGGCGCGAGGAGCGAGAATAGGGCGGGCTTGGCGAGGCCAGGTGGCATGCTGGGAATGGTCCAATCGGGGAAAGGAGGGTCCCCTAAGCTCACTGATGGCTCAGTTGAGTACGCAATTGAGCCCGACAGCATTTCCGGATTTGATATTAGGAAAGACTCCATAATCTTGAATCGGCCGTCGAATCTCAGTGATAGTGCTTTGCATGAGAGAGGGAGTCCGCAAAAACCCATGTCGAAAAGTGAACCATTTTCCGGAGATGTTGCATCTCCGACTGGTTCAGGGGGAGCTCTTAGAGCAGAGCAGCAAAGCAAGCATCCCTCTAATAGACAGTTAGATTTAAGTACTGGAGACAGATTGGGGTCTTGCAGGAGGTTTCAAAAGGATGGTGAGTGGGAGGCGAGAGGGGGGTTGGTGGCAGTTCTATGGGACCCCGAGCCAAGAGAAGGGAGAGAGGTGTTGTTAGAGAGAGAGAGAGAGGCTCTGCTTGTGGCAGAGAAAGAGGCGGAGCGTCGGAAGGAGAGAGGAGAATTAATAATGAGTTCACTCGAGTCGCATCCTCTGGCTACACGGTTAACCGACTTACAAATTACGCGGCTGGTTGATGAGCTTCGGTCGGAGGACAGTTCGAAAAGGAAGGATGCAGTTCATCAACTGAGAATGCTGGCGAAATATTCCGAGGAAAACCGAGGTTTAATCGCAGATGTAGGTGGAATTGAGCCTTTGGGAAAGCTGCTAAGTGATAGCGATGATAGTATTGTATCTGAAGTTGTGACTGCACTGCTGAACCTTTCAATTCACAGTGGGAACAAAAAGATCATGCATGGAGTGATTGAGCCATTAGTCAAAATGTTGGAGCACAAATCATGGGATACAAATGAGAATGCCGCTGCTACTTTGTTTAGTCTTTCAGTTCTCGACGAGTATAAGATCAAAATTGGAGCTTCAGGGGCTATTCCCTTCCTTACAGACATCCTCCGGAAGGGTTCAGAGCAAGGACAGAGGGATGCATGCAAAGCCCTTTTTAACCTCTCCATTCTCAGTACAAACAAATGGAGACTTGTTGAAGCAGGAGCTGTAGAAGTCCTAGTCAACCTTCTCCAAGAGCCTGCATCGGGAATGGCGGAGAAAGCAGTTTCAGTTTTGGCTAACTTGGCCACCATTCCGGAAGGGAGAGAAGCTTTAGCAGATGCATTCGACGGAATTTCTGGTTTAGTTGAAGTGGTCGAGTCGGGACTCCCCAGAGGGAAGGAGAATGCAGCGGCTGCTTTGTGGCATTTGGCCAAAAACGATCCCACACATCGCAAGCTGATTCTGCAGGAAGTCGTTATTCCGCCGCTTGTTGCTCTCGCGCAGACCGGAACAAGCAGAGCAAAGGAGAAGGTGGGTCTATTCTTTCTTTAATTTGAGCTTTTTCCCAATTTTCCGTACCTTCATTTGGGGTTCTCAAGTTGTTTTTTCTTAGTTTTATCTCCTAGAGGGTCTTGGGTGTGCGTTGGGAATGCATTTTGTCTGTTTTTGTCGCACATCATGAGATGTGATATCACATCATCTTCATTCACACATCGTGACGTCATCGTCTGACGTCATGTGATCTCTGTGGTTTGTGCAGGCCAACCTACTGTTGACCGACTTCCGAGACAAGTGCGCGTAATATTATGGGCCATACGGTAACGGGCTGATGCTTATCTATTGGAAGGTAGAAGTAGGGGAGAGGGATTAGATCATGATGAGAGAGGGAGAGAGAGGGAGAGAGAGAGAGAGAGAGAGGGCGCGAGAGACAGATGAGCTGAGAGAAGAAGTCTTTGTCCTCAGAGAAGTTCACATAGCAGCCTGCTCTACCATTAGTGAGGCGAGAGGTCACTGTGCTGCTTTGGGCTCCCTCGATTCCGCGACAATTTGAGAAGACCTTTCAAAACGTCTTCCTTTTTCTTGTTAATTTTATCACAAGTTTGGGTCGAGTAGAGGGCACATGCTGGAACAGGAAGACAATTCCATAGAACAGGAGTGCCCTTGTGCCTGCGTTCCTTTGTAGGTTGTAAATGAGAACAGTAACTAGAAGGCAGACAAGGACCACTCTCGCTGACAGAATGTTTGACAGCTCTGTGATAGCTACTGTACTAAACTGTAGTGCTTCCTCTATAGAAATTGCATTGTCATTTGATTACTGGGCCAGTTAGAGTTTGGGGGCTAGTCTGAAAAGAGTGAGGATGTTAAACTTTTAAGCCCTTGGATAGCCGGAATTCTTAACAGAGATTCATCCTATTGCTAAATATCGCCACTTTACTCTCAAGGCTATCATTGGGTTTTGATCTATGGGCAGAGCGAGCTGGAGGAGAGGGAAGAGAGGCGGGGAGAGTTAAAGGGAGGGAGAGAGGAGGGGAAAGGGAAGGGAAGTGGGGAAGTGTGAGAGAGGAGAGGGAAGAGAGGCGGAAGAGTTAGAGAAGGGGAGAGAAAAGAGAGGAGGGAGAGAAGGGAGGGAGAGAGGCGGAGAGGGAAGTGAGGGGAGGAGAGAGTGAGGTAGAGAGTGGAGCGGGAATAGAGGAATGTGAGCGAGGAAGAGAGGGGTAGCGGGAAGTGGGCGAGAGAGTGTGAGAGGGAGGGGGAGAGTGCTGGAAAAGGACAGCCGAGTGGGTCCAAGCGGGCTACTCCTTCGACTTCTTAACTCTCATGGTGTGAACATGTGGGAGGCGTAACTGTCACGTGGGACGTGGAACAGTATTTGAACGCCGTCCATGTGACCGAGAAAGACTTGGGACTTCAGAAACTGGAAATTATGTTTCACATGTGGCTCCTTGCTCTCTCCCTCTCTCTCTATCACTCGGATACTCTCCCCCTCCCCCCTCCCCCCTCCCCCCTCCCCCCCCACTTCTCCTCTCTCTCTCCATCCCGCTCTTGCGCCCCCTCCTTCCAATCTCTCCATCTCCTCTCCCATCCCGCCCTTGCCCCCCCTTTCTCCCTCTTGCTCCCTCCCTCACTCTTTCTCCCTCCCTCTTCGGTCTCTTCCGCTTCCTTTCTCTCCCCTGCCGCTCTGAAAACCTAAGTCTCCCTCTGCTCCCTCCCTCCCCCCCCCACTCTCTTCTCCCTCTCGCTCTCGCCCCTTTACTCCATTTTCGCCCCTATCTCGATCTTCCTCCTCCATCGCTCTCTCCGCGCCTGTTCCTTTTTTTCTCCCTCACCCTGTTCGCGAACTCCCACGCCCCCCGCCTCCATTCTCTTCCCTGTTCCTCTCGTGTTCTCTTTACCTTCTTCTCTCCACCTCCTTCAACCCCTCACTCGTTCCCTCTCCCACTTTCTCCTTCTACCACTTCCTATCTCTGCCCCTCCCTTCGTTTCCTTCTCTCTCGCCTCCTACGGTTCTCCTCTCTCTTTCTCTACCTTACCCTCTCCTTTCTCTCCCTCCCTCTCCCTCCCTTTCGCCCCCCTCTCCCCTCTCCCATTCTCATACTATTGCTCTCCGCTTTTTCTCGCTTCTTCTCTCCCTTCTCTCATTCACATCCCTCTCCCTCCCCTCGCTTCTCGCTCTTCCTCGCCCCTTTCCTAAGTCCCTCTCTTCACCTCCTTCCCGTCTCTTCCCCTCTCCCTCCCTCTGTCTCGTCTCCTCTCTCTACCGGCATGCTTCCCCTTTTACTCTCAGCGTGATAAGGAGCAGAGCTGCAAGCCACATCATTCTTATTTTGACAAAAGCTAATTTCTCGCTTGACAGATACACATGTCAACAGTGTGGAGCGCACATTTGAATCATATTGCGCAAATGAAAAGCTCATCCAATCAAGGAAACATCAAAAGCAAGATCACGATTAAGGACAAGGTCAAAATCAACAACAAAATCACGAGATTAATAACAACAAAATGATGTGGATCAAGATTAAGAACACGGTCAAGATTAATAACGAAGTCAAGACCAGCACGAACATCCACTGTCAAGGTCAAAATCAGGAATTTCAAGATCGATAACGAAATGACGATCTGGATTAACGTCAACAATCAATATCAAGATAAAAAACAGGGTCAATATCAATTTAAACAAGATCAAGACCAAGATCAACGTCAAGATCTCCTGCCACACCACAATATGAAGCTTCCAAAGGATCAACCAACCGTTTAGTAAGCCAAGACAAGGTAGAGAAGCTTTGTGGGAACAAAACAAAGAACAAAGGCATTGCAAAAAGGTTAGGACCTAGGAGCACGAATCTTCAGTAACTCTTTAGGTTCTTGCCAGGTTTTCTTCAGTGGTTTACCGTTATCTTCTTACACCCAACAATTAACCCTAAAAAACCGACCCTTTTATTCAGTAGACCCAAGTTCCTGTATTTACATTCCGGACCACGACTCCCACATGCCTCCAGCCGCTCCATGCTGAAGGCCATGACCATGACACTTTGACTCCTGAGTCATGACTCATGCGAGTCATGAGCCATGTGCCCCATGTGCCATGGACTCATGGTCCTGCGTTACATGACTACCATGACCATGACCGTGACAATGATACGTGACCAGCCATGGCCACCATGTTTCTCTACAACCCTTCCATGCTGTCATCTCTCTCATTGCCCGCCGCAAGAAGGTGTCCTCCCCCTCCCACAACCGCCCCACACTCAGGACACGTCGACTGTTCCATAGCCCCCCCACAGTCGCCTATGGCATATGTGTGCCCATTGGGACACCTGTACCAATGCCCCGCTCCAAAGTTCATTGCCTCTCTTATTTTCCGCTTCTCGTCGATCGTTACAGGCAACCAAGTTGGGGCCCCACGAACCCTAATTTCAAGGGCAGGGAGATCGTCTTGTAGCTGTTTCCGAGCGAAGTCGCCCAATGTATCCTTAGTACGAACAGACTGCATTTCATGGTGGGCTACATATCGGAAATGTTGTCTGGCTTCAGTAAGAAGGCGGAGTTGCTCCTCTTGGACGGCAATCTATACAGAAAAAGCAAACACACAGCACTGAATAATCAATGCCTTGAATTAATTATACTAAGGAGTTTCAACCTGAAAGCGAGCTGAATTCACAGAACAGTCAAGAGTATGTGAAAAAAATTCTCACATTCTTATCCATTTGAGGATATATACGCACTCCCTGTAAACCCTTCACTCGGCTTATTACCAACCCTGCAAGGCCCAATCTTGCAGTAGCCTCCACAAGCCAGCTTTGCTGCTTGTTCGCCAACTCCATCCCCTTATTGAAGCAGTCCATCCCATCTTCATACACTGCATTTATACGCAGTAGATGACGCTCCAAAATATCCCCAAGCTCTCCCTCTTGCATGTTCTTAACTAAATTAGACAGTGCAAGAAACATAGATTTGAACTTCACAAGCATAGAAAGCTCCCAAGCTTTGCCAAAGAGGATGAATGCTTCAGAAGTAGTTCGAACATCAGGATGAGGAATAAAGCCTGCATGTTGCTGCAAATGTCGCAAATTGAAGTCCGCTTCTTCCAAATCTTCAAAACCAAGAGACCTGCTTATCGCGACAAGCGTCGCTTCATAAGCCTGTTTTGTGGGATGGTGTTCACAGGACTTGACAAAATTCCGAATTTTCTGAACGTTCGCATTTACTTTCTCCGTAAATCCGGCCCTCATTGGCGTCCCTTCTTGAAGTTCAGCGAGCTCATTTCGCAATCCTGCTAAAGTTTCTTCATAGTTCCCAAGCTCACTTCTCGCAGCCTGAATAAACTTCCTCTCCGATTGGTCCAGCATCGCCTTGTTAATCATCCTCCCATATCGTTTCACCTTTGTGATGGGCGCCCTGCATTCAGGGCAACCTTTTAACTCAACTAAGTCACTGCCAAGCAGCAACGGAGAGTCCCAATCTTCCTCCTCCTCTTCAACTTCCTCCGGCAGGGATACATTGCTTTCTCTGCCCTCTTCCCTCCCTCGCTCTCCTTCGCTAGCATTCGAAATCTCGCCTTCTTCCATTATCTCTCCTTCCTCCTCACTGCCACTCTCCACTCCTCCAACCCCACCATCCTTTGATCTGCTTAATGAAACTCCTCCACTCTCACTCTCTTCCTCATCACTCACTTGCCTCCTCTTCCAGACCCTCCTTAGCTTCCGACTGTAGTACTTACGGAGCCCAACGTGCATGTCCATGTTGGAAACTATGTAAGCATGTCCACAGCCAAGCACTACTAAAGGATCCTCCTCAAGATCCACTTCCTCCAAAGTACTCATCATATATAGATCTACTACAAGCCCCTTGTTCTTAGGAGTCCCACATGCTTGACAGTAAGCCATTGGGGGACAATCCTCTCCACAAATAGAAGGGCATTGGTGCCCACAACTTAGAAGCCTCGTACACCTCTTATCGCAGGGTAAACGGGTACATGGAGCTCCACAAGGGAGCCGACATTTTCCGCGATGTGAACAAAACCAAGTGCATGGCTCCGCGCAAACTGCACACGGTTTGTGGCATTTTTTTCCGCAGGTGCTATGGGAGCATGCAACTGGGCAATTCCTTTGGCATGGAGGGCATGGCTTGCCCTCATGGCATGTTGAGACGCATACATGCCCACATAGGAGGTTTCTCTCACATTGTTGTCTGCAAGGGGGGTGAATTTTTCGGGAGTCTGTTGTCGAATGTGGAGAATTCAAAGTAAAGCATTCGCCACATTTTGCTTTGCATAAATGACCACACTCCGCAATTGGGTGCCCGCAAACTGCCCGACATTTTTTGGGCTCGTACTGAACAATCGCAGCTTCTGAGCAGTCAACAGGTTGCTTATGGTTGCATATACCCATTGTTATCTCCACCTTTTTCCTGCAAGAAAATTTACACACAAAGCTTTGTTACCACAGATTGCCCACGGACTTTGCTTTTCAAAAAGAAATCAAAACTAGAGCTATATTCTTGCTGAGATGGCTATGTTAAAGGAAACCACAGTGGGTTCATTACCGGCATGGAATACGGTCCAGATGGTTTGTCTCGCTGCATCTGACACTTGACGCAATATGGCCGCACGGCAGTTTTACGGAACTGATGGCAACGCTGCATGGGCCACATGGATCGCCACATGCAAGAGGGCATGGATGGCTCCATGCGCACTCAGTTAGAGGGCGAAGCCGTTCACATTGTTTGTTGCAGCGAACTGTCACATGGTCTCGATCGTCAGGATGACATCTGCATGGGCCAGAACGATCGTCGGTAATGCCCATTAACGTGAGAGTGAGATTAAGAGTGATTACCAGGAATATAAGTTAAGGAATGTCTGTCCAATACTTTAGGCTGCCATGCACAAACACTTGAAGAGTAATACGTGTTTAGAAGTGAAGGAATGGTAAGAAAGGTGTACATTTATATGTAGGATATTATAGTACAATGTAGGATATTTTAAAGGCAGAGTGAGAGGAATTCCGCACACCTTCGAGGACATGCATGCCCACATGGCATCCGAAAGTTGCATGACGAAGCGCAGCCTCCATCCCCAGCAAGCTCCTCAAAGTCGCTCGCTTTAGCGATTCGGGTTTCGTTCTCCGGATGCGCCACACATTTCAGAAGTAGTGTGGGGCCCACACAATCATCTTTTTTCAGGATTTCGATGACTTGGGGCCACATTTTTGAGTTTTCATGAAGACATAAACAGTCCGTGTTTCCTGCATGCGGAACCACTTGGTGATGTAAATATGTGCCATACAAACATCTATGTAGATATGGTTCAAGGATTCTTGAAGCATCTATAACAACCAGGCATGGCTGTTTGTTGCGCACTTGAAAATGGTTAAGGCAATAGAAAGAGACAATAAGAAAGCTTGGCAAAGAATTACATGAGCGATGGGTGGTATCTAATGGCAGGAGTTGGGAAACGAATTGACATAAGTACCCACCAACTAGATACATTCCATGCCGAGCTCGTGAAAGGAGGACATTGATTCTGTTTGGAGATTTCAAAAAGCCGATATGTCCTCCAGACGTGTTTCGGACCAATGACAAGATAACGATAGTGCTCTCCTCCCCTTGAAAACTGCATTCACCAAAGATAGGTTAACATGTCCAACTTTTCGAAGTTCACAATGAATCACGTTCTCATGCGAACATCATTCAAGGAAATTCATCATTTGCACGTTTAACATCTCTCTCACATGGAACGCCAAAAGTCATATCTCTCACAACTCAAGGTACAGTTTTCTCACAAGGGGGCCCATTATTTGTTACGAACAGCTTCACAAGCAAAAAATTATATGATCATTGTATCTCAAAGCCGAGAAGCCTTACTTGTCAATAGTGGCAAGCCGCACGCTTTCGTTCATCGATACCACCTTAGGTTGAGCATATTCCAATCCCATTCCCGGTGTCTCCCTGCTCTCCCCTCTCTCCTCTTCATCACTCTCCCTCTGCCTCTCTCTCTCCTCCATCTCCTTCACGGTCTCTTCATCTTTTTCACTAAGTGTCACATACACAGATTTCGACAATTCCGCTCGGATCTTCAACAACTGGCCCACATATGGAGTCAAAATTGTTATCTCTCCCGCTCCATATCCCTGCTTGAGGAGATACTTCGCCAGACCCATCACCATTTTGACCTCTTCCTGGTTTGACTTTGACTTTAACCCCCCTTCTCCTCCTGTTTCCGGATTCGTATGATGCCAGAAATAAAGGTTTTGGGCCATTCCCCGGACGAATGGGTAGCAGCCAACGGTTGGCAAATGGTCCTTTAGAGCTGGATATATTGTATTCCGGATGAGGTTGGCTATAGAGGGCCTCATACGCCTCTGTGTTGCGAGAGTGTAGACAGGGAAATTTTTACTTTCTGCTAGGCGCTCAAAGAGGGAGAGGTCAAGGTTAAAGCCTTGCCCGGAATCCGTACTAAGCTCGTAAACTTCCGTCTTCGGCCGAAGCTGACGGTGATCACCTGAATAATTCACAGGAAAAATAAATAAACAAAAGAACATAATGTGGACCAGAAACAGTATTAAAGTCGTGATAGGAATGACCTTAAAAAGGCTCAAAAGCCGAGAAGTTTCTTGTAGATAGAACTCCAAAAACGCTTTTAAAAACTCTAATGGGTCAGCGTTGGAGGATTGATAAAAAGAAGAAATTTAGGAAGCCAAGCAGCATACCGATAAGGATGAGATGATCGGTTGAAGAGGACAGAGATGTAAGGACATGGGCTTCCAGCACCTCTGCTGCCTCCTCTACCACTACCACTCTCGGAGCGAAAGCAGTGACAAGTCGCTGAAATTTTGCTACTCCACTTGTAGTCATACCCACAACTTGGGCATTTTTCAGCACTTCTAGGTCTCCCATTTCCCTTATTTCTTCAAGCCGCTCCTGCTGCCTGCCGATTGAACAGAAAGAAAACAGACATGAGAGCTAACAAATGAGATATATTTATTTATTTGATTTATTTATTCATGCGAGAGGAGAGAAGTAAACATTCCAAACACTAACTTCCTTGGAATTCCAGCATCATCATGATCCCTAATTCCATCAAAGTACTCAAGTGTGTTCAAAGTAGTCAAAAGATAAAGAAGTACTCCTGCACCCAATGAGCCCAAGTGAATTTCTATCAAAAGGATGAAGTCCGCAGTGAACTTGAACTTACGTCTTGTAGGCTTCCATATTCACTTTGATCCCATCTAAATTCATCCCATGAATCTCCTTCCGCCACTTTTTAATAAGCCTCTTCCTCACATTTCGATGAACATTCCAAAATTCCTCCTCTTGCACTTCCCCAAACACCACAGATATGCCCCTCCGCACAACATTCCAGGCGGTAGGCTCATTAGAAGGCTGCAAGGTGTTCTCCTCCATAGCAAAGGGTCCTCCTCTTCGCTTTCCTCCTCTCGGAGTATCGAAAGTTGGGGTTGGGTAGCCCTCAGACCATCTTTCCCAGTTTAAGGCTCCAAAGTCATTCTGGAACGAGAATCAGAATCACGACGATGGTTGCTTCAGATTTTTCTTCTTTAAAATATCTACTCTATAGTTTTAACACTTCCTATTTCCAGCTATAGAAAGATTGGATATGAAAGATTGTTTTCTCTGTTTTTAAGAAGGAATGATAGCTCACCTGCACCACTTCATCATCGATTGACCCATCCCCGAGGGGGTCCGTAAGGGTGGCGAAAAAGTTAGGGTGATTCAGTTCAAGGTAGTCGCTCACATCCGGCCATGAGAGCTCATAGTCTTCATCCCCCAGGAGACGGGCCTGCCCTCCCCTTATCTTAAGCTCCAACAGTTCCATTTTCTTAATGCATTGCCACTCCTGCCATCGCTGGGCTGCAGCCAACCAGAGATCTTGCTCAGGCGTATAAGAGGGCTGTAGCAGATAACTCTAATAATGCAGGAAGGTGAATGTTGTCAAAGAAGACAATGTCCCCTCCATCGTCTCTTTGCGTTTCGTTCTCACTCATCCTCTCTTCTCACTCCACTACCCGTTTCCCTTTTCTCTCCTCAGCTTAAAAGCATTCATTTTGAACCCCCCCCTTTCTCTCTCTCTCTCTCTCTCTCTCTCTCTCTCTCTCTCTCTCTCTCTCTCTCCTAAGGGAGCTGCAAGACTCACAGGGAGATTTGAGGCTCTTTGAATTCTCTCGCATAATAGAACGCAAGTTGCGCGGCTCCAATGCAGCACTTCGGCTCCGTCCTCCCACTCGCACAACCTGCAGCCCCCCCACCCCCCCCCCCCAAATGTAAAATAAAATAATCTCAAAAAACTCAAATTACTCAAATTCACGCCTGCAAGCCTGTTAAAAACCTCCAAAAAGTGCAATGTAACTGCTTACAAAACCTTCCCACAGTGAACCCTGATGCACACAAATCAGAATCTCGCCCTCCTTACATTGGTTATTCCGTTTGCGATGAGCCCCTCCAAGAACTGATCCAACGCATGGTTGGTAAAGCACACACACAGTATGGGCTCTAAGGATGGCTTTGTCTCCCCCCCCACTCTCTGAAATAAGCCCCTCCGTCGCCCCCCAGAGTTGTGCAGAAGAAGCTGCACAATTTTGATACCGAGATATGTCTGCGAAAAAAATTGACAAGTTAAAATCATGCAATTAAATCTAATTTGATAATGTGAAAAAAGGCATTCCAAGAGATTGAGGAGAGACGAGAGAGAGGAGAGAGCAGAGAGAGAGAGAGAGAGAGAGAGAGAGAGAGAGAGAGAGAGAGAGAGAGAGAGGAGTGAGGAGAGGGGAGAAGCGAGGAGAAAAGGAAGAGGCGAGAGAGCGGAGAGAAGCGAGGAGACGAGAGAACGAGAGTGAGGGAGCGAAGAGAGGAGAGAGGAGAGTGGGAGCAGAGGAGAGCAAAATCACTTAGTGTAAACAGAAGGGCTTACTTTGCCGGTTCCTGGAGGCCCTTGGATGAGTACTAATTCATCTGTGAGAGCTGCATGGAGAGCCTCTAACTGAGGCCTATCGAGAGTGGAGAGAGCCTCTAATGCTTCGTAGGGAAAAGCATCAGGTGATGAAATAGCCACATCTTGTAAACTCAGTTTGAGGTCGATTGTATCGCTCCCTTTATCGGTTGAGATCAACGGGGTCAGATCGTATCTGCCATAGAAACGAAGATGAAGTGTATACCGACAAAGCATCCATGAGCAGAAGAGAAGATATGCAAAGTAGCTCACGTATATAGGATGTTTAGGATTTCTAAGGGTTTTAAAGGTTTCTCTCACCTTGTCTCCTCTGACATGTATGCGGGAATGCCGACATTTGTCATGGTTTGAACTCTCCCAGTTTCATGAAGAATGTACTTAGCAAAGGGAAAATTCATTTCTGAAAGGCCCTGCAGAGCCTTCAATATCGGCTTGTAAGCGAAAAAATTCGCCGCTGCTTCCATCATTAGCATCTCCTCCGCCGGACTAATTCCATTTTGAAATGCATCAAGAAGCGCTTCATTGAATGGGCTTCTGTCACAGGGTGTGACTCCTATTTTAGGGCGTCCCTTTTCGGGAGCAAGAAGTTTCGGATCCCTATAGCTTACTGTCGCCAATATCAGGCGAGAATTGACGTTTTCTTCACTCAAAGTCCCTCCTCCTGCATGTTGTCCTGCTACTCCGGATCCGCTCGAATTGTTAGTTCCTTGCAAGCGGCTTTGAAAGGTGATGCATATGAGGGAACCTGCTTGGAGTCTTCGAGAATACTTCCAGTACTCCATTCTGAAAATAAGAGGAATACAAAGTGTTAGTAAGACTGTATTCTAGAAAAACAAGTGGCATGCTTTACCCCTCCCCCTCCCCCTTCCCTCACCCCCGCTCCTGCACTCACCTATCCGCTCGCCTCTTTTGCCAGGCCTGGTCATCAAACGCAAGTAGATAGTACACTCCGCACTTGCTGTCTGCTTGCACTCCCACACACTCCACATTTCTGAATAGGAGGAGCTCCACTCCCTCTCCCCCCCTCTCTCCCAAAGCTCCCTTCATAGGGAGATACGCAGCTGCTTCACTCCGACTGAGCCGGACCTCTCCTCCCCTTCTTCCCCGAGCTCCGCCACGGCTACCTTCCGTAGAAGGGGGAGGAATAGACCCCCTCAGAGAATTAAAGACGAGCACTTTCTCCCATAAGGGAGCGATGAGATCGTGCCGAAGGAGGCGGAATTGAATGTCTAAGTGGCGAGCCACAGAGCCTTCTGGAAGGTGGTGTTGGAAGGAGGGAGAGTTTCGAGGGAGGTAAGGAGAGCGAGTGCTCAGCACCTCTCCCGCTGTGGGAGCCACTTGTATCTGTTCCTCTTTTCATAAGTGTTAGGGCGGGATTGATCCAACAAAGTAGGTGGTAGACTGAAATGTCTCAAAATTTGTAATGTTGGGAAAAAAAATCGTCAATCATTGAAAAAGTTGAAGATACCTGTTGCAAATATTGTGAATTAGATTTGCGATGCTTTTTTATTTTTTTTTAAGAAAAAGGAGAAGACCTGGCGGAAGTCTTCAAAGTCGTTGTCGTGCCTGGGAATTCCATCAATGCTAAGATCGCCAGGTCCGTCCAAATCCTCGGTTATTACTGACGTCTGAGCAGCTGTTCCCACACAAAACGGGGAGAGAGACAAGGGAGACAAGGGGGGAAGAGAGGAGAGAGAGAGAGTGGGAAAGGAAAAATGCAGATTATGTTTGGCCGATTTAGCAGAAAAGAAAGGGAAAGCAGAATCACTTCACAATCCACAAAATCAGTTAATAAAGTCCTCATCACAGCAAGAAAAATAAAACATGAAAAATAGTTGTAGGGGGAAGACCTTCAGAAAAAACTTTAACTTACCATTTGGAAAGAGAGTAATCCTCTTCAACCGGGCTGCCTCTCTCTCGACTCTAGTCCTCTCCTGCCGTACCTTCGTTCTTGCAGCGCGTAAAACCAGCTCAAAACTATCGTTCAGACCTCGATACTGTCCCCCTAAAACAGGCTCCTTTTGCTGCCACGTGTCTATCATCTGCTTCATTCTGTCCATCTGATCCACCAGTCCCTGCCTATAAGCACTCTCTTGAAATCTTTGCATAATCTCGCGAAAATATGAGACTACGGGTGTGAATATGTCCATCCACACGTGTGGAAGAAGTTGGAGAAAGGCCTCATTTGCGACTGAACTGGGCCCCCCTCCCCCCTGAAACTCCAAATTTCTCTTCATGCGAGCCCCTGAGTTTGTAATATCGGCATAGAGTGCGGCGTCTACTAGAGGTACGCCGGTTGTGAGCAGTTCTAAGCAACATACGAGATATTCATCGAATCCAACGGTGTTGTGAACTGCTGCAAGGATTGAATTCACGGCGGAAGACATCGGGTTGTTGCAAAATACCGGCTGATTGTGCATAGACGATCGATGTTCACGTCGAAATGAACAGGAACAAGAGGAAAGAAAAAATTGTGAAAAGAATTGGAATTGAACATTAGTGTTAGGATAAAGAAGGGTTTTGTCGCTATTAGAAAGTGGCAATTATGCGCGATTCACAAGAGCGGATTAGATCTCCAATCTCCATGCCTCCCTCGCCTGTTACAAGGTAGTAAACATGCATCCTCTCTCTCTCTCTCTCTCCTCTCTTCTCTCACTCACTCTCTACGCCACTTTTGCAGCTTCTCCCTCTGCTGACCCTTCAAACTCCTCCCCTTCTCCGACTGTCCCGCATCTTGCCTAAGGACAAGCAGAAGCATCTCAAAGTGGGCCGAAATGAAAGATCAAACTGAGAAGAAGAAAAATACCGTACATTACGAGACAAGCCATCGTGGAAGCCTAAATATATGCAGCATTTCAATACACATGAGTGCAGGTAAACTCACGTGTGCGATGAGAGACAAAAGAGGCAGAACCACTGCCTGGAAGGAGACAATCATCGTATTGGTCCCTGCTTGAACTGATAAATGAGGCCCAGTCTTCACCGCCTCTTGACAAATAGATGCAATTTTTTGTCGACCGAATTTCTCATCAGATCCCAGCAGCAATACAAGCTCTGGGCACAAGGAATACCGCAAAAAGGCACAAGCGGGGGGCAAGGGGGGGCGTCACTTTAGAAAGTGAAACATCGACAATGAATTGAATGGGAGAATGCTAGCAAAAATAAAGTAAGCACCATTGCAGTGGAAAGACTGCGAGGAGCAAGTCAAGCTAAGACTATTCAGCGCAAGATTTTGTTTGCAAATTTACCTGACATTTCACAACTGTGCATAGAAAATATGAACCTCCTCATCTGATGTTGATTAGGAAATGCGGCTGGAGAATCCAAATATATTCGAATATTTGGAACATCTGTGCTTCTCCGCTCTCCTCCGTGTCTCCCTCCCTCCCTTGAGCTATTCCCCATTGGTTCGTCTGCGTGAAAATTACTTCCCAGAAGATAATTAGGGAGAGGCAAGAAGAAGGAACAACCGCTAAAAGGTATTGCGATAGACCAATGTATCAAATAAGGAGTTTAAAATGAACGAAACGATACCATACTTTAGAATGTCTTATGATATAAATAGAATGTGATACTGTGAAGCACTGCTGACTATCTGATCTGGCAGAATGAGGGCTCAGACCTATACTGGCTCAAGTTAAAAAGAAATGAGCTCAACCTCGGGCGATTCAGATTGATTGATGTTCAACACCACTTAAAATAAACAGCAATTGTTTTCATCAAAAAATTAGTGGATGTTCATCGCGATAGTGATAGGAAACGAGAATTCAAGTGAAAAAAAGGATGGAATGCCCCTGTTCACGAACATACTTGAGGGGTCCGGAATGATGCAGTCACATCACATCACATCATCACATAACTTGACCTTGTATACAGCCGGGCATGCCTCGTATTCACATTAACGAAATGAAAAATATATACACAAAAAAACTTAAAAAAAGGTATGATTCGCCAAAAAAAATGGAATCAATCATATGCCAGTTGGTAACAGATTGCGAATTGCGATGTCGCCAAGTTATCTCATACTCAAAGGGCACCAATTCTCCAAACCCTGAAATCCTGAAAACCCTGATCCTTCAAGGCCTGAACATCACCTTCTGGTCTCCCAAAGCCTCTCCCTCTCCCACGCCCCCTCCCTCTCCATCCTCCTCTCTCGCCTCTCCCGCCTCTCCTTCCTCTCCCTCTTCCAGGTCCGCCAAAGCCGCTGGAGCTTTCACCTGAATCCCTTCCGTAAACCTCCCAGCCTCCTCCCATATCAGAGAACCTTCCTCAATATTATCCTATCCTCGCTCTCCTCCTTCCCTCTCTCCCTCCTCGTTCCTCCACACTCCTCCTCCTTCCTCCTCTCTCCCTCTCTCTCGCCCACCCTCGCCCTCTCTCCAATCAGAATGAGACAAGCGCACTCCCAACTCCTGCTTTCAAGACGTGCTGGCTCTACTCTCCTCACTCAGGCCTCTCCCTTCATCCCCTATCCTAGCAGCAATGCTCAGCTCCTCCCTCTCCTTCCATCCCCTATCCTAGCAGCAATGCTCAGCTCTCCTCTCTCTCCCTCCCCCTCTCTCGCCCCTGCAGGAAGACGCAGCCATGCAAGATGTCAAAACTCCTGCAGCCCATGCTCCATTTGGACCCCATATCAGCCGACCACCATCTAATGGCGGTCTGCCACGTGTACAATATGTAGACGTGGCGCGTCCACATTGGATCTTGCTCCCAAGGTTGCAAACTCAAATCTCTCGACTTTGCCTACGTGGCATTCCAGCACGTTTCTAACACATGCCGACACGTGCTATACGCAATATCTAGACTGCCATGTCATCAAATTTTTTCAAAGTGAGTGACACGTCAACATAAAGGCAGCCAATCAGCGCGCGATTTACAGTCACGTGGACGCCACGACGATTCTTGGCCAGAGCCGAACAGGATGCGGACGTGCTGGGTCTCTATTGAAGGTCGAGCGCAGCCAATGACGGCTTGCAACTTTGGCAGATTTGCCTACGTGGCATTCCGTGATTGGCCGAATCTGCCTCGAGTCCCGCCGTCCCCCCTTGGCCCAATACGCCTTTTGGAGGCCCTTTTTCTTCTGCAGGTTTGCAGGCGCCAAGCGTACGGACACCCTCTGATTGGTCCAATTTCTCGGTTTGGTCAAACTGAGGCCGAAAAGTTTGCAACCGCCGAAATGCGGTTTTTCAATTTAGGGCAGCATCAGTTTGACACCAAAATAAGTACAGTACTTTGGTACAAAATCAATCCTCATGCAGAGTACTCCTTCTATGTTCAGTCGATCGCGGTCGTGCGAGTCGCTTGAATATAGGGAACTAAGCGATTCCATGGTTCCCTTAACTTTATGAAGGGTCCTGTCTGGAAGTGGGTCGCTTTCGCCACGTACAATTTGAAACTTTATCGAATGTAGCATTACGATATTCTTTTCTTGAACTCGGACTCTTGGGAGAAACCAAATGTGACATTATCAGGTGTGTTATTTACTTTATCGAGGGTGTAATGTTAGAATATACCAAGCAGGTCCTTTACTTTCTGGAGGGCCGGTTTTCTCGTGCTATGAATTGACTCAAATCACGGATTTCCGCTCTAAAATGAAAACCCAGAAGCTAAAAGTTAGAAGAAACCAAACATAAGGAAAAAAAAAACGATGAAAAAAGGTAAAAAAAACCCTCCGGAATTTGACTTTTTATTGCAATTTTCCACTTATCCCACCACCTCACAAAATGGGCAGCCCCTAAAGAAGGCAAAGGAAAGAGCCCTTTCATGTCCTCTGCCGGGCCCTCTCTATGAGCGGCCGGAGGTGCTTCTTCTCCGCCAAAATTTTGAGGAAGTTGAAGAGGAAGGGGATGTAGTTGTGCTTCCGCCGAATGTTCTCCGTCCGCCACTTCTTGTACTTCTCCTCCTCCGCCGCAATGTGCTCTGGAAAATCGCAGAAAGACCCCATCTCTACTTGAGTTCACCTATGGCCGATCGATCTATGGTCATGCTTTACAGTTATGTTGCTTTCGGATCTTCCAGAACTTAACAGATCTCTAAGAATTAACGAAAGTGAGCCTTGCAAGTCTGTTTAAGGTAAGGCTAAAGTTAAAATTAGTTTAGGTTAGTTAGATTAGTTAAGTCTAAACTAAACTAGACTAAGCTTAGGTTAGTTTGTAGTACCGCCCTAAAGTCCCTATCTTGTTCATTCTTCCAGAACTCCACCACCCTCATCCCTACTCCCTCTCTCCCACCTCTCTCCCACCTCTCTCCCACCTCTCTCCCACCTCTCTCCCACCTCTCTCCCACCTCTCTCCCACCTCTCTCCCACCTCGCTCACACCTCTCTCCCACCTCTCGCCCACCTCTCGCCCACCTTTCTCCCACCTCTCTCCCACCTCTCTCCCACCTCTCTCCCACCTCTCTCCCACCTCTCTCCCACCTCCCTCCCACCTCTCTCCCACTTCCCATGCCAACAAACTTCCCACCTGTCAGAGTGGCAATCTGAGCCTCCACATGAGCAATGTCCTCCCGAATAGCCGCCCCGGCTGCTCCCGTTCCCGAGTCCACATCCATGGCTGCCTCCCCTTGGTTCAACCCTCCTGATCCAATCACCTTCTCCAACCGACTTTGCAGCTGCGCTCTAAGACCCTCAAACTTCGCCAACTGCTCCTCCATAACCTCCTTTCTGTTGCGGACAATAGCCATAAGGTTGAACCTAATCTCGCTCTGCGAATACTTTTCAATCCTTTCTTGAATGACTGGCTGAACCTTTTTCAGCCAATCAAGGGGGTCCTTTCCACAGTCTCCCAAACTGATGGGTCCCTCCTTTAGCCCATCAAGCTCGTAAAGGACCCCATTGACAGGCAAGTAGCTGATGAAGTGGTAGACATCATCATCCTTCTCTCCCTGCTTTGTTTCCTCCGCTACAATTGCTTCCGGTCGAGCAAAACTGTTATGAGCTGTTCGAATTGCTTCACTGTTATTGATCGCAAGCCCCCTCAGCTCTGGAGAAAAATCTTTGGTGAACTCTCGCAGAGCATTCAGCTCCGGACCGATTTCAATTTGCTGACAATTCATTAGGATGGAGAGAATGGCTTGCGTAGCGCATGCATTGTTTATTACCTGAACAGAAAAAGCAGGACAGCAGATACTTTCTTAATTATGTGCAATCACTTCCATGGAGTTCGCATGCGAAACTTAATCCGTTTTTTCTACGGATATCTACTTCTGCAGTTACTGTGATAGAACTGCAGTTGAGCTGATGGTTAAACTGCATACAGACCTGACTTGCAAAGAAAAGGCCACTGCTGCTGAAGTCCTTAAGAACAGGACGAGTGTCGGTTTCACCGGGACGCCACTTGAATAAGAATACAAGGCCATAGACAGGGCTGCACACAAACAGGTGAAACAGACTTGGCATAAGTGCAAAGAGGAAAACTAAGAAGCTCCAAAGGCTGCATCATTTAGCTCTCCTCTTTCTCTGAGCCCTTCTGCGTGTCTTTTTCAGCATCTGCTGTTAATCTGGCCGAATTCGTGTTTATGATGATAGTTGTTACCAATTGGAAAGCTACTCCATATGCAAACTATCACTAAACATGAGGTTACCTGTTTTGAGGATTACCTGAGCTGCTCCAACATATCCAGGTCTAAACTGTAGAGCTCCTCCACCTGTAATCTCACAATACAGGTAACCTCATGCATTGGACTGCTGATTCTCACAGAACAGAAGAGCAAGAAGCTTCACATGTTTGGCAAGCACAGGCAAGATGTTGTTTCCTGTGCAACAAAAGTTGGCGTTTTTTTAGTGAATGACATTCAGCATTCAGAAAGCTGCACGATGAATATTTATGAGGGTCTCCTCTACAATGGATTTTCCATACAAGAATTGGAGAGACAACGGGGTACCTGAACTCCTTTCACTTGCATTTGCTGAATCAATTCCGTAAAGACACCTGCAAATTGGGTTAAAGAGAATTCCATCAATTCTTTAACTAAACACAAGAATCCCAATATTGAAGGGCCAAACAAAAATATTGGCATGTGTGCATGCGCTAGTTGGGCCATAGATGTGATTATTTAGTGAAAGAGGAAAGAAATTCCTCTTAGATTTCCCCAGTATAAAAAATAGGGGCATTCTTCTACACCAGGCTCAATTGCATTGAAGAAGTAGACTCCAAAAAACAAGGATTGCTTCAGAATGCCTAAACCTAAACTGCTTTTAAAATTGGTCTTCAGAAATAAAGAATAACCCGTTCAATCCAAATGTATGCGCCCTAAAATTGACAAACAGCCCTCTGTTTGATATTGGAACATTTCAGAGGCTGTCATTGAAAACCATTACAGGAAAAGCAGTTCTTTAAACTCCAAAGGAATGAAAGAAGGCGATGAACTCTTTCTGTCAAATTTTCCAACGAATTTGAACCATTGATTTGTATTTTCGATAATAATATGCGTAATATCTTAATTATTTTTGAAATTGCAGGTAAAGGGAGCAAATTATCGCACATACTACACATCCGAATGTTGGAATAAAAGAAGCGGGAGAGGGAATAGAGGAGAGGGAGTGAGATTTTGTGGAACGGGAGAAAGCGAAAGCAAGAGAGGAAGGAGGTCTAAACGAGAGGAAAAATGAGAAAGTGCAGCGAGGGGTAGAGAGAGAGAGAGCGCGAGAGAGAGAGTAAGAGAGAAAGAGAGAAAGAGAAAAAAAATAGACAGAGAGAGGGAGAGAGAGAGAGCTTACCAGGGTCCGACTCGATAGTACACCAAGACATGGCTGCCGCAGCTTCCTTCTCTCCCTCCTCTCCACTCCTCTCTATCCCTTTCAGCAAAGTATCCCCATAGTTCCTCCTCACTCGTTGCCAGCGATCCACCTTTACTTGATCAACCGATGACGTGGATCCACACTCCTCCGCCGTCACAAACGTTGACCTTCCGCACGTTGATTCCGCCAAAAGCACCGGTGATCCTGGGCGTACTTCAGCGATCTACCTCACCATCACCCAGATGAACCAGATCCACATCGTTTTAACCCTTTTTCCTGGTGGATCCAACTTCGAAATGTAGATCTCTTTCCAAGGTTCAGTCCCAGTCCCTAGTATGGTTCGTCGAACGCAAACCAATCACAGGTCGCCACTTCATCAAAATGAACACGTGGCAGTCCATGATTGGCCTACACTCAACACTAATTGAATGGTACCTTTGGAGATCAGAGGAAGAGACCCTTTCTTCCTGCTGAAAGGAGCTTCTCCTACTTCTTGAGGGAAGGAATCCATGGCGGAAGGAAAGGAGGAGGAGGAGCCTGTGCAGGGGTCTCCCGGATCCTCAAAGCGCCATGAATCTGACGCGGGGAAGGAGGAGAGAGCCGCAAGAAGGCGGCGCATACTTGAGCGCGGCTCGCAGCGTCTCGCTTACATTACAGGGGAGGTGGCGGCTCTCCCTGCAGGTTAGAGCGGGTTTTCTTATTAATTTTCTTTTCTGGATTCTGAGTCGCCTTAAGTTTTTATGTAATCGGTGGGGTTTTTTTTTCATAATTTTTTGGGTTTCTCGGTTTTTAGGGTTTGTTTGGATGAGGGCATTAGGGGTCAGCCAAATTAGGGTTTGCAGGAGCTGGGGAGACTTGCTCGGAGGATTTCGTCTGTGGGATAATTTTTAACTTAAATTGATAGGGTGTGCATGAATTATTGTTGTTCTTATCAATATTAGTTTTCTCTTGTTATTCGTATTGGTATTATTCTCGTCACTCTTTTCCTGGTACATTGATGCGTACAACCACATTTTTATACTTGAGAGGAGGACTCTTTCAGGCCACTTGAAACTTGTTGGGTTTGTTATGGTCTAGGATTCGCCCTCTAGCGGTCATTTGTATACATAAATTCATGATGAAACTTTACTTTCTCTTTGACATCTGCTTTCGCCTGCATTAATTGAGATGGGTCACAAACTATATAGTAAGTGAAAAGAAATGCCTTGCTCCTCTTGGCTTCTCGTCCTTCTCTTGCTGATGATTTTATCTATTGTGGCTTAGTGTTGTTCTTGCTGATGGACTTTTTTTTCCTTCTTGTCTGCAGGAGGGCAAACTTCGCCAGCATTAACTCCCAGCAAGGAGCCATCCCCTTCTAACTTCTCTCCTGGGTTTCAAACTTTTTCCCCAGGAAGCTCAAGCCCTCCATTCTTAACTCCCCCTTCAAGCTCTCGCTCGGCAAGACATGTTGCTCAAAATGCAGAGACTTTAGGGGTCGATTTGGGAATACAAGGTGAGGTTAGAGAGGGAGGACAAGGGGAAGGAATCTCGTCAAGAGTTAACACAACTCCCCTCTCATCTAGTTTTCAACAAAGCGTCAGTCCGACACATTCATTTGAAAATAGCCCTCCATTGGCCAACTTGCTTGGTGAATTCCGATCTGCGAAGCGTCTTTTTGCAAATGAGTTGCAGACGCAGAGTTCAAGGAGTGTACAGGCATTGCGGAGTGAAGCACCACCAAGGAAAAGCATGGAGACTCCCTTGCAGGATCGCCAAGGTGAAGGAAGGAGGAAGGTGATATTGGGAAGTATTGCAGAGGCCTTTGAAGTTCCTGCTATCAACAAAGCAGTTGATGCCACTGAAGGCATACGAATCTTCCTCTCTGTTCTTGTGGCACTGATATCCTTAGCCCAGCTGCTGTCTGCTACCTGCGATTTGCCGGGTTCTCACATTTTCCGCCTACTAGTCAACCCTTTCCCTCTCCTCTCTGTGCTGCTAACCAGCTTCGCAGTAGTGATGGGTATGCTGTTTGTGAAATACCAGTTCAAAAAACCCATCACCCCATCACCTCCATATTCCAGCAGTATTCCTCTTCAAGCAGGTGGGCTGAAGGAGAGGATAGGGTCTGATTTCAGCTCAGAAGATGACGACCCGGTGAAAGCACTTGAGGGCCTTTTGGAGAAGCTTCAAGGGACGATGGGGCGGGGCATGCTGATGCTCAAGGTCTCGCGGAGCCTCATGGTAGACGTGTGCTTCTATGTGGTGGCAGTGGGGTGCGGGAAGTCCCTAATGGATTGGTTGGCGCCACACTGCGTTTCACAATGAAAGGGTTCAGGATGGCGTCCCGGTGTGAAGGGTTTGGCGAAGTGCATGGTCCCTTGTTGGTCATGAAAACATGGTTTCCTTGCAAACATTGGCAATGGTGGCTGCAGGGAAGCGAGAGGGGGAGGGAGAGGAGGAGGGGGGAGAAAAGGGGCGAGGTAGGAAGGGGGGAGAGAGGGGAGAGAGGGGAGAGAATGGAGAGGGGGTGGGAAGAGGGGTTTTTTCATTGTGGAACAGAACGATGAGGGATTCTCTTAGATACAGCTATGCATAGGTCAACATGAACAGCACAAATGTAAACATGAAAAAGAACAACATGAATGTGAACACGAACAATATGAACATGAATGGCAGGAACATTACCATGTTTAACATTAGCTTGAACAACATGACATGAACATGAACCATGAACACCAAAAGCAGGAACCTGAAACCTGATGTGCATGAAGTCAGGAGAGGGCCCTCGTTGGTAAGACCTAGAAATGGGAGACCTTCATGACAAATGATTACCACGTGTTGTAAGTCTACTGCTATTGCTGAGGAATAGTAAAAAAAACCGACTCGAAAAAAGAACCATCAATGGATCACTACCAAGCAGACCAACATTCACATGTCGCACATGAATCCGCTCCATGGAAGCCGGTCAATGATGTGGCAGCCACGTGGGCGCCCGGTCAGCAAAGCGAGCCTTCATGGAACCCGAAAACGCGTCGCATACGACGGCGAAACTGTCCATGGAACCGCGGCCTGAGCGGGCCGAGGCGGCTGTATGTTCGTGCGGACGCTACTGTCAACTGACGCATAGATCCGCCACAAGCCAAATTGTTCAACTCTTAATTCGGGCCGCAACACGACAAACCTCCCCCGAAACGTTCTAGAAAGTTCCATGGACGGTCGTACGATACTGACCGTTGACTTTTGGTCAGAAAGAGACAAACAAGGCTGCCGTGCAAGATTCATCAAGATTCACTCGTCCCCTTTGAGGATATTTTGAAATATCCACCGACAACAGGTTGAATCCACCGACATTGTGACAGGCTCCAACAGAATCCACCGATATTGAAAAATAACCACCGACATTGTGACCGAATTCACCGTCATTCTAAAAGATTTACCGACATTTGAAAAGATCAACCGACATTTGTCAAGATCCACCGACATTTTTTGAGGGTCTACCGACATTTACCAGCTCCTTTGAAAGATCCACCGACATCATTTGAGGTCTACCGACATTTCAACAACTTTTTGGAGGTGTCGTACTGAACCGGCCACGCCGGCCGGTCCCGTAATCGACAAATTAGATGCCGTTTACAGCAGCGGGGCTACTGACCAAACCGCTAACCGTCATAACGGCTGAGGCCAACCGCTTCCCGCCGGCCGTTAGTCCCGGTTTTACCTATATTTCCCGGGGACCCTTTTTCTTGGGCAGCCGAACTCGAGGGCGGCTCAAGGGAAGGGAGGCGAAATTTCTTCATTCGTGATGGGGTCGGGGGGGGAAGCACGTGGGGAGGGCTATGAAGGGTTGGGGCTGAGGGAGGGGAGGGGAGGGGAGGGGTTGGGAGGGGGGGATGGGAGAGGGAGGAGGGGGGAGGGGAGGGAGAGGAGGGAGAGGGAGAGGGGGGGGAGGAGGGAGAGAGGGCCGATGGGGAGAATGGAGGAGAGGGTAGGGAGGAGAGGGGGAGGAGAGTGGGAGGAGGAGGGGGATAGGGAGGAGGAGGAAGAGGGTGGAAAGGAAGGAGGAGAAGGAAGAAATGGGCTCAGAATTTCTGAAAGGAAAGGAGGGAGCATTCAACGTAACGGAAGATACGTGGTCGGGAGAGACGGTTTACCGTTAAAAAATAGCAGAAGAGCAGGAACAGATAACGGCTCAAGGAGAGAATCTCAAGTTTCCTATCCTCCTCCCCTCCCTCCCAACACCTCTCCTTACACTCCCCCTTCCCCGCCCACCGCCCCTCTCACTTTCCCCTCTCCCACCCCCCCTCCTCCCCTCCCCCCTCACAACCCCACTCTCCCCCTCTCCTCTCTCTCTCTCCCTCCCTCCTGCACTGCCATGAACCACACCTTCCCCCCCTATTTTGCCACTCCTTTTTCCCAAGAACCCCTTTTCTGTATCTCCGATGCTCTCTCACAAGCTCTCGCAAATCCTGTCTCCGTCTCCAACGCTCTTTCACCCCCCATAACTCGCCCCTTTGCTCCTCCAGTAGCTAAAATGTACAACCGCTCCAATCTAAGCACTCCCGCTCTCAAGCATGGAGGAGGGGGTCAGGGCTCAGGGTTCAGCTCCCAGAGGGGAGAATTCTACTCCCATGGGGGTAATGGAAAACCCAATTCAAATTTTCCCGCTAACCCTAATTTTCCGCATCCCATGAGTAGGTCCCTACTTGGAGCCCTCATGCATCCTACGGTAGCTTTTCCGGGGCCATTTCCGGGGCTCGCTATGGCTTATATGATGGCTCAGAATTCGGACAATGTGGGAGAAGAGAGAGAGAGAGGGGATTTTGGGAGGAACTCCCGCTCGCCCTCTCCCTCTCCCTTGCCAACTACGGGGAATTCAATGCCAGAAAGGCCTTTCCCTTCTCCTTCTCCGTCTCCTCCTCCTCCTCCTCCTCCTCCTCCTCCTCCTCCTCCTCCCCCTCCTCCTCCTCTTCCTTCACTTCCTCCCCCTCCTCTTCTCTCTTCTCCTGCTCTCCCTTGGCCTCCTTCCGTTACCTCTGCGACATCTTGTCTTTCTGCGGAAGGCATGGACAGCAAGGCTGCAGCTGACGAATGGGAGAAGGAATCATCTCTAGCGGTGAAGTCTCTCCCCACTCCTCCCACTACTCCCCCCTCCTCTCCCAATCCTCCTACCCCCATCTCAGCCTCTCCCAACCCTCCGAAACCCCAACTGTCTAAAACCCAATTCGCCCCAGATGTTGACCCTAAAGTGAAATCATTGAAAAAGTCAAGTTCGAGCAAGTTGAAGCAAGCCACCTCTCTCTCTCCTCTATTCTCCGCCTCCCACCATCCCCAACTTCCGGACACTCTCTCTCCCCTTATCCCTTTTTCAAGTAGCCGGCCATGGCCTCTTGCCTCTCCCTCAAGTCCCTTTAAAGACGGCATGGAAGCTCCGAGGACCCCCCAAGCTCACCCTCTCTCACCCTTCCCTCAAGCATTTTCTTTCCAATTGCAAAAGGCTCTGTTTCGAGCATGCAGCCCAACTTCCCAAACAAGTAAATCTGTCCTATCTCCCAAGAATTCAAACGAACCCAGAAAGGGTTTTCCTTTTAGTAACAGCGCCTTCTTCTCCGACCGGAGTTCTCCCAAGAATGGATCTCCAAGGTGCTCTTTCCCCTTAATTCCGAAGTCTGCCATACTTCAGAAGACCCAAGTTTCTGAAGAGAAGGGGACTTCTATCTGCAGTAGCAAGGATCTGTTTAGTGAGAGTGGCTCGGACTTAACCAATTTTGAGAAGGGGCTTGAGAACGCTCCGCCGGCAGTTGACGGAGGCAGAGAGAAGAGCAAGACTCCGGCTCAGAGAGTGAGTTGTCTCCCTATGGGAGGGTACCGACAAACCGCAATTCGACCAGAATTAGCAAGTTTGGGAGGGGCTCGGCAGGGAGACAGCCACATTCTAGGTAAAGCCATGCTTTCACAAACTCCAAGAGTGAATCCATGGTGGTCGAATTCCGGGAGATCGGCGATGCATGATGGGAGCTATGGCCATGTCCATGGTCCTAGTCGTGACGGTTATGGTAACGCTCATGTCCATAGTCTTGTTCAACATGATGTTGGACATGGTCATGGTCATGATGTGGGGGAGATTCAACCATGGCTTCAAGATGGGGAGACAAATGGGACCCCACATTTCGAAAACTATATGTCAACCAAGAGGCTCCAAAAATCCAAGCATTTGGAGAGCCTCAAAACTTCAAGAGGCCCAGTTATGGACCCGAGGAAGGTGGGGAGTGGTAGTAGCATCCTCGGAACCCCTCACCTCCCTCCTCCTCTCCCTCCTCCTCTCCCCCCTCCTCTTCCTCCTACCTCTCACTCCCACGAGCAAAGCAGGTGGAGGGGGCAAAATCCGGCTGAGCCGTATGGAGGATTTTTCGGATTTGAGGTGGGGGGGAACAGTGTACAGAGCTTAATGCCTGGTGAGGAAGGAGTGGCGTGGGAGGGCCATGGCGGGGAGTGGGACAGAGAGAGGGAGAGGGAGAGGGAGCGGGAGAGGGAGAGGGAGAGAGAGAGAAAGGGAGATGTTCCTATTGATTCATGTTCAGTGTGTATGGATGGACCTCCGGAGGCAGGTTTCATTCCCTGCTCTCACAGAGTGTGTCAGAAATGTGCTCTCACTCACTTCCGGACTAAGGCTTGCTGTCGGCTCTGTGATGCGCCTGTGGGAGGGATTTTCAGTTTACTTCTGTAAAACTGTAAACTGTAACATTAAGGTGTACTTTACGAAGAATGTGTCATTTGAATTTAATTCTTTTGCTTTTGCTTTTGAAATTAGCTCAATTGAATTTGTGGACTGTTTGACAATTTAGAGTTAGCTCTGATTGCCTCGATCGCTCACTTTCGGGTTTTTGGAATTTAGGGTTTGATGATTCCCAAGAAACCTGTGTTTAGCAGGTTAAGGGGAAGATTATAGGAACCCCAAAGTCTCTAAAAAACTTGGGTGTTAGTTTGTGGCGAGGGCGAGCTTGCAGTTTTAGTTGTACACTAGTTTTCGTCATTGCATTGAATTCATTTTTTTTGAATTTTTTTTGTTGGGCAGTCAGCGGCTGCAAGCGCAGGAGTAGGTTCAACTGAGGATTCTTTTTGCGTGCAGAGAACACAATCTTTTATATTTGATTTTTGTGTACCACTGGATTCACATTATGTCAATTAAAATTGATTTTTTTGTTCTATCGCTTTATCATTTCTTTTTTTTCTTATGCTATGATTGTTGCTCACGTTGTCGCCAACTGGCGGTCTCTCCAAAAACCATAAAAATCTTAAATTTCAAATTCCCTGAAGTCCCTAAATATTCTAAACTGTCAGAGAACTTCACAGCTCCAAAACCTTAAAACCCTTAAAAGAAAAAAATTGAGTCAATGCTTCGGTAGCTTGATTATTCGCAAGCGCGATATCGAAAGCGGATGAACTCAATTAAAGCTAAAACATCCAAACGGGAAATATAAACAAAGCAACTTAGGGAGGGGCTATCTGATCACTGCCTACTTTAGAGACAAAGCTGAGATTAAAACCAATGTGGTGAGCGAGAGAGCGAGAGAGTGAGAGAGGAACAGAGGTTGACGGAAAGGGTGCGAGTAGGGAGAGAGAGAGAGGAAGGGAGATGGGAGGCAGGGAAGGGAGAGGGAGAGGGATGGAGGATGAGAGGGAGGGTGAAGGAGAGGGCGCGAGCGAGAAATAGGGGGACAGCGCGAAAGTGAGGATACAGAAGTGGAGGTAGATGGAAAGGGTGAATAGCGGAGGAAAAGAGGGAGAGAGAGAGAGACGGATTGAGAGAGAGAAAGAGAGGGAGAGAGAGAGACAGAGAGAGAGAGCGCGCGAGCGAGAGAGGGGGAGAGAGAGATGCCTATGAAAGTAATCGATAATCGCTCAGTTTCCGCTGGTCGATGACCCGTCTGTTCTTTTTGCTGAGCATGAGCATGTCGTCAAACTCTGCGTTCCATACAATGTCTCCGTCCACGACGCTGTAGTGCTGCACATGGAACACGGACTGCATGGAGGATCGCTCGAGGCCCACCTGAGGGAGGGAGGGAGAGACAGAGAGTGAGAGGGAGAGAGAGAGAGAGAGGGAGAGAGATAGAGAAGAGAGGGAGGAGAGGAGGCCCCGGGTTTGCCATGTCCGATGAATTTAGCGAAAACATGCTAGAATTGAAGATTTAGAGAAAGGAGTAGAGATTAAACAATGTATAGAACCAACCATGAAGATCAAGATAATCTGATGTGCACGGATCAAGATCAACGCTGCTGAGCCAGGTGGTTTTGGCGTAGGTTAGGTCAGATCAAGGTCAGGTCAAGTCAGGTCAAGATCAGGTCAAGTCAGGTCAAGTCAAGTTCGGTCAAGGCCGGCCCACCACGCTGAGCGAGAAGATCGCGTCCTCGCGGAGGAGGTCCTCGCGGGTCCTTCGGAGGAGCGGGCTGGTCTCGTCGATGACGTGGCGCACGAGCATGCCGTGCGTCTGATAGGCTATCTCCGGGCGGACCTGCGCCGCGCCGTGGTACAGCTGTCGGGTTATCAGCCATACCCGCCATGCAGGGGATGCCATGCATGCATGCCATGCCATGCCATGCAAAGGATGCCATACATGCCATGCCATATTCTCCCTAAGAGACTATACCACACATATTCTGTCATACATGCCCTGCCTTAGATGTCATGCGATGCATCTCATACCTCACATAACAAGTCATACATACCATGGGACCGGACATCCCATGTCATCCATACCTTGCCATGCGACACATACCATGCGTGCTCACACATACATCTCCAAAGAAAACCCAAAAGCCCATACCAAAAATGTCCTTAACTCCATACCAAACCCACAACTCTACCAATCCAATCTCTCCCCATCCACCCCCAATCCTCAAAGAACGCTCCTTACCGACAAAAACCCACAATTCAATGAACTTCCTTGTCCAAAACCCAACTCTCTTTCAGACCCAAAAGAGAAGCGAGGAGGCTTATATCCTCACCAACTTCAACGACTGCTGAGCTCGAAAGTATGACCCCGACCTCGTGACAGTATTGTATCGGAATGTGAGGTCCACTTTCACGTCGACGAGTTCGGACGGCTGCGGCCCCGTGAGGACGTATCGGCACATGAGGACACTCCTCGTGGTTTCGCTGCGATATCGGCGACGGCCGGAGGGAGGGCAGACAAGGGCCACGGAGGCACAGCGGATGGGCTGGGAAGGCTGAGAGAGGCGGGCGAATACTGCAGAACAATGGGATAGCAGGATGAGGGAAGGAGGGAGGGAGGGAGGGAGGAGGAGGGAGGGAGGAGGGAGGGAGGGGGGAGGGAGGGGGGAGGGAGGGAGGAGGGGGAGGGAGGGGGGGAGGGAGGGAGGGGGGAGGGGGAGGGAGGGAGGGAGGGAGGGAGGGAGGAGGGAGGAGGGAGGGAGGAGGGGGAGGGAGGGGGGGGAGGGAGGGGGGGAGGGAGGGGTGGAGGGAGGGAGGGAGGGGGGAGGGAGGGAGGGGGGAGGGAGGGAGGGCGGGAGGGGGGAGGAGAGAGGGTGGTGAAGGGAGAAAAGGAGGGAAGGAGGGGGATTTAATGTAGAAACAATGTTGAGGCTTTGAGTGATGGGGTTGGATGATGGATTTAGACATGGGTACTGAGGGAGGGGAGCTGAGGAGGAGGCTCAGAGATGGAGAGAGACACAGGGGCGGGGGTGGTTAGGGAGGATGGAGGGAGGGACAGGGGTATGGAGGGAAGAAACGTATGGGGTAGAGAGGAAAGTGGAAGAAGTGGGGGATGGAGGAAGAAAACGAAAGAGAGCGAATGTACGAGGAAAGAGAACGAGAGTGTGAGTGAGTGGGGAGAGAGGGAGAGCAGGCCGCCGGGAAAAAAACGGGGAATACAAAGGAAGACGAGGAGGAAGAGGGAGAGGGAGAGAGCGAGAGAGAGAGAGAGAGAGAGAGAGAGAGAGAGAGAGGGCAGGAGAGTGCAAGCTTTGGACTGCCACATACCTGCTCCACTTAGAAAAACGAATATGAGCTCAGCCACAAGTGCGTTTGTGTTGGCAACAATGAGAGCGTATGGAGATAGCGGAGCGAGTTCAGGCTGAAGGCCGGTAGAGAGAGAGAGAGAGAACATGAAAACTTGAAATATGGTGGTGGCAGTATCTAGCTGAAGATTAGGACTTGGAGAAATTCCCCTCTGCGCTTCAAAAAATTTCTGAGCGGTTTCATCGAGCGCGAGACCGTTTAGGTCAAAGAGATAACAGAAAGTGAAAAAAACGCTGACGAGAATTGGAGCAGAGAACATGCCGAGGGAAAATATGTGTAGTGGCATTTTGAGCATGTAGATGTAAAAGTCGTGAACGATAGAAAGTGGACCCACTTCTTCCTGAGAAACAGCAGAAGCCCAATTTTGCCGATCGAATCGACTGTTAGCGTGACAGTTGCTCTCTCTCTCTCTCTCTCCCCTCTCTCCATCTCTCTCTCTCCTTCTTAGCCCCTAACCTTGGGTATCCTTTAGCGTGACAGTTGCTCTCTCTCTCTCACCCCCCTCTCTCCATCTCTTTCTCTCTTTCTTAGCCCCAAACCTTGGGTATCGTCAATAATAAATATGTACACAAACAGATGAAAATGGACTAAAACCAAGTCTTTTATATCTATTTAAGATAGTAATGAAAGCAGGATCATTACCTTTATAATGACGTAATTAGTCATCCCTTGCCTTCCGCGAAACTCCGGCGAATCAATCCCTTTAAATGCCTCAAGATCATCATCATCATCATCATTTTCTGAGACCAAAAGCCCTTCCACACTTTCCCTAAGCTCTCCCACTTTGTCCTGCACTGCATCCACAGTGTCTTGAACTTTATCCGTCAAACTCAGAACCTGCACCTGCATAGTTTCCTGTAAATCCGTTACAGTTTCCTGCATACTTTCAGTAAGACCCGCAACGGTGTCGGAAACTGTCTCCGTTATCTCCGACACCGTTTCGGCGACCGTTTCCGTGAAATCCGAGACAGTTTCCGCTACCGTTTCCGTTACAGAGTCCACCTTTTCCGAAACGGTTTCCGCCATCTGCGAAACAGTTTCCCCAACTTGCTCAGCTAAATTCTCGACAGAATTGGGTAGAATCTCAGCGACTGCTTCAACTACCATAATGGACTTCTCCTTTACCGGCTCCGGAAGTATCTCCTTCACTTTCTCTCTCACTTTCTCTGACACTCCCACCACCGCTCCCAAAAGAGATGAAGTAGATTTTCTCTCCTTCTCAGTAGAGAGCCTCCCTCCTATCCGGTATCCAGCAAAGAGTGCTTGCCCTCTTCTTGAAACTGAAAAAACCCCACTTGAAAAAACCTTTACTTCTTCTTTATATTTCACCGTTTTAGCTTCTTGTATATCTTTTAAATTGATATCTGAAGCGCGTTTCGACGAAGCAGAACTAAGATTCTCTTCAGATGCTCTTGATTTTTTAAGGTTTTCCTCTTCTCCTGCTTTGTTTTCCTCCTCTGCTCTTGAGAGAGACCTTGCAGCCCCGTTCTCACTCTCTTTCCCTGACTCCTCCCCGGCCTCTCTCTCCTCCTCTCTCTCATACTTCCTCTCCATGTGCTCCTTTACTCTCTCCACATCCGTCACCTCTCCCTCTTCCACTTTGCTAGCCATCTTGGCCTCCTTCTTTGCCTGTTTCTCTGACTCTTTCCTCGCCTGCTTTTTGAGAACTTCCGTTTCTTTCATCGTCTTTTTCTCTCTCTCGTTCACTTCTTTCTGAGCTTTCTTCTCTTTGGCTTCTACTCCCTTCTGAGTTTTTCTATGAAGTGAAGCTGCTTCCGTTCTAGCTACAATTTCTGCAAACTTCATTTTCCTATGCATTTTTTTGTATTGCTTTTCCGTAAGAGCCCAAGATGGCCTTCTCCCATCCAATTCCACTTCCCATATTTCCCTCACTTCTGAAGGATCCGTCGCCTCCTCTCTCTCCTCTCCCTCCTCAATTTCCCCACTCACGGCCCCATTAAAGCTCTCTCCCTCAAAATCCCCTTTGTTCCCACGTGTTACTTCAGCTTCCCCACCTTCTATCCTTTCCATTTCGGTCGATGTTTTTGCAAGTTGATCATTAACCTGCACCAAATCATTAGCTAATTTTTTTGAATTCTCTTCTACAAAACTAAGTGTCTCCCCATTTGTAATTTTTTCCTTGCTATCAACTTCATCTGACTGCGATTCAACATACTCCCTCACCCCCTGTACATCATTATTCAAACTGACGTTTCTTCCCCTTACATCACGAGTCAAACTGCCCTTATCTACACGCCGCTTTAAAGTCGTCGATCTTCGAATTTGACTTAAATTAGGTGATGATGATGATGGTGAGGATGATGAAGTAGTCGATGTCGTAGATGATGTACATGTTGATGATGTACTTTCTCTCTGCTTCCGTCTACTTTCCTCGGCAACCCCTTCTCCTTCTCTCACACTTCCGTCCTCTCCAACCGAAATATTTGCTCTTCCATTACTAGGATTTCCTAATCCCCCCTCTATTTCACTCGCAGAAACGACATAATCGTCGATGCATTCACCCTCTTTACCTATTTCCACTAATTCATTTTCATTATCGCCCGAGTCATACTCCGACTCTCCCTCCCATTCAATCATGTAGCGCTGCCTATCGTCCATGGCTGCCTCCATAGCTTCCCACTCTGACTCCAAGCACTCTTCGTTTCCAGAGTCACCATATGCATAACTCTGCAGCTCATCTCTCTTCTCATCTTCTGACTGCTCCCATTCCTGCAATCACAATTTGCCGTTTGTTTGTAAGGGAAAGAATGGACCGCCCCCCTCCATTCCCCCCACTTTCACCCTCTCCCACTCCTCCCCC
>CM074819.1:1649074-1682669 GCA_037447605.1 Zygnema circumcarinatum
CCCCCCCCCCCCCCCTCTCTACCTGTCCTCCCCTCTGTCCTCTCCTCTGTCCTCCTAGCTAACTTTTTCATGCTCTCTCCCTCTCCTCCCCCATTCTCTCACTCCCTCATCCCCCCTCTCCCCATTCTCTCGTTCTCTCTTCCTTCCCCTTTCCCCCCCCCCCTCTCCCCACCTTCCCATCATCCCCCCTCACCATCATATGCTTAAAAAGGAAGCAACACAAAGCACAGTGTTGAACACAACAGAAAAATCACCCATAGAATCCCATCCCTCCCTTACTTTTGAGGGCGAATCCCCCTCTTCTCCTTCACTTCCGATCTCATTTTCGTCCAAATTATCAGAGGGCTCATCGTCCGGTTGCTTCCGCCTATTTGTAATTCTTCTCCTTGTCTTCCTCACTCGGCTCCCGTGCACAGCTCCTGCTGCTCTCGCTCCACTCACACGCACTGCCACCGACCTTGTGAAATTGAACCTTAGAGCCCCAAACAATCTTTCGACTCGCCGTCCAGAATTCAACCGTTTTAAGCTCACTTCAGAGCCCCACAAATGGGTGGAATGTTTGTGAATGGCCGAGCCTCGTACAGGGACAACAGCAGCAGATAATGTACGCAGTTGGGAAGATTTCGGAGCTCGTCGCAGCCTGGATCTCAACATGTGAAGGGCCGATTTTTCCCAAAAAATAGGTCGAATTGAGTCATCGTTTCTGACGTTCGCATGCGTGAACAGTGCGTGAGATGGGGTAAACGGAGTTTCGGTGGGAGAGAGAAACGAACTGGAAACCAAACTGCAAAGGGAACGAGACGTTGCATAGAGACCCATGAGAGAGCAGACCTATCCCTATCAAGAATACCCTCTCCGTAAAGTTATACTAACATATTTTTGCGTTTTTGAGCCCGCAGAGTTCGTCCTCCTCCTCCTCCCTTTCCCTCTCCTTTTGCCTCTCCCTTTTTTCCTCCGCTCTCCTCCGATCCGTGTTCTCCCTGACTCTCTCCTTCTCACTTTTCTCCCTGCTCGCCTCCCTCTCCGCTCCTCGTTTAAACCTTGCTCTCTACTTTCCTCCTATCTCATATCCCGCCGTCCTCCTGCTTTTCTCTCTCCTCTCCCTCTCACTCCCCTCTTTCTCCCTCTGCTTATCCTCCCCTCCTTATCCTCCTCTCTTTCCCCCCTTCTCTTTCTCTCCCTCTCCCTCTCCCTCTCCCTCTCTTTCTCTCCCTCTCCCTCCCTTTCTCTCCCTCTCCCGCTCTTTCTCTCCCTCGCCCTCTCTTTCTCTCCCTCTCCCTCTCCTCTCTCCCTATCCTCCACTTCCTCTTCCCTCCTCTCCCTCTCCCTCTCCCTCTCCCTCTCCCTCTCTCCTTCCCCCCACCCCTCCCCTCTCCCCCCTTAGCCAACAAACGTCCAGGTGGCAGCTCCTCGCTCTTTATACTGCCCCTGACCGCCCTCCAATTCGCCGCAAACTTGCCGCCACGTGGCGGTCGACGCGAATTTGGCGCAATTCGTTGCTTGCGTGCCTGTCCCCCACGTGTCCTTTATGTACGAACCATACAAAACATCGTTCTCAGCCAATGGATTTGCGCCACGTACTCGCTGTCAAGATCGTGTGGTGACGTGGCAGCTGCAGCCCGCGCCGCGAGAGAGGCCGTTTCCATGTTTCGTTTGACGGTGCCGCCGTTTGCTGCGAACGAACTGCGGCCGATTTGGAGCAGAGAGAGCTCGCTGGCAAACGTTGGTTTAACTGTTGGCAGTGACTGCCAACCGTTGGCAAACTCCAATGGTTGTCGGGGTGCGCCAACAAATGTCCGCAGCCGTTGCAATGGTTGCCAACCAGTGGACCCAATGATTGGCACCATTGGCAACGGTTGGATCCTTGGCTGGGTCCCAATTTTCTATGAGCATTGAGCCCTGCGCACGAAAATAGGGCGTGTCAGACTCAACAAAATGTTGCGAATATCGAGTTTTTAGTATTGCTAAAACCGAGGTTACAAAGTACTGAAATTCATGGTTTTCCCGAACCTAACCCGAGCCTCCTTCGGCAACTGTCCTTAGTCAACGGATCAATGTACAGGGGGTCCTCGTCATATTTTCCACCTGGTTTCGGCAAATACCGGGCGAAAATATTGTTTTTGGCAAATAGAAGGTCCGTGTTACCAATAGGCGAGCGGAATGATGTTAGTGTTCATGTATATTCGTACGCATCGTATCGTATCGTTTGTTTTAATATCGTACCGCATCGTACCGTATCGGCTACTACAGCTCGGGTTTTAGGGTTTTTAGGGTACGGATAGTACGAATAGTACGGCTAACTCTAAGTTACCGTACAAAAATGTGGTTTCGGCAAAATCGGTGCGAATTTATTGGTGACGCACTGTTGAAGGTGGAAAATATGACGAGGACCCCCTGTAGCGAAGATCGACCTGCGGGGTTTACTGAAAAGGACACTCCTTCGCATGATTTTGTTGGCCGAATCTCCTTTCTAATTCGTAATTGAGTTTTCGATTTGCCTTCTCAAATTCGTGTTTAAAGTCTTCTCCTTATTTTTGAGACGTTGTCATCATCATCATTCTTTGTTTCTCTTGAATACTTAACTACTTTATACTGTTTATCCTCCGCCGTAGGAACCCTAGAAACCCTAAACCCCTAATCCGAAAAGTGTTTAAAGGAAGCCTAAAATCAGTACGGATAGTTTCCTGGATCGAACTAGCGGTGGCAGAATTGCGACTTTGTAGGGTTCAGGGCTCAGGGTTGAATGCATTCATACCTTCTCTAGGGAACTACAACTACTTCCTGAAGGAGAAATTACCCCCCATAAACTAATTATCTAGTGGAAAGTCGTAGGCATCGACAAATTACGAAAGGGAAAGTAATAGACATCGACTAATTAGGGTAGAAAAAGTCATGTATTTGTGGTTTCTGAGGGAGGTTAGCAGCAGCCATGCTTGCACCATGGAAAGCTCCTTTTCGTGCTCAAGTTCGATGGGGGGCCAATGAGGAGGGCGGGCAACACTTGGAATTGCAAAATTGAACGGAAACAGAACTGCATGTGACCATCATCTTAAATAGTGAAGAGCTTCCAGACCCTTAAAGTGGAGTAAGGAAAAATAAACTTAGGGCTGTTTTGGGCAGTCAGCAAACAGCTCATAAAGAGCACCCCCCCGGGTGCTATTTCTAACAGGTGATGAAGAGGGAGGGAGGGCGGGAGGACGAAGCAGCACGAGAGAGAGAGAGAGGGAGAGAGAGAGTGTGAGGTTGGGAGGGAGGCATGGAACTAGTTTGGGGAGGGGAGGGAGAGAGGGGCATCGAGCTGGAAAGGAGCAAAGAAAGATAGCAATAAAGATTAAGTGAGTTCCTTGCAGGACAGACGGAGTGGGAGCCAGCAAAAGGTGATACTCTGGAGATAACTGAAAGCACACCCTGCATATTCACTGGGGCATTATGGGCACACCCAGGGGAACATTCACAGGGTGAAATTGCAGGAACTCTGACTATCCACCATGTTATTTCCACTCCCTTCCCTATAACCTCAAACAGATGTATCCGAGCAATAGAAATACTCCGCACTCAGAATCTGTTAAAAGTTTAACTCTTCCCTTCGCTCTCCTCCAAATCCTGAGAGCCATCCCTCTCTACACCCACCTCGTTCATTCCTTCTCCCAAATCCCTCTCCCTTCCCCTCTTCATGCAATCTCCAGCCATAAGAAGATTGACATCCTCCTGTGAAGGAGAGATTAGTCACATCCTTAATAGTCAATAATCAATATTCAATAGTCAATAGTCAATACTCAATAGTCAATAGTCAATAGTCAATAGTCAATACTCAATAGTCAATAGTCAATAGTCAATAGTCAATAGTCAATAGGTAGTCACACACATTTGCTAGTCGTTGGAACGCAGACGGAGGCCATGGCCTTGTCACGTGCCCGGAGGGTTCGCAGAAGCTTCGCAGTGCACTGCGTTCCCACCATCTTCTTGAACGTCTCCTTCTTGGAATAGCACCCCTTCAAACTGAGGCAGGTATGGCCCGGCTGTAGGGTGAAACTTCTCCCTTTGCAGCCCTTCGCCAAGCTCAAATCTGTAGCTTCAAGGCACACCTGCAGGGCAACGTCGAGAAGATGGACAGCAGCAGTCGGATGAAGAATGTTTCATTTTGAAAAAACGTGTGAAAAATACTTGCAGGTGATTTTCAGTAGCATGAAATGCATCCTCTTTGAACGCAACAGAAACATAACTGACATTGACAACCGTTTCCAGGAGGCATCATCAAATAATCAACATTCTAAAAAGAGTTCAGTTTAAACACTCGAAGGGAAATGTGATTTTTTCAGACATTCTCTCCTCGAGAGAGCTGCAAACTTCAAGGTTGTGCCAACGACAACCCACAAAAGCTCACAAAAATTTGGACCTCCTCCCTCACAGATGCAAAGGTCGCATTATTACCTGTCGACTGAGATCGCTGTTGGGATTGAAAGATAGCTGCAACTGTCCGCAGTACAAACCCGGGTTTAACGTGAAAAACTTCATAGCATCACCCTCCATAAACCCCGTTATTATGGAAGCACACGTGTCATTCAGCTGCACGCTATACAGCTGAGTGCAGGGCCCCGGGTAGGTGAGCTCTCCCCTCTGAATGCAGACCTGCATAGGACCGTACACCTTGGAAGCAATCAGATTCGTCATTATGGAGGTGTGAACTGACTGCAGTTAAAGTGCTTCTTTTGAACGAAGCATATCACATAATCTGCCTGAGGGAGAGAGCAAGAAAGAGGGAACATTTCGAAGAGGAAAGTGAAGGTTTGCCTGCTGATATGGCTGCAGTTGTGAGCAGTCCAATTCTGGATTAGGAGAGGTGGGCCCGGATAGGGCTGTGATGTTAAACAATTGCTCCACGGAGGTACACGTGTCTCCCTACATCCACCACAAACAAAAGGCGTACTTTTGGAATAATCTCACTATGCTCATTATAAGAGTATTGGTTCATGACGAATTAGGAAGACCCTTGCTTTCTTATGTGGCTGTAAGGAAAGCAGTCTGCATATCTTGCACGTCTTTTTTGATTACCGCGTGCTGCTACCACTGACTGACTAACACTGACCTCCTCCAGTGCATATGTGACGGAGCAGTTGCTCGCACTTGTCACATTCACCACCGTCCCTCCCGGAAGAGGTCTGCTGCAATTCAGACCCTGCAATGCAGGGGGACAAAACCAACAGGGAAGTTGGTTTGATGTCACCTTTGTGGTAAGACATCTCTCTCTCTCTCTCTCTCTCTCTCTCTCTCTCTCTCTCTCTCTCTCTCTCTCTCTCTCTCTCTCTCTCTCTCTCTCTCTCTCTCTCTCTCTCTCTCTCTCTCTCTCTCTCTCTCTCTCTCTCTCTCTCTCTCTCTCTCTCTCTCTCTCTCTCTCTTTCTCTCGCTCTCTCTCTCTCTTTCTCTCTCTCTCTCTCCCTCTCCAACAAGACAGCAGCGTTTTGCAGGCAAAAGTTGCTCGAAATGGAACATGCTTTGGCTTCTATTACTTCCCAGCAAGTTTCGTTAGCAGCAAGTCCTTGGATTGACCTTGTTTTGTGCTGTGAAAGCAGCCTTGGGGATGCCATATATTCCGTACAGACTTGCGCAGGGCAAAGTGGTATTCACTGGGACAGTGTAGTTCAATAGCCGTCCTCCTAGAACAACAGCTGCAATGAAAAGCAGAGACTATAGATTCAGCCAATTAGACATTCAGCACTGCTATGCATCCCAATCAGTTTAACAAAAAGTTACAATCTTGTATTGGTAAAGCTCCGAATAAACATTCAGTTATTGTTTGAAGAAATAGGCACTCAACGCCTTGAAGTTTAAAAGAGGGAGAGAGAGAGAGAGAGGGAGAGAGAGAGAGAGAGAGAGAGAGAGAGAGAGAGAGAGAGAGAGCTGGTGCGGACCGGGGAGGCAGGTGAGAGCCTCTTCGGACGAGTCCGGCGAATAGCCGAGAGGGCATATACACATGTACGTTCCGTTGAGCGTTCCGTTGTCCACGCATGTGCCCACGCCGCATGGATTCCGTGATGTGAACGTACATGGAGACGCTGCCTCATTGCAATCAGGGGTAAAGCATTACTACATCAAGCAGCAACTCAAAAGGAGAGAAGAAAAACGATGAAAGTAACCTAAAATGAACAGAAAAAGAAAGATCACTTCAACTTGGAATACTGTGTTCGTGTTCCTTGACTTGGAGATTCAGCTGCATGAGGATACATGCAGGGTTTATCTTCCAGCAGATAAGTCGGATAAGTCCCTAGTCTATATGCGAAAACATGAATTAAACGAAGAGTGTTTCTTACCGGGTGCACATGTCTGCGTTCCGTCAGAGTTGGTCACATTCACAAAATTTTCAGCACATTCGCACAAGTTTGTTGTTCCTGATGGAATGCAGACCCCATTTCCGCAGGGGTTCATTTGACCCGGTCCGTAAGAATTCGGCGAGTGAAGCTCAAGTCATTGCAGGGATCGTTTGCTGCTAAACAAATAGGAAGGAAGGAAATTAAGTAGAGAATAAGTTGCTTGCTTGCTTTGGTGATCGAGTGGTAATGCTTTCTTCCAAGTTTTCAGGTCACAGAAAGAAGTTCAGAACCCTTATTGCCACGATTCTACTTTTTTGTATGGTCGGAGAACTTTGTCAACACAAAATTTCGACTTGAAATTACACTGCGCGGCATGTCTGTACAAACGGTTATAAGTATTATGGCTACCTTCTAGTAGATAGAGTGCTGAAGGCTAACTGCAGTGAAATAAAGCATTTCATCTTTTTTTTTTTTCATTTTTTTTTTTTTCTACCTGGAGGTTGAACGATAGGTATCATTGGCGGTCTGACATTGATGCCGCAAATTCCGTACCCTCCCGTTATTTTCATGTACATGTACCCGCCGGCCCCCCAATTGGCTCCCCAAGAGTTTCGGATGATCCAATATGGGGGCACAGCCGTCAAGTCGTAGCCCACAACGAGAACGGCATGATCCACACCGTCTGAAAAGCACTCCTCGTCATCAAACACGCCCTGAAAAAGGAAAAATTCATAGCCTTGCTGAGCAAAAACACATGCAGTTGTGTATTAAAGTAGCAACCGAACCGTAACTACAATCAGAGTCCATTGTAAACACTTGGAAACGGAACACTTCTCGAGAGAGAGAGAGAGAGAGAGAGAGAGAGAGAGAGAGAGAGAGAGAGAGAGAGAGAGAGAGAGAGAGAGAGAGAGAGAGAGAGAGAGAGATAGAGAGAGAGATGACCTTCTGTTTCTTCTTTATGGTTGTTTATGTGTTTAGATATCAGAATCAGTCACTGATTGTGCTCACCATTGAGGGGTTGTAGTTTATAAAGCTGTCAGAACTTGCTTCAACAGCAACCACTGCAGGTTGTTGCTGGAGAGCCAACAAAAGGCCAAGCCAACCGTTCACTTGGACACTCTCGTATGACAAAATGCGTGTCTTGACTTCCTGCATTTTGTTGGAACAATTCGGATCCATCATTCAATTAAAGGAGTGGACATTGTCAGAATACTACTTCAAAAACCAAAGCATGTGTCAATCACGGAAGTGGCAGCTAACGAATTAACGAATGATGGGGGAGAGTACAAGGGAGAAACAACCTAAGGAAACGAAGTTAAATTGCTTTTAATCTCAGAATCAGTTGCAAGTCCAGAATAAATACTTGGCCCACGTTGCAGCTCGAAGGACCACTAAAGTTAGTAGAGGGGATGAGACCAGTAGTAGCTGCATAATTGAATGCATCAGCTGGTTGACCACTGCTGCTGCAATTACGGTTTGGAGTGGAGCAGCTAAGAAGTTGATCTTCAGCAAAAGCAGGTCCTGCTTGCCTCATCTGCCTTCCCGCATTGGCAATATACACAGCACTTTCGACTGCTGAAATGGCTGCAAATATCCAACACGTACCTGAAAAAGAAAGCAAAACTCATCTCCTCTCAGACCCCACTCCTTGCAGGCTTAAAAATAGTACTCCTCAATTGCTCCACTTGCACATACAGAGTATTGGATGACCTTAGAGGGCACTCACAAGCGGGTTTGCAAGCTCAAACCTTTTATACTCTCACAAAACTTACAAAAAGCTCTTACACATTTTGCTGTTGCAAAATTCTTAATCTGAGTGAGAAACGAGCACGTACTGCAGCTCTGTTGGTCCTTTATGGGTTGCAGGGCTCGCTGCTTTGCCCAATTCCAGTTAGTAGCTACCAACCATGAAGGTTTCTCATCTTCAGATGAAATGTAACCCGCACTTGCATATCTGAAGTATCTGTTCAGCTTTGAGTTTAGGGTTGTAGCAGGACTCGCTAAGCCGAATCCTCGCCCCTCTGTGTGCATGTAAAGGGAACAGCGATACATACAGGCAGGTTAAAGGAAGGGATATTTTGAGTCGGAATTCTTGCTAACAGGAAAGCATGCTAGAAGAGGTAGGTTGCAGTGTTCCAACCACTCATGGGAAGATCATTGTGAAAGTGTTTGTAAGGACTGCTTATTTCTCTTGATGCATTTCTATGAGTGTGATCAACTCTAGATGCGTTTCAGAACTTCGTTTGACTTGGAGATTACCAGAGAGGATCAATCGAGATTTTTTCGGTGCTTTTGAGCCGTTAGAAATGAACTATTACATAATCATCATCATCATCATCATAACTATTACTTAATCAAATGTGAACCTCACTATAGTAGCCTCTATGTCGTCAGCAACATCCCATACTCATCACATTAGCAATCCCACGACCACCAAAGGTTGGCTGTTTTCTTCCTTCTACAGAAACCCTCACTCTTTTCACTGTACAGAAGCATACCAAATGTGCAAGTGGCTGGAGAATCCCTTGCAGAATACCCCTCCTCGCAGATGCATGAACCATCCAATCCGGAACAGAAACCACGACCTCCACATGCTCCCCGAGACTGTGCAGCATTGCAGAATCTGCTGCATTGCGAACTATCTTTTTGGTTGAGTTGAGACAGGGTGGGACACATGCTTCTCCATGTGTTATCAAAGGTGAAGCAGTTCCCAAAGAACAAATCCTTGCAGACCGGGATACCGTTAACGGTAAAGGAAGGTGTTCCGGAGAAGTAGTTGTTGGCGAATACAATGATGGGGTTTATCACTGAGTCTATTTGCAGAGCCACTGGGCCAGAGAGACTGTTGTCTCTTAGGTTTCTGCCAAACGAAGGAGAAGTGGATAAGCAAAAACTGGCAAGGAGAAGTAAATCAAAGTTTACGACAGTAGCAAGTCTGATAGCGAGTTTTGAGTTGTATTCTTTCATTCAGCACAGTAGCAATCAGATAAGGGAACACTATATGGTTATCCTCCACCTTAGCATTTGTGACATTTGTACGCAAAGAAAGATGTACAGCTATATTCATAATAAAGGTGAGCAATGCATCGTTGACATTCGAACAAACTTAGGGATTGGGTAGCAAAAACAGAGGCACCACCTGTAACAAAAACGAGAACCGAATTCATTCAGATTGTCAAGAAGCTCCTGTATTAGTGTCAAAAACATCTTACAAAGACTTTAGGCTTTTGAAATTGCTGAACGTTGGCGGAATATTGCCCGCGAGATTGTTGTAAGACAAATCCCTGTCACGGAGAGGAGAATACGCAAACGCTGTTCAGATTCGTGCCTCATTGTGTATGTAACCTATCGCGAAAATGGAAGGCATACATTCTACCAACGAAGAAAGGAATTTGCCTTTGTAGAGGTCAAATTTCCTCTAATTGACGCTAGGCATACTGGTATCCGCGAACACTGTATTTAGAAACGCAATGCAACAGAGGGTACCATCATTTCAAATCGACTAACCGCCGAACAAGTCTAAAGGAAACTAAGGTTGAGGATGACCCATGTCATGCGCAGCCTATCAAAACTAAAACGGTCCATTCTGTATTATAATCGAACCGTAAGTTGCTGAACAGATGAAGAGTGACCTACGCAGTAATAAGGCTGCGTATGCTCGCCAGAGATGTTGGGAGGCTCCCATTCAAAGAGTTGTCGGATAAGTCTCTGCACCAAAGGAAAACTCCTTGCTTTGGAACTCTTATTCTCTGTTCAAGGGTCCTTGGATTTTTTTTTTTTTTTTTGCACAAATAAGCATGCGAATAAGCCCTACAAAGCTCTAGCCATTGCCTCGTGGATTACAACAGATAAGCAAGCAAATCGTAAAGGCAGTCATGTAGCCGATGTCTCTTGTCTCTCTTACTTCTGTAATATGACATGAACGACACAATTTCGAACAAGATGGTGTGAATCTCACAATATCTGGAGGTTTGTAAGGTTCCCAATAGATTCCGGAATGCCACCAACTAGCTCATTATTGTCCAGCTTCCTGTCCTTCCTCGCAATGCAAAGCCACAAATCAGCATAGCATTCAACATGTAAGCTAACATGAAATCATCCTCGAAAGAATTCAATCATGAAAACAACTAAGCAAAATCCTCCTACAGGCTCGCATCCGTGCTGAGGGTGGAAACGTGAAATCAAAGTTCATCGAATATTCATAGCGAAGGATGTGGTCAGCCACAGAATCCGCATCTTTTTCATACCTTACTTTGCATCTTCTACTAAAGCAAAAACAGAACGTTGAACCATGGGAAGCAACCAATTCCGGCACCTTCATGTTGTCAATAGCAGTTGCCGATCAAAAAGATTGAAAGCGAAAAAAATACATTCTTAAGTGAGATAATAATGCCACTCTTACACTCTCTCAGGAGAAAGGTCATGAAAGATTTATTTACAGCACTCTGAGGTTGCGAAGATTCCCAATTGAAGCTGGGATCAGTCCACCGAAATTGTTGCCACTCAGGTCTCTACAAACATGCAAGTGTCAAACAAAACGGTGATTCCTCTCTTCCAATGTTTGAACAGTGGATGCAATCCGTCGACCAACTTAAAAGCCTAGATAACTGCTTTGGATAATTTAAGCTATAAAAAATTACTCAAGACTGGTATCCTTGTCATGATAATGCATACAGAATTCTGCTCCTACAGCAATCATAACAACTTATTTTGTATACTCACAGCTCTTGCAGAGTACGCAAGGAACCAATGGAGTCTGGGATGATTCCGACCAGCTTGAGACCAGCAAGGTTTCTGAGAGGAGAGCAGGTTTTTTAAGTTAATGTTCGACCAGTCAAAGCTCTTCCTTAACCAGCTGAAGTGACCCTTTCAATTCACACATTCGGAGTCATTCAAGAATGGACTTTCCTGCATCACGATTTATTTAGGTAGTCATTCATCCCAAAGCATGACTCAAATGCTTCAACGGCTTCTGATTGTAAAAACATTACAATCAGAGGAAAAAATGACAAAATTACAGGGAGCCATAACCTAGTCTCCAATAGTCCATGTACTAGAATATATAGGATGAGTAAAGGTGGACGTACACTGAAATCAGAACCTGGTTATCGTCACATCCCACTCCGTTCCATTGGCAGGAAGCAACACCAGGTTTCCAGTTGCCTAACTTGTTTTTTGGGTCGCTTACGATTGCCGCTTTGAAGCCTAGTAGAACTTGTTCTGGCACATTAACATAAGCCATATTGTACATTATTTACATGACCGCGTTATATTGAAACTGGGTGGTCAATTTCATGTTCAAAATAATCCAAAGAAAGTCAGAAAAAAACAGTAACACTATGCAGCAAAAGCCATATTAGGTCGCAAGGGACAACGAGAAGAGTACCTGCATCCGTAAGGGAAGGAGGAGCTGGAGGGGAAGGGCGAGGAGGGGGTGGTGAAGGTGGAGGAGGAACGGGAGGAGGAGGAGGAATTGTACGTGGAGAGGGTGGAGAACGGGGAGAAGGTGGACGGGGAGGAAGAGGCGGAGGAGAAGGGATCGGTGGGGAACGTTGAGGAGGGGGTCTAGGGTTGGGAGAAGGTTTACTTGGAGGGGGACGGCGAGGAGGGGAAGGCAAACGGGGAGGAGGTAAAAGGGAAGGAAGGGGCAGAGGAGAAGGGTTTGGAGGGGGTGGTGAAGGGGGAGGAAGGGGTGGGGGAGAAGGGATTGGAGGTGGTGGTGAAGGGGGAGGAAGGGGAGGAGGAGAAGGGTTTGGAGGAGATGGTGAAGGTGGAGGTAGGGGAGGAGGAGAAGGGATTGGAGGGAGTGGTGAAGGTGGAGGAAGGGGAGGAGGAGAAGGGATTGGAGGGGGTGGTGAAGGGGGAGGAGGGGGTGCGGGAGAAGGACTCGGAGGGGGGCTTTGGGGAGGGGGTCGAGCACTTGGAGGTGGTTTACGTGGAGGGGGTCGTCGAGGAGGGGGGGAAGGACCGGGAGGAGGTGGACGGGGAGGAAGGGGGGGAGGGAAAGGGCGAGGAGGGGGTGTCGAAGGGGGAGGTAAGGAAGATATTGGAGGAGGGGAACCTGCAGTAGTTCTGGGAATTTTATGAGTTCTCGTTCATAATTATGGGTGGCATTATGGGTGGTACTATCCGTACTAGCCGTATGAGCTGTAGTAGCCGTTACAGTACGATACGGTGCGATATGGTACGGTACGATACGAAACGCCCCGATACGGTACTAGCCGTACGAGCTGAGACTAACAACACAGCGGAAAACTACGTCTATGCGTTACGATATGGCACGATACGATACGACGCTAAACGATACGGTACGATACGTACGGTCAAACATGAACTCTAACATAATATCGCCCGTCTATCGGTAACACAAACCTTATATATGCAAAATCAATATTTTCGCCTCCTATTGGCCAAAACCAGGGTGGAAAATATGAGGACCCCCTACTGTACTGTTTCTCTCTGTACGGAGGCGCGTGGCCGCCCGGCGGGCCCTGTCGCGAGCTCCTATTGGTGCCGTACATTTAACTACACGGGCTTCTATTGGTGACGTACATATACCGTACGATTTGGATATTTTATCCATTCTTGCCTCACAGCGGAATAGCGTGACCCATGTTCGAAATCCGTTTCTATTAACAGATTTTGTATTGAAAAATAGGTCAGGTAAGGTTAACACCCCTAATACATTAACACAGGCTTACAGTACTAAAAGTGGTTTCCTCAAAATCAGGGCGAATTCCTTGGGTAACGCAAGTACTAGGGTGGAAAATATTAGGGGGGGGTATTGTACTCTAATCAGAAAAAAAAACCCTAAAAACCCTAAAAACCCTAAAACCCTATAAACCCTAAAACCCTATAAACCCTTAAGACCCTAAAACCCTAAAACCCTAAAAAAAAGCGTTGTCATTAATGTACTACTGGCGGCATGACACGGCTCCCATTCCGGGTGCTCTATCAGCAATGGTTGACTCCATTGTAACAATGGTTGACTCCATTGTAACAGCTGTTAGCAATGCGATACTTTCCACTACCCATGCCACCCCTTTTCGATGCCTTCCAAAGGGAATCTGTGAGTAGCAAGATGAAACTTACCAGGCACAATACATGTTCCAGATGACAGCATATATCCTTTGTCACATGAGCACATGCCTGTGGAGTATCCGCACGTGCCAAGTCCCCCACATGCTCCATCGGAATCATCACTATGGCAGAAGGAGGCACACTCTTGCTGAGATCTCTGCGTTTGAAGAGGTGCGTCACATGTTGTGTTGTTGCGGTAAATGCAGTTGCTTGCATAGACCAAGTTTGCGTTTCCAAGGCAAAGGGGTCGCCCACTGATTGTTGTAACAGTGACTGGTCCGGAGAAGAAGTTGTCTTGGATCGACGCATATGAAAGGGAATCGCTCGTAAGAGTTATGGAGCCTGTCAGCTTGTTGCTGTTTAATTGTCTGGTGACAGAAAAGATGGCACGTTAGAGAGAGAGAGAGAGAGAGAGAGAGAGAGAGAGAGAGAGAGAGAGAGAGGAAGAAGAACCTGCTTAAGTCTCTACCTTGCGCTACAGCCACTGAAGGTAGAGTTTGACTCCACCTTCACGACCCTAAAACCTTCAGCTCCTTAAACCCTAAACCTCAAAATCTCTAAGCTGTTCCAAGCTAGATCCTCTCAACTTGTCCAATCGATTAGATCGGGAACTTCCTAAACCCGCATAGCTGCAAAACCCTTTTAACCATTAGCCTCTAAAACCCAAGAAGTTTAAGAGCTACCATCTAAACAGCTAAACCCTAATCCTAAAACGTTAAGTGTAAAACCTGATCCTAAAAAACTTAAGTCCAATTCCTTGCATGCAAAACAGCGAGACATCGTCATTCACGAACGCCCACGCCATCACACAAGTAGCCAAAATGGAACCATGGTTCAAAAACAATCGAACTGCAAGTGAACTGCAAGTGCGAGCTTAATGCAACAATTTGCGGGTTTTTAGGGTTTTTAGGGTTTTTAGGGTTTTTAGGGTTTTTAGGGTTTTTAGGGTTTGTATGTATGCTTTGCAACAGAAACATAAAAAAAGTAGCGGTGCTCACAGACTGGACAGTTGGGTGAGTTTACTGATGAAGCCGGACACTCTCCCCTCCAGTTTGTTGTCGTTCAAGTATCTGCAGACACACACATAACGACGAAAAACTTAAGGAAAAAGATAAGGCTGGTTCTGATGTGAACAGAAGAAGTTCGAAACGAATCAAACATGCAACTCCAAGTTCTGTTATCCGTGAAAAACTATTTATTTGGATCCGTAAATCTTGCATCAAAAAGATTACTTTCTAAACGAATTCTTAGAAGTCGTTTCCACAAAATTTCCAGAAAGAAAGGAGCTTGCATTGGCACCCCCACTTCTCTGAAAGCTGCATTGACTGTTTGCACTGCCATATCATAAAAGATAAAGAAAAACTCACAATCCTTGCAGATTCGCAAGGTTGCCGATAGAATTCGGGATAGAGCCCGATAAGAAATTACCCTGCAAGGTTCTGCAAAAAAAAAAAAGTGGCTTTGCGAGTTTGGCCGATGTTTGCAGCAAAAAAGGGAACTCGTTTGGAAAGAATGCTCAAGTCAGTAACGAGAAACAGAGTCGAGCAACTGCACTACATTTGTCGGCGAAAAAATATTACATATAATAAGGAACGTGACATCCTAAACTTTAAACCTGTGCAGGAGCAGTCGAGATAAGAAGCGAGCACCCCACTTCCCTAAAAGTCGCATCAATTTTCTGCACCTCCATTTCAAATAAGAAAAAAAAATACTTACAAGTATATCAGATTCGCAAGGTTTCCTATAGAATCCGGGATAGAGCCCGAAAGTGAATTAGAATTTAAATATCTGCAAAAAAAAAAAAAAGAGGCTTCACTAGTTTGGCCGACATCAAATAGAAGTTATGTAGAAAGGATGCTCGAGTGAAACAGAGAAGAGCAACTAACTGATTTTCAGCACTTTCATTTCAAATAAGGAAAAAAGTACATACAAAAATTGCAGATTTGTAAGGTTGCCGATGGAATCCGGGATGGAGCCCGATAGGGAATTAGAAAACGAGAGACTGCAAGAAAAATAAACTTCGCGAGTTTGGCCGATGTTTGGAACAATGAGCAGAACTTTATATAGACAGAATTCGCAAGTAAATGATGAGGAACTATGAATTGGCAGGCTTTACTAATCTTACAAACTTGCATTGCTTTTTTGGACATCCAATTCAAAGAAGGGAAAAAGCTGCTTACAACTGTTGCAAATTTGCAAGGTTGCCGATAGAATCCGGAATAGATCCCGTAAGGGAATTAGAAAACAAGAGTCTGCAAAGAAAAGAGGCTCCGATAGTTTGAACGATGTTTGCAGCAAAAAAGCGAAAAATGTGGACAGAATGCTCTCAAGTGAATGACTATGAATACCCTAAAAACTGCAGTCCTTCCGACCGTGTACACGTGACGTGACACCCTAAACTTTACTCGTGAGCAGGTGCAGGTGAGCATGCATTGGCAGCCCCACTTCTCTAAAAGCTGCATTGATTTTTGCACTTCCACATACGAGAAAAAAAACTTACAAGTTTTGCAGATTCACAAGGTTGCCGATAGTATCCGGGATAGAGCCCGATAGGGAATTATAATGCAAGAATCTGAAGAAAAGAAGGAAGATTGCCGCAAAAAGAAGCTCATGTGAAAAGTACGCTGAGTGAATGACGAGGAACGGAGTCGAGCAACAAGGATCAAGTGTGTACTTGTGAGAATTATCTAGGGTGGCATTGTGAGAAGGGCCAAAAGTAATACTGAGCGAAAGGTTAAGAGTGGTGTTGTGAAAAGGGAGAGAGAGAGAGAGAGAGAGAGAGAGAGAGTGTTACAGAGACGAGAGAGATTGAGAAAGAAAGGTAGAGGGATGAGGAATAGCGAGGAAATGATGTAGTGACAAGGGTTCAGGGTCATAGGGCAGAAGATGTGGGAGAAGGTAAAGGGAAAGAGACGTGAGAGACTTGCTGTCGTGAAGCGAAACTGAGCGGGAAGTGAGAGACCCACTCTCTCTGATTGTAGGGGTTTGGGTTTTGGGAATCAAAGGGAGAAAATTGGGTAAGACAAAGGTGCATGGGAATGTTTGTGTGATGTTTTGCTCTTGATGCGATTCTCTGAGTATCGAATTTCATCATACATGAACTAGCTTGCGATTCTTTACATAAAAAAAAGAAAGATGCATATATGCGTAGAAATCAACTTTCTCTGAAAGCTGCATGGTTCAGTGCTGTTACTTATTTAGTACACCACCAACATCTGAGCCCTCCTATCACCGTGAAGTCGCAAACACGCATGTAACACATAATGCCTATGTAATGGAGCCACTCACAAATTTATCAACTTTGTCAGGTCACCGATGGCAGGTGAAATGGTTCCTCCAAATCCGTTGCCACCAAGAGATCTGCACATGGCAGGTTACCAGTGAGAGCACCAGAAAAAAGGGGCCGGGGTAAAAGGTTTTTTTTCCTCTGCTCCTCTGCTCCGGGCGGCCCTTTACAGCCCGCTTACTGAGAAGGATTCTTCACGCAGAACTCTCCCGCCTCTCTCTCTCTCTCTCTCTCTCTCTCTCTCTCTCTCTCTCTCTCTCTCTCTCTCTCTCTCTCTCTCTCTCTCTCTCTCTCTCTCTCTCTCTCTCTCTCTCTCTCTCTCTCTCTCTCTCTCTCTCTCTCTCTCTCTCTCTCTCTCTCTCTCTCTCTCTCTCTCTCTCTCTCTCTCTCTCTCTCTCTCTCTCTCTCTCTCTCTCTCTCTCTCTCTCTCTCTCTCTCTCTCTCTCTCTCTCTCTCTCTCTCTCTCTCTCTCTCTCTCTCTCTCTCTCTCTCTCTCTCTCTCTCTCTCTCTCTCTCTCTCTCTCTCTCTCTCTCTCTCTCTCTCTCTCTCTCTCTCTCTCTCTCTCTCTCTCTCTCGCTCTCTCCCCCTCTCGCTCTCTCTCAGCCTCGGCTGCATCTCTAAAGCTATCGAATCCGTGGAGCCCTCCAAAATGACAAGCGGAATTCAGTCCAAAGTGTTGTAGCTCACAGCTGCGTGACGCGACCGTTTCCGTCGCATGTGATCCCCGCCCAGAAGCTGCAGTCGCTGCTGCTCGCCGTCCAGGAGGTGAGCCGTGACCCGTCGGAGAATGCCGCCTTGACAGCGAGAAGAGCATCCCCTGCGACCCAAACGCGAGCAGATGCAGGATTGAGGCCCACATTAGTTTAAAATTTCACGGAGGGAGAAATAAAGGAATTCTGCTTCTCCCCTTCCGTGGAGGCTTCCTTCCCAGAGAACACATTGTTCCTTTGCTTGTTTTCCACAAGGCCCAGGCGCAGTCCGGCCCTGGCCGGCGGCGGGGCAGAGGGCGGGCGGGCGGGCCTCACTGTCTCGCGGGTCCATGGCCTGCGCGGCGGCTTGGCGCGGGGCGGAGGCGGAGATGGCGAGAAGCAGAGCGAGGAGGAGGGCGACCGCGCGAGGGCGAGAGCGCGCGGCCGCCATCGAACGGCAGAGAGAGAGAGAGAGAGAGAGAGAGAGAGAGAAAGAGTGGGGCTGAGGGGGTGGGGGGAGAGTGAGAGAATGAATGGCGCTGAGGGGCTGGGGGGAGGGGGGATGTGCCAGGTGACACGTCCTCATTCGCTGTAGGAAATGTTTGAGGCCACACGGCACGTCCTCATTCGCTGTAGAAATGTTTGAATCCACGTGTCATGTTCTCATTCGCTGTAACGAATGTTTTTTCGAAGCAACGTGGCACGTTCTCATTTGTTGCAGCGAATGTGTTTTTTATACCACGTGGCACGTCCTCATTCGCTCTGGGAAAATCCCCCCACAGGGCCGAACCCGACATGTCTCCAAAGCCCTCCTGCGGTCGGCGCCGGCAGGACTTTCTGCCGGCCGGTTGAGCCGGTTTGGAAACCGGCCGGCAGGACCGGCCCCGCGGCTCGGCCGGCCGGCGACTTGGACGCCAGAGGGCTGCGATTGGTCGGCCCGCCCCCCGTCCGTACAAGGGAGCTTTACCAATACGATATTATACGATGTGATATTCCGATATACCGTCTTGGATATCCGTCCCTACCGTAGCCGCAGAGGGCTTGTGGCGCCCCCGGCCTCCGTTGCCACGTGGCGCTCGGGGCGCGGAAAAAAAAAAAAAAAAATTGAAATGGAATGGAACCTGTCTCAGTCAATGGAACTGTGAGCAGCGAACGGTACTTGGAAACTGCTCGCCCTGAAAGGGTTTTTAGGGTTTTAAGTGGGAGGTAGCGAAAAAAAGAAAGGCACACTTCTACTGTGCACACACAGGCACACTATTGATTGACTCTTGTCGGTTTCCTAACTATTTGGTAATGTTCAAAGGGAAGGAAATCCAGAAACACGAGTATTTCATTCCGGACATCACAAATGACTCATGTTGCAAAGGATGCGAGCCTTTTTCCACATGCGTTGCAATCACGACAGGTTGGACAATAACACTCTTTAAGGTTTTGCACCCGTTCGGCATCATTATCTAACAGACTTCACAATCCTTTGGCTGCTGCGGCACTGCAAGTGTTAATGTATAGGTACATCAAGGTGTTGGTACTTAGTTTCTGGCATGAATGTTGTCCAGGAGATCAATGTGTTGGTATAGGGACAATGTCCATGCATGAATGGTCATGTTTGGTGTAGGACCGAACATGGGGGGTGCCCGTATCGTTAGGGAACGGTACGGCACTTCTAGGGATGGTCTAGGATCGTAGGCTTGCGGCTTAGGCAGTACTGTACCAAAGGGGGTGTGCGGAATGCGCCTGTAACGGATGGAGAGCGGCCGTACGGACGGCGAGTGATTGTACGGACAAAGCGGAAATGTATGGGTGCGGAAATCTTTGGCGCGAGAGGCGGATCTGCACGAAGCGATATGATTGGTCGCGACAGTGCGCAGATCGCGACGCAGTCGTCGTGCGTGACGTGACGCATTGTTTGGCAATGTTCGGTGGAGAGATTGGAGATGTCGGCGACGAATGAAGAGGCGGCACGTGGATCCTTAGTGGGGTCCGCGGCTCTGACGAGGTCAACTGAGAAGCACTTGAGCGGGCGGCAGACGTGTACGGCTGGACGGCGGAACAGTACGGACAACCTTGTGTAGGTCGGTGTTGGCGTAGGTTTACGTGAGGCCGACGGCCTGCCGGCTGTTGAAAGCATGCACTTGCTAGTGCGCCTGTGACATGACATTGGGTGTCACGTCACGCCGGCCGCCATTGTATAAGACTCTCTTACTCACTCTCTCTGGATGTTATGCTGCTCGACCGTTGTTTTTCTAGGAAGAGCTTGCAGAGGCTGATTCCTAGAGGAGTCCAGCCTTGTGTATGAAGGTCGGGAAGGAACTAGCTCTCATCATGCTAAGCTTGTGAAGGCGTTAGGTGGTGTCTCCCTCATGTGTTGAGGTAGAGGAAGAGTTCTTGGAGGCATGAAGTGTTTGGCAATTGTAATTGGGTCGTAAGCTATCTGTCACAAGATAAGATAGTGCTCAGAATCTAGCATAAGGGATTTATGTCGATTTCCTAAGGAGCTTGTGTTACACTCATGATTATTGAGAAGTTTTAGGGCCGTGGGCTTTCTCCTTTCTCCTTACTACTGTGTCATTTGTCATGTGAGTCCTTGTGTTGGACTGGCGTGGTGGATGAGTGGAGGCAACCATTATATGGGCGGTGTGTCGCTTCACACGAGGAGACCATTGGAGGAACGTGGAGTCTGAAGGAGCCAAGACCATGGAGGGGATGACGAAGTGTTCTTATAGGTGGCGTGTTTTGTATCCGTTGTACGTACCTGGCGAGGGGTGGATGAGAAGGCATATCATAGCGGAAGTGGTATGTGGCCCAAGGAGAAGTGGAGGAAAGTTTTGAGCTTCATCCGGGCATGTGTTTATCCTTCCTAGAGTCCCCCTTTGCACCAACAGAAAGGGCCTCCGAATGCATCATTCGAGGTAAGGGTTCTGCCCGCCAAAACGTGTACGAGCATGTGGTCAGCACTTCTTGATGTTTGCGGCACGCAAAGGATATGAGCAGTTCTCCCGCTTCACCTAGTGAGAGTCATGGGGTGAACTTGTTTTGCAGTTCTGTTTGTGCGATTCTTTTTAGTTCACTACCAGATCTGCCGCTTATAGAGCTGTCTCCTTTGCTCCACACCAGTCAATACCATAAATGGTATTTCAAGATCACATAGGTGTATTTACACTATCAGTTGAAAGAAATATGAGTTGATTAAAATGATTTCCATTTTGTTTACAACACACTCCCTCTCAGATTTTTCCCATAAATCACTCACTTACTTCCCCCGCCTAGCAATACTTCACAGGTCAGACCATTGGATCAACCATTGCAATGGTTGTGAACCATTGGATCGCGAGCCAGCCAACCATATACTGAGCCCGCCCCATAAGAAGGTGATGGGCGACCACAGTACCAATCACAGTTTAGCATACCAAGTCAAACTTCAAAATCCAATGTTTGAAACTCTTGACTATCTCAAGCAAGCATCACTACCCGACGATCCTCATTTCTGAATTTTTTACCTGCGCCAAAACCAGCCAGCGCCTCTGTTTGGAATGTCTCCAGTCCTTTCCTGTTCACTGTTTTCAAGTACCAACATCGTTATGTTTCTGAGATTCATTCGGATCATTTCCACACGATGTTCACAATTTCCATGTCCTTTGACCACATCTGATTTACTGTTCCGTTCGCGCTGCAGGGGCTGGTGAAGACAGAGGGAAGGGCGGAGAAGAAGGGCTCGGAGGGGGACGTTAAGGGGCTGGACGACTAGGAGGAGGTTTACGCAGAGGGGGACTTCTAGGAGGGGGTCGAGGACTAGGAGGGGGTGGACGTGGAGGGGGGCTACGAGGAGGGGGTCGAGGACTAGGAGGGGGTGGACGCGGAGGAGGACTTCGAGGAGGAGGTCGAGGACGAGGAGGAGGTGGACGCGGAGGGGGACTCGGAGGGGGACTTCGAGGAGGGGGTCGAGGACTAGGAGGAGGTTTCTGCGGAGGGGGACTTCGAGGAGGGGGTCGCGGGCTTCGAGGAGGGGGTCGCGGGCTTCGAGGAGGATTACGCTGAGAGGGATTTTGAGGAGTGGGCCGAGGACTAGGAGGAGGTGGTGAAGGTGGAGGAAAGGGTGGAGGAGAGGGGCTCGGAGGGGGTGGTGAAGGCGGAGGTAGGGGCGGGGGAGAGGGGCTCGGAGGGGGTGGTGAAGGCGGAGGTAGGGGCGGGGGAGAGGGGCTCGGAGGGGGTGGTGAAGGCGGAGGTAGGGGCGGGGGAGAGGGGCTCGGAGGGGGTGGTGAAGGCGGAGGAGGAGGTGGAGGAGAAGGGCTCGGCGGTGGTGGTGAAGGGGGAGGAAGGGGCGGAGGAGAGGGGCTCGGAGGGGGTGGTGAAGGCGGAGGAGGAGGTGGAGGAGAAGGGCTCGGAGGTGGTGGTGAAGGGGGAGGAAGGGGCGGAGAAGGGGGGCTTGGAGGGGGTGAACCTGCAGTAATTCAGGGCATTTCATGAGTTTCAGTTCAAAGCTAATGGTGGAATCACTTCTTCCATGGCTTACATACTCTTAAAACGTGATATTTCATCAACTATGTGCCTCTCATGCAATCTGTCTCCACGGAAAATCAGATTCCTATGTCATTTCTCGGGCTACGCAATTTTTTTTTTGAAAAGCTGCGAGGTCAAACTCGCAGGTTATCTAACTATTGCAGATGGAGACGACATAGGTTATTGGGATGGGTCGTGAAGATTATCAAAAGCTAAAACATGTTATTGTAGGAGCACCCTCGTTAAATGCTCGTCAAACCCTGCACCATCTTCTGAATGAGCTTGTTTGAGTTCACAAATTAATACTTGAACTATGCTTCTAGAAGTTCGAAAATTGAATTGGCGCCAACACATGGACATTCAGTTTGCTCTGTCAGCAATGGTTGGTTGGTTGGTTGACGACAGTGTACAAGCTGTTCAAAATGCGGTACTTCCCACTGCCTATGCCACCCTTTCCTTTGCCTTTCAAAGGGAATCTGCACGTAATAAGTTACTTACGGCGCAGAATACATTTTTCAGATGACAGCATATATCCTGGGTCACATGTGCAGGTGCCTGTGTCGAACCCGCACGTGCCAAGTCCCCCGCATGCTCCATCGGAATCATCGCTGTTGCAGAAGGACGAGCACTCTTGCTGAGATCTCTGCGAAGAAGGTGCGCTACATTGGAGGGTAATGTCGTTGCGGTAAATGCAGTTGTTGGCATATCGGCAGTATTGATAGTGGGGGCCATAGGGTTGCCCAATCAATGTTATGTTGATTGGCCCGGAGAAGTAGTTGTCTTGGATATACGCGTCGACAAGGTAATCGCTCGTAAGGGTTATGGAGCCTGTCAGTTTGTTGTTTTCTAAGTTCCTGGTGACATGAAGGGTGCACATGAGAGAGGGGGGAGCATTACAGCTGAAACTTTTTAAGTTTCTGTCATGTTTGTGTCACAGCCACTACAAATGTTATGCTTCGAAATCACACAAGTGACCTTGGAAACTTTTTTCACAAAACATGAGATAAACAATACTCATGCAAGTGCAGAATCAATGTAATAGCTCGAGAGGTACGAATGCTTTGTAACCGAACAAAAAATCAAACTGCTGCAACTACAACTTTATCGATGTAACGGCGCTCACAGGTTCGACAGTTGGGTGAGTTTACTGATGAAGCCGGACACTCTCCCCTCCAGTTTGTTGTTACACAAGGACCTGCAGACAGAACGACGAAAAACGAAAAACATGAGGCTGATTCTGATCTGAACAGAAGAAAATCGAAACAAATCAGGCATGCAACTCCACGTTCTGTTGTCCGTGAAAAACTATTTATTTGGATCCGTAGACCTCCAAGAAAACTTGTGCAAAAGCATCAAAAGCGATAACTTTACAACTAGACGAATTCTCGAACGCAATTTACACAGACGTCACTAACTTTTAAGCTTGCGAATGTGCAGCCTAGCTAGGACGCGAGCATGCATTGGCAGCCCCACTTCTTTAAAGCTTACATTGATATTTTGCACTTCCACTTCCAATAAGGGAAAAAACCACTCACAACTCTGTTAGATTCGAAAGGTTGCCGATAGAATCCGGGATAGAACCCGATAGGGAATTACCACACAAAAATCTGCAAAGAAAGAAGAGGCTTCAAGAGTCTGGCCGATGTGTACAGCAAAAAGCGAAACTCATGGGGAACGACAGCTCAAGTGAATGCCAAAGAATTGAGTCGAGCAACTGCAGTACGTCCGTTTGCGTACACGTGACGTGACATCCTGGACTAAAGCTTTTGCACATGCAGCCAGGGAGGACAACAAGCATGCATTGGCACTTCCCTGAAAGTTGCATTGTTTTTTTGCCATTCCATTGTCACATAAGAAAAAAATCAACTCACAGTCCTTTTAGATTCGCAAGGTTGCCGATAGAATCCGGGATAGAGCCCGACAGGGAGTTACTACGCATGCCTCTGCGACAAAGAAAAGAGGTTTCACGAGTTTGGCCAATGTTTGCAGGTAAAGCGGAGATCATGTGGAAAGAATGCTCAAATGAATGTCAAAGTATGAAGTCGAGCAACTGCAGTACGTTCGTCCAAGTACACGTGACGTGACATCTTGCACTTTAAGCTTGCGAATGTGCAGCGAGTATGCATTGGCAGCCCCACTAATCTTGCAAACTTGCATTGGTTTTTTGGACTTCCAATTCAACTAAGGGAAAAAAATATTTACAAATATTGCAGATTCGCAAGGTTGCCGATAGAATCTGGGATAGAGCCCGATAGGGAGTTACTATCGATTTCTCTGAAAAAAAAAAAAAGAGGCTTCACGAGTCTGGCCGGTGTTTGCAGCAAAAAGTGGAGGTGGGAAGATTGATCAAGTTAGAGCAACTACAGTACGTCTGTCCGCGCACACGTGACGTGACATGCTACATTGGCAGCTCCACTCTTAAAAAATTGCGTTAATTTTCAGCACTTCCATTTCAGATAAGAGCAAAAATACTTACAAGTATTTCAGATATGCAAGGTTGCCAATAGAATCCGGGATAGAACCCGATAGGGAATTAATGATTAACCCTCTACAAAGAAAGAAGAAAGTGGCTTCACGATTTTGGCCGAGGATTACAAAAAAAAGCGGAACTCATGTGGAAAAAATTGCTCAAATGAATGCCGAGAGACGGAATCGAGCAACTGCAGTACCTCCGTCAATGCAAACGTGACGTGACATCCTAAATTTTAAGAGTTGCAATAGAGCTAGGACAAGCGCATACGCTGGCAACCCCAGTTCATGAAAGCCGCATTGATTTTCTACATTTCCAATTCTAATGAGGAAAAAACTACTTACAAATCTTGCAGATTCACAAGGTTGCCGATAGAATCCGGGATAGAGCCCGTTAGGGAATTATAACTCAAGCTTCTGCAAAGATAGAAGAGGCGTGGCGAGTCTGGCCAATGTTTACATCAAAAAGCGAAACTCATGTTGAACGACAGCTCAAGTGAATGCCAAAGATTTGAGTCGAGCAAAGCTTAAAGCTTGTGATCGTGCAGGCAGGGAGGGCAACAAGTATGCATTGGCCTGAAAGTTGCATTGATTTTTTGCAATTCCACGTCAAATAAGGGGAATAGATACTTACAAGCGTGTTAAATTAAAAAGAAAAAAGGGGCTTTAAAAAACTGGCCGATACTTGCAGCAAACAAGCGGAACTCATATGGAAAGAATACTCAATTGTACACGTGACGTGACATGCAGCCCCAGTTCTCTGAAGGTTAAAATGGCTTTCTACATTTCCATTTTCCAAATAAGGAACAAAACACGTACAATGTTTGCAGATTCGCAAGGTTGCCGATAGTAACCGGGATAGGACCCGATAGGGAGTTATGACCCAAATCTCTGCAAGAAAAAAAGGGGCTTAACAAGTTTGACCGATGTTTGCAGCAAACAATGAAGCGTGTGCATGTGCAACAGTCCCAGCTAGGACGAGATAATGCATTGGCAGCCACACTTCTCCGAAAGCTGCAATAATTTTCTACAATTCTATTATAAATAAGGGAAAAAACACTTACATATCTTGCAGATTCGCAAGGTTGCCGATAGAATCCGGGATGGAGCCAGATAGGGAATTAGACCACAGGCCTCTGACAAAACAACAAAAAAAAAAGGGCTTCACGAGTCTGGCCGATGCGTACTTAAAAACTGGAACTCATGTGGAAATAATGCTCAAGTGAATGCCAAGGAATCGAGTCGAGCAATTGCAGTACGTGACGTGACATCTTGCACTTTAAGCTTGCGAATGTGCAGCCTAGCTAGGACGCGAGCATGCATTGGCAGCCCCACTTCTTTCTAAGCTTATATTGATATTTTGCACTTCCAATTCAAATAAGGGGAAAAAAATACTTACAAGTGTGTTAGATTCGAAAGGTTGCCGATAGAATCCGGGATAGAACCCGACAGGGAATTACGACTCAACTCACTGCAAAGAACGAAGAGGCTTCACGAGTCTGGCCGATGTTTGCAGCAAAAATCGGAACTTATGTGGAACGAATGATCAAGTGAATGCCAAAGAATTGAATCGAGCAATTGCAGTACTTCCGTCTGCGTACACGTGACGTGACATGCTGAAGCGTGTGCATGTGCAACCCAGCTAGGACGCGAGAATGCATCGGCAGCCACACTTCTCTGAAAGCTACAATGGTTTTCTACAATTCAATTTCAAATAAGGGAAAAATAAATTACAAAAATTGAAGATTCGCAAGGTTGCCGATAGAATCCGGGATGGGGCCGGATAGGGAATTCGACCACAAGTCTCTGACAAACATAGAAATCAAAAGGGCTTCACAAGTTTGGCCGATGTTTGCAGCAAAAATCATCACTCATAAGGAACGACAGCTCAAGTGAATGACAAGGAACAACGCCGAGCAACTGCAGGTCGTCCATCCGTGTACACGTGACGTGACATCCTGAACTTTAAGCGTGTGTTCATGTGCAGCCAAGCCAGGACAAGGGCATCAATTGGTGGCCCCACCCCTTAAGCTGCAGTGATTTATTAGACTACTATTTCGTAAGAGAAGGAGGTACATACACGTATTTCAGATTCACAAGGTTGCCGATAGTATCCGGGATAGAGCCCGATAGGGAATTACTACCCATTGCTCTGCAGAAAAGAAAGAAAGCTTCACGAGTCAAGCCGATGTTTAAAGCAAAAAACGACACTCCTGTACAAAAAAGATCAAGTGAATGCCGACAAACGGATGCGCGCATGCATTGACAACCCTACTTCTTTGAAAGTTGCATTGGTTCTCTGCACTTTCATTTTAAAAAAGGGAGGAAATACTCACGTGTTTCGCAGATTGGCAAGGTTGCCGATAGAATTCGGGATAGGGCCGGATAAGGAATTAGAATGCAAATATCTGCAAGAAGTAAAAGGAGGGATGGCGAGTTTGGCTGATGTTTACAACAAAAAGCGAAACTCTTGTGGAAAGGAAGCTCTAGAGAATGACGAGGAAGGGAGTCGAGCAACTGCTGTAATTCCGTCCGTGTGTACACGTGACGTGACAACCTAAACTTTAAGCGGGTGCCTGTATAGCCGAGCTAGAACGCGAGCATGCATTGGCAGCCCCTCTTCTCTGAAAGCTGCAATGGTTTCTGCACTTGCAATTCAAAAGAGGGAAAAGAGTAGTCACAAGTATTGCAGATTCACAAGGTTGCCGATGGAATCCGGGATAGAACCTGTAAGGGAATTCGAATACAAGTTTCTGCAAAAAAAAGAAAAGGCTTCACGAGTGGGGCCTATCTTTTACAACAAAAAAGCGAAACTCTTGTGGAAAGAAAGCTTTAGTGAATGACGAGGAAGGGAGTCGAGCAGCTGCAATGCATCCGTCCGTGTGTACACGTGACGTGACATCTTGAACTTTTGCATGTACAGCCTAGCTAGAACGCGAGCATGCATTGGCAGCCCCACTTCTTTGAAAGTTGCAATGATTTCTGCACTTCCAATTCAAAAGAGGGAAAAGAGTAGTTACAAGGATTGCAGATTCACAAGGTTGCCGATGGAATCCGGGATAGAACCTGTAAGAGAATTAAGTATGAATGACCTGCAAAAAAGAAAGAGGCTCCTCAAGTAAGGCCGATGTTTGCAGTAAAAACTGGATCTCATGTGGAAAGAATGCTCAAGTGAATGACGAGGAACTGAGTCGAGCAATTGCAGTACGTCCGTCCATATACACGTGACGTGACAACCTGAACTTTAAGCGGGTGCCTGTATAGCCGAGCTAGGACGCGAGCATGCATTGGTAGCCACACTTCTTGAAAAGCTGCTGTTTCCTGCACTTGCATTTCAAACAAGAAAATAAAACACTTACAATTCTTGCAGATTCACAAGGTTGCCGATAGAATCCGGGATAGAGCCCGTTAGGAAGATAGCACTCATGTCTCTGCGACAAAAAAAAGAGGTTTCACGAGTTTGGCCAATGTTCGCAGGTAAAGCGGAAATCATGTGAAAAAAATGCTCAAATGAATGTCAACGAATGAAGTCGAGCAACTACAGTAAGCACTCGTGATTTCTGCAAGCTGCATTGATTTTTGCATTTCTATTTCAAACAAGAGAGATGAGTTACTTGCACTTTTATTTCTTTGTCAAGCATTCCTATTCCTTGTATTTCAGATTTGAGGCATAAATACTGAGAAGATCTGCACATTCGCTAGGTTGCCTATTGAAATCGGGATAAAAACCCTTAAATAACTTGATTCCAACTCTGTGCAATAAAAAAGGACAACAGTATGCGTAAGCAAGCTCACTTTCTTTGAAAGCTCCAGTGGTTCAGTGCTTTTACTAATTTAGTACGTCGTCAACATCTGAGCTCTCTCTCTCTCTCTCTCTCTCTAGCTCTCTTAACTATGAACTCGCACACACGCATGTAACACATCCATATGGAATGGAGTCACTCACAAAGTTGTCAACTTTGTCAGGTTCCCGATGGCAGGTGAAATGGTTCCTCCATATCTCCTGAAATTACAATACCTGCAAATGGCGGGTTACCAGTGAAAGCGTCAGAAAAACAGGGCTCCAGCAAACGAGGGAGGCTCTTCCTGATCAGGTTGTCTGAACCAAGAGGCCCCCTTTAGCCCCCTTTTTCAGAAGGATTCTTCCCTCCTAGCAGCCTCGGTAACAGTTCAGCAGCTATGGAATCCGTGGATCACTCCAAAATTACAAGCGGTGTTCAGTCAAAGTGTAGCTCACAGCTGCGTGACGCGACCGTTTCCGTCGCATGTGATCCCCGCCCAGGAGCTGCAGTCGCTGCTACTCGCCGTCCAGGAGGTGAGTCGTGACCCGTCGGAGAGTGCCGCCTTGACAGTGAGAAGAGCATCCCCTGCGGCCCAAACGCGAGAAGATGCAGGAATGAGGCCTACATTAGCTTCAAATTTCACAGAGAGAAGGGAAAGTAAGATTTCCCTCTCCCCACACATGGAGGCTTATCGCCGCAGATTATACAGATCTTTCCTGGTTATGTTAGACGCAAGGGTGGGCGAGCGGCTCAACGACCGGCCCTGCCGGGAAGCGTCTGCAGAGGGAGGGAGGGCAAGCCTCACTGTCTCGCGGGTCGATGTTGACCGCGGAGGCGATGGCAAGGAGCAGCAAGAGGAGGATGAGAGTGAAAGGGAGGTGGGGAGAGGGAGGGCGCGAGGAAGAGGAAGAGGGATATGGAGGAGAGGGAGAGCGAGAGCGAGAGGGAGAGGGAGAGCGCCAGGCCGCCATGGCGGCGCAAAGGGTGAGGGCGACGAGTGGCGTCGTCAAGGGGCGCCGCGGCGACTAAAGCTCCGCCGCCGCGGCTGCCGGGGAGGCGGACGGCCACGTGGCGCGTTTCCATTTGCTGAAGTTTTTCTTCCGCAATTTTCAAGCATTTCAAGACAAAAAAATATCGTAAGATTTTTTTCGTACACGATACTAGAATGAAGTATCGTGTTCGTACGCATAGCCGACAACCGACATATATGTACGGTACGAATAATAATTTATGCTTCTCTAACCGACCATTTCGTACGGTCCCGCCACTCGACGACAGGCTCGCAGCCGCGCTGCGGGGAGTGCCTCACTGATGTCGTTGGTGCCGTCCAATTTCTCCGTACGGTCACGGGCACTAGAGGACAGCCACGTGGCAGTGGCAGTTGCCCGTAACCAAGACGTCCATTCACCGCATACGGACAGAATTACGGCGACGGAAGGACACACGTAACAGCGCGTGAGCACAACTAGTGGAGCCACGTGGTGCCCTACCACCGGCGGAATGCAGCGATTTGCGACAAAGCATGCGTGACGCGGCGGTGCGCGATTCGCTGTCTAAACCCCGACACGTGACAGAGGCCTCCGTATGGATAGGACAGCGTACGGACAATGTGGGAGCCATACGGACAGTTCTCATCAGTCCGTTAATTCGCTGCTTGCCACGTGGTAGTCACGCGGATTTGGGGCGTGAAGGTAGTGGATTGCGTGCCTGACCTCCACGTGTCTATTTTTTATGGCGAGCAGAAAAGGATTCACTGTCAGCGAATGGAATAACGCCACGTGGAACACGGTCAAGATGTGATGACCACGTGGCGACGACGACGCGGCGCGGCGAAAGCCGTTTCCATGTGACCGTTTGACGGTGCCGCCGTTCACGGCGTACGAACTGCGGCCGACTTGGAGCAGAGAGCGAGAGAGCGCTGCGGACAGTGCGCACTGCGATTTGCAAACTTTGGCCCAACCGTTGGCAGTGCCTCGCAACCGTTGGCAACACGAATCGCCAATGGTTGGTTCCTCCCCCCCCCCTTATGTCAGCGTTGCACAGGTCGGACCATTCGATCGAACATTTGCAATAGGGGGAGTCAGACCTTGACCATCGCTCGCGGAATTGAAAGATTCCGCCGGCGGAAAGGTATTGATTTCGATTGCAGAATTCGGGTCGGAAACCGCGGCTCCCCCCGAACCTGTCTGTCCCGTCCGTACTTCGAAATAGGTTACGAAAATGAGATACAGGCTCGGCGCCCGAGCCTGTCGAACGTCCACTTTTGGCGGAAAAGGCCTGCCGTACAACGCGGAATTGGCCCGACGGGCTCGCGGAATTGGTTTGGCGATGGACAAGGTCTGACTCCCCCTAATCCCCTCCCCCTCCCCCCGTATCTCATTTTTGTGACCTATTTCGAAGTACGGACGGGACAGACAGGTTCGGGGGGAGCCGCGGTTTCCGACCCGAATTCTGCAATCGAAATCAATACCTTTCCGCCGGCGGAATCTTTCAATTCCGCGGGCGATGGTCAAGGTCTGACTCCCCCTAATGGTTGTGAACCATTGGATCGCGATCCAGGCAACAATTGTAATGGTCGCAATCCATGGGATGTCAATGGTTGTAAGCCATTGGATGGCGATGGTTGCGAGCCATTGGATGGCAATGGTTGCTAACCATTGCAATGGTTGCGAACCATTGAACCGTCCAACCATTGCCATGCCATGGTTGGCCAATGGTTGCCGATGCAATGGTCCGACCTGTGCATCGTTCCTCTCTTCACTTTTGCGCCTTGAGCCCATGCAGGACACGTGTCAGTGCTTGGCGGAATCATGCTATTTGGGACATTTCGGGCCGTTGGATTAACCTCCCAGTAGTAGGTCGCGAAAACAAATTAAGATAGTTGCTCAAGGTTCTGGAATGAATCTTCACCGATAGGCCGTCACGTAGCACTACATTTCCAAGTATTGGGGAGCCGATAAGGATAAGGACGATGGAAAGAAATAGATAAAAAATAGACTTAGATTGGAGTTTCAAATTCATCCCTCAATGAAGGACACTAACAACTGCAAGTTTAATTTTCCAATGACAGTTTAATAAATTACGTCAAAATTAGTTTTTTTTACCGAAATTTCATTGAGATTTCTGTAGCATTTAGGAGAGAACCCCACATTTCGGAACCCCTTTTGGAGGGGGAGGGATGTCCCCCTTCTCGCCCACCACGCGCAGATACAACTGCAGACCGAGGTCCACGTGGGGATCCATGTGACCTGAACCAAACGGAGAACAAATTACGGAACTAGTCAGCTTTAAACTGCGCACTCTTCTGACCCCCCTGAACCCCAAGCCCCAAAATTCCGAGTTTTGAAAGGCCCCAAAACTCATCGCACAGAGGTGCTAAGAATGAGCTCACGTACAATGCATGTTCCACACGCCCACATTGTCAGCCACGAACCGGATGGCGACCCATGTGTCGGAGTACACCGTCACCGTGTTACGGACCGGCGGATCTATGAGGTTGTATGTGTTCTCATAGTCTTGTTCCAAGGAGATGTTGTACAGCCCCTTCCCATGGCCGACTGTATAGAAATCGTAACCATGAAGATGCCATGGATGGTGAAGGCCATTAGGGTTGTTCTGTTGTAGGCAACGAAACAGTTAAACTGTCAAACGCAGGCCGTTTAACGGAACTACCGAATATGGAAAAGGAAGTGAACAATGTGGAGTGGAGAGATAGTGGGAGAGGAAAGAGAAGAAAGAAGAAGGTAGGAGAGAGGGGAGAGAGAGAGAGAGAGGGGGAGAGAGGGAGAGAGAAATACATACTTGGAGCACAATTTGCACAAAATCCCCCTTCTTCACTGTCAATACATTTGACCTAAACTCGGGAGTAAGTGTCCCTTCATTCTGATCAAGTACGGCAAAGTTGTGGGGGATTTCATTTTTCTCGAAGAAGTCGGTCTGGTTCATGTACGCCTGATAGAGCGCGGGAGTGCTTGGCGCAACAAAGGAGTAGTTGTTAACGGCGTAACGAAAGTAGCCGTCCAAACTCACTTCGTTCCATTGAATGGAGAAGTAGCGATCTACCTGCATCAGCCCAAAAAGGACTTGAACAGATGAAAAGGTTAGAAATTAGGGTCTACAAGTGATGTTATCACACTGGCTGCCTTCCCTCTAATCTGCACTCTCTACCATCCCTCCCCCACTATCTCTATCTCTCTGTCTCATTCCTTCCCTCCGCCACTCCCTTCCCTCACAACCACCTTCTGTCAACATACCCTTGTATTTACTATTGTTGGTTCCGGCTTCCTCCCACCCTCCCAACCTCACTTCTCCCTCCCCAATTCGCCCCTTCCCCTTCTCCTTCTCCTCTCCCTCCTTCCTAACCCTCCCCCTATCCTTGTACGTCTCCCACTCTCCTCGTCAACTATCCCCCCTCCCTCTTTCTCCTCCCAACAAAAACAACAACATTATCAACTCCACCATCCATTATGGAGAAAGCTGCCGATTGACCTACCTTTCTCTTAGCGAGCTTCGGAAAAGTGTGAAGATTTTTAAGGGATTTCTGCTGCCTCAATCCGAAATTTTTATCACTTTCATCGGGACCAGTTGGGAATGGAAACCACCAAGGCTGAGTGTTATTGAAAACGGGCGAGTCTTCATATTTGAGCACTGCCAGACCGGGGGGGTCTACGAAAGTATTATATCTCCCATTGATACCTATCCAATAGTTTCGTGGTTTCTGATCCGCAGTGAGAAGGATATCATAAGATTGTCCGGGGTCTATATCGAGGGAGTCAACTACGACCGGTTTTAAGTACCAGCCATCATTCATAACGAGAGTGAAATTGTGGCCCTGCATGGAGGGAGTTATAGTTGACCAGTTAAGTGGCAGAGAGGGAAAGTTAGAGAGAGAGAAATAGCAGACTTAAAGAGAGCAGAGAGAAAAACAGGGAAAGGGGAGTAGAGACAGATACAACGACGAAGTTTTGACTACGCGAAGATAGCGATGTTAAAGAACTCACGAAGATGGAATATCATAGAGAACTTTGTTCTAGGATGGGTGTCAGTTCTGCAGCTTGCGTGTGAAAGGGAAAGAGAGGGCGAGGGGAAACGAGAGGGAGGAAGGGGAGAGAGATAGATATAGTCACGGAAGTGGAAGGGAGAGAAGGGAAAAGAGCGAAGAAGAGGAGGATCTTTTGCAGAAGTATGAAGGGTGTACTTATCCTCAGGGTTGTACCTCTATTTTGAAGTTCATTTGTGCTAATAGAGCCACATTCACAATCCGGAAGCGGTACGTTCCCCCCGGTTTCACTACAAAGGAAGAAAAGGGATTGCAGAAGGTGCTTTTTCTGTCGCATTTTCCGCATTTCCATGTGCCTTCATATCCCGGCGGGCATACATACTGCATTTTGCATTCCAGAAAGGAAATAAACAAAAGGAATAAAAAGAAAAGAAGTATTAAGACCCTCTCCACCTCTCCACCTCTCCCCCCCTTCCCGCCTCCC
>CM074819.1:1698788-1740634 GCA_037447605.1 Zygnema circumcarinatum
GGAGGGGGAGGGAGGGAGAGAGAGGGAGAGAGGGGGGAAGGGGGAGAGGGAGGGGGGACGGGGAGAGGGAGGGGGGACGGGGAGAGGGGGGGAGAGGGATAGAGGGGAAGGGGGACAGGGGGCAGGTGGAGCGGGACGGGGAGCGGGGGCAGGTGGAGGGGGGAGAGGGAGAGGGAGAAGAGGGAGGGAGAGAGGAAGCGGGAGAAGGAAAAGGAGAGCGAGAACGGGAGAGTGAGAAGCTTCCAAAAAAAGTCGTTTTTTCACATAAAGCCACATTAGTTCGTAATACAATTCCAGAACAAGCCAGGACTCACCTTCGCTATCTGACGGGAGGCAGAGCCTACACCCTATAATACATTTTTTCCCACATTTAAAGGGTACCCGGCTACTCACTTACAAATTTGACTTACTAATTTGACTAATTTGACTATGAGTAAATCCTACTTACTATCGTACATGATTTTTGTTGAGGTGCGTTTTTGTCCTTTCTTGCACCCATTATTACAGCTCTCCTGTTCTCCACAAATCAAACACCGGTGGATGAAACCACAAAGAATGCGCTATAGACTGTCCACAAAAAATTAGAAGTCCTTCAAAAAAAATTACCAGTCTGTCCTACATGTACCATTGAAAATTTCTCCATTGGCGCGTAATATTTTCTTTGTCTAAAGATATGATGAGGCGAAGAAAGGAATAACGGACCCATCCTGCAAAAAGAAATTCAACGCAATTATCTCAACGGGATTTACTTTCTAATGATGGTTTATCCCTCCTTCACCTTACCTCCTCATTCTCCCTTTCCCTCTCCCTCTCCCTTTCCCTCTCCCTCCTCCCTCCCTCTCCCTCTCCCTCCTCCCTCTCCCTCTCCCTCTCCTCTCCTCTCCCTCTCCCTCTCCCTCCTCTCCCTCTCCCTCTCCCTCTCTCCCTCTCCCTCTCCCTCTCCCTCTCCCTCTCCCTCTCCCACTCCCTCTCTTCCTCTCCCCCTCTCTCTCTGTCTCCCTCTCCCTCTCCCACTCCCTCTCTTCCTCTCCCTCTCTCTCTCCCTCTCCCTCTCCCTCTCCCTCTCCCTCTCCCTCTCCCTCTCCTTCCCCCCCTCACTCTTCTCCCTTCTCCTCTCCCTACTTCTCTTCCTTCTCCTCTCAGTTCTCCTCTCCTTTCGCCTCACATTTCTCCGCTTCTGTCTCCCCTCCCTTCTCCTCTCCGTTCACTTCTCCCTCGAGAGATAACTACATTTTATTTGCGACAACAGAGCAGAAAGGGGGAGAATAGGTCAGCCTACCAAGTCAGAAAGACGATTGAGATAAAAAAAACTTTCTTCTCATTTACAAGGAGAGGCCTTTTCTCCAATAGAGGCATCCACCCTGCATCCATAAAACAATAAATAATAAGTCAAGGAGACCTTTTGCAGACAAATTGGAGCTGAAAGGACAAAATACAAGAGGTTTTAACTAAAGCCACAACCCTAAAAGCTTCATCCTAAGCGCAGACATACAATCTAGATTCAAACTTCAAGAATTTAAGGAAATCGCAAAACACACACGAAACACACAAACGAAAAAAGGGCATAGAGTGCTGAAGACAGACCACCAGTTGAATTTTGGAGCAGCAATACGCACACACACTCTCTCTCTCGTCCCCATCTCTCTCTCCCTCCTCCCCTCCCCACCTTTCCCCCCCACCTTCCTCCCCAAATCTCCCTCCCCTTCAACCACTCCCTTCCCCTCCGCCCTTATTCACTCCCCCCTCCTTTCCCACCCCCTCCCTCTCTCTCTCCCTCACACTTACGTTTTGAGAGTGTAGGAGCCAGCCTGCTGCAGGGGCTGCAAAGTTATCCCCTCCACATTGGTAGGCACAGGCTGTCCCTTGTCGTCTATGAGGAGACTCCCCTTTCCAAAGCTGTTGTGCACATCGAGGAGCCCTAACGGCACATCCCACGACTTCCCGTTGATCATCACTTGCATCATTGGTTCCGCATCTGCAGGTTTGGGAGGGGGAGGAGAATCACAAAAGCACAGAAGATGGTGAAAAAATTGAAGTCTAGTCGAATCTAATCGAGTCTAATCTAGTCGAATTCATGCAGTGACTTTGAGGGCTAACTTCCGGCATTCGCATGCAGATGGTAGTTGAATAAACGATCTAATGATCAGGCTGCCTTCAAGATTAAGTAGTTGAGCTAGTTAGGTAAGTTAGTTGGTTAGATGTTCGAGCAATTTGATCCGACTCGACTTAGATCGGATAGCCGCCCATACATTCAAGTGGTTTCTTTCTCACCAGGTTGAATGAATGTGGGAGCATATAATGTTGCATCCTTGGACTCTTCTTGCACCTTTGGGACCACATTAAGATGAGAATGCTGCGGTAAAGGTATCGATGAATGCAACGAAACATCTCGGCTTGCACTTTCGTCCATGTGATTGTTGTCTTCTTGTGCAGCCTCCTCCCCATCCTCATCATTTCCATCGCTGCTTTCCAACCGCACCTTCTTCTCTGCGCCTTCTTCCTCCTCCCCCTCCTCCCCTTCTCCATCTTTCTCTGCTCCGTTACCTCCCATAGAATTCTTTCTTTTCAACCTCGCCTTCTTGTTCTGAAACCAGTTGTAAACATTGTTCTCTGTTATCGGTCCGTACTGCGCCAGTTCCGTTGTTATCTCTTTGATTTTTGGCTTGTTGGAAGTCCCTGTGGAAGCCTGAAAGTATGATTCCAAGAGCTGAAGCTGAGCAGGTGAAGGGGTCCACCTTTGTCTGTTCCGCGGAGCTGCAGCAGCCGGCTGAGAGGGCTCATATGTGTACGCTGGACACCACAGTCTACCTGAAAAGCAGAAAGCACAATTTTAAATAGGCAGCATACATATTTTTCTGCACGCTTATGCAACATGCAACATAAGGAACAAAGTCGTTTCCTACTTGAAAAAAGGATCTAACTTATTGAATAAACTGACATGCGAGATTTCTACACGGAAAGAAAAGGACCTCAAGCCTTGAATGATCTAATCTGAGTGCTCAATAAAACTGCACCAAAAACACAGAATCCAAAAAGCTCTTTAGAGAAGGCCGAGAGAGGGAGAGAGAGAGTGGCTGAGGGAGAAATGTGAGTGAGCGGAGAGGGAGATGCAGTAAGGGGGAGAGAGAGAGAGAGCGAGGCTGAGGGAGAACAAAGCAAGAGCGCAGCGAGGGAGATGCAGGAGGGAGGAGGAGAGAGAGAGAGTGAGGGGGAGGGAGTGAGAGAGAGAGAGGGGGAGGGAGTGAGAGAAAGGGGGAGAGAGAGAGGGAGGGAGAGACACGCTGAGGGAAAATGCAAGAGTGAAACGAGGGAGATGCATGAGGCGGGGGAGGGAGAAAGAGAGAGAGAGAGAGAGAGTGAGAGAGAGAGAGAGAGAGAGAGAGAGAGAGAGAGAGAGGGAGACTGATAGTCGTAGTCGTAAGTTACCAGGCATGTGTGCAGTCATTGCGCGGTACATTGCCAGCAGTTGCTGAGAGATGGTGCTAAAGACTGATATCTGACGCTTCAACGTATCGATCTGAAGGTCGGAAATGACGATACCATGCACAGCTGGATCATACGGAGGTTTGGGAAGAGGAGGGCCCAATTGGAGGGAGACTGAGGAAGAAGAAGTGAGTGCATTTGTGCCCCCTCCAGCACTCATGTTGGAGGAGGAAAGCGCAGAAACCTGCAGAATTACTTCTCTAGAATGAGAGTCAAAATTAGAATTAGATTTCACTCCTGAAACATCTGCTTCCATAGAAAGCGCAACAGTTACCCTAATTCTAACCCTAACCCTAAATTTGAAGGCGACCGTGGCTTGGCAAGCAGAGCCCTCTTCTTCTGCTGACATTCCTTGTACCTGCGCGCCGACCCTAAAAGTGACCTAAAGTTTGGCACCAATGCAAGCTCTTACCCTCACCCGCATCCTAACCCTAACCCTAATTCTAGTCAGACAAGCAGAATGCTCTGCATGCACGGACATTTCTGTGATGTTCCCACTCTCAACAAGTGTTTCTGGAAGCGCATGAAAAGGAGTAACCCTAAACCTTTGTTTGCTGCAACGCAAAGCTTAGCAATAGGGAGGTGAATGTTCTGTAAGACTTCCGCTGGTACAGTAAGACAGCGCCACGAAATGTATTTCCGAAACGGTACTCCTAAACTCCAGCTTACTACTCGAATCGCAGGATTTCATGTACTGATTTTTAAATCTGTTTCTTCGGTAATCTCTAATATTTGATACGCCCCACTGTCAATAGGATGCAGTGTACGGCAATTGGTGGAGCACTGTGCCTTTGGCAAAGGCGTGAGCAGGCAACCATGGCCTGACACGTGTACAGTGATCCTACGTGGCAATTACTGATTGGGCCATCTGATTCAAGAGATTCCCCTCGTTGACCGAGAGCTGGCTTGACTGCAAATTTCCCCTCAGTATAACGAAGCTAGGAACGGAGGAAGGCAGCGAGTCTTCCACAAGAACTTGATCCATACCATAGTGTCCCTTCAATTCTCTTTGTGAGCAAAAGAAAAAGAGAAGGGGGGAGAGTTCTAAAGCAAAAGATGGTGAATTGGCATTTGAATCACAATGGCGATGCCGTCGGATGAGCATGGACAAAGGCATTATGTCGAACCAATGTGAACAGGTCACAAATGACCCATGAACGGAGGGAAGGTGAACTAAAAATGTTGATTGATGTTGATTTTAATGTTGATGTTAATGTTGATGTTTTTTGATGTGGGTGGTGCCAGACACTCGCTGGAATTGCCCTGTGTTCTGGGACAGGTGCCCATTATAAATCCCTCCAGAGGCCAAAAAACTGCCTTGAAAAAAACGGTTTTTTTTTTTTTAGTTGCTTGGGCCTGCATACTTTTGATTTTGGTATCACAAAAAAAGCTCTAATACTGATTTGGATTCAACACAGCATCGACATAGATATCGATACTGTCACTGATATTGATATCGATACCACGGGTCCGATACTGTAACTCTATCAGATGGATTGAAAGAGGAGACAGAAGGAGAGATTGAGCTGAGGAAGGCGAGAGAGAGAGAGAGAGAGAGAGCGAGAGAGAGAGAGAGGGTTAGAGAGAGAGAGAGAGAGAGAGAGAGAGAGAGAGGGAGAGAGAGAGAGAGAGAGAGAGAGAGGGAGCGAGAGAGAAAGAGAGACAGAGAGAGAGATGAGATGCAGAACCGACAGCAACGAGGGTCAACCCTTTGAAAAAATCTGAGGATGAATTCTTAACAGCCCATACCTACATCTCATATCTTGTTCTATGTCATCTAACCCTAACCCTTAATCCGTTCAACCATTTACGGAGCCCGCATGTAACGTCACCTGCCCATAGAACGCCCCCTTGAGCTCCCTCCTCCCCTTGAACTCCCTCCTCCCCTTGAACTCCCTCCTCCCCTTGAACTCCCTCGTCCCCTTGAACTCCCTTCCCACCTTGAGCTATCTCCCCCCCTTGAGCTCCCTCCCCCCCTTGAGCTCCCTCCCCCCCTTGAGCTCCCTCCCCCCCTTGAATTTGAGCCCCCTGGAGACCTTGTCCTTGAAAGAGGGCCTCCAAATTCCTTCCTCTCTCCAATACTTTCCTTTGAATTTGAGCCCCCGAACCGAGGCCCCCCAGAAGGTCCTTTTGGAGGTCCGCCTCCTCTCGAAGGAGGAAAAGTTCTCGTCTTTCCATATCTCGAAGCATCTGAGCCGTACGTTGTCGGCCTTCCTTTCAATCTCCGCCGTTCCTCGATCTCTTGCCTTTTCATGACCTCCAACTTCCCCCTATCATTAGTCAAATTCTCCAGCGACTCTCCCTTGCCCATCGCTGTTTCTATTTGCTTATAAAGGATGTAATCCCTCTTCGTCACCAAGCTTGTGATTTTTCCTGCGTGCAAGGAAAAGTCGATATCGTTCAGAAGATAGCAAAAGAGCAGAGGTTTATTGTAACCAATTCTTTATGAAGTAGCTTAAAACTAATCAAGTAAAAATTTACCAGAAAACTCCAAGAGCCTTCATCATCAGTCACAGGTTTAACTCTTACCTTTCGCTCCCATGCGTGCTGTCCGCCCCGTTCTATGTAAATAGTCAATCTGCAAACCGTCAAAACCGCCTGTGAGCCAGACTACTTTGACCACATTTGCAGAACTGAAAAAACTTGTTTACGAATTGAAAAACTTCTCCACTCTCATTCAACCTAAGCAATTAAAGCATCTAACTCCCATTTAAGCATGCGAGAATTTCAGCACTTAGACTATGTAACATCATGGATAAACATATATGTCATCCTACATCGTTCACACCATCATCACCATCATCATAGAAGTAGAAGAAGGGCAAGTCAAGTAGACGTAGAAGTCAAAGGAGGTTGTTTTATGTACCGGATTCTGTGGAAAGTCAAACATAATAACATGGTCGACCGTCAGGTCAAGCCCACGAGCTGCCAAATCCGTGCAAACAAGAACGGGTACTCGGCCAAAAGTGGGGCTCTCTGTATCTTCTGTATCGTCTGGATTCCCTCTGAACCGATTTAAGTTCTCAACTCTGCAAACTCATTGCATTGAATGTTAGAGAGGAAGGGAGAGAGAGAGAGAGAGTGAGAGAGTAGGATGAAAAAAAAAAAAAGAGTGTGGGAGGAGGGGAGGAAGAACACGCATCCCGGACATATTCAAAAACCAAATACTTCAACTTTGGTGAATTCTTAAGGTAGAACGAATGAGACTCTACTAATCTTGTTCTCATGATTTTCCGTCCCATAGGAAACACTCACTTACTATTCAGGGAATTCCATGTGATTGAAAACCCTGAAAACACTCCAAGACACCCCAATCTTGTGCTCCTACATGAGCTCCGTTTTCCGTTTTTTGAGCGATTCCTAACTGAATTCTCATATAACAAATAACCAAATAATAACAGCTTACCTTTCGTCTGCAGGTACCTCTCCATGGTAATTCACAGTCTCCACACTATTGTCATTTAAGAAATGATCAACTGCTCGGCAGGACTGCACTGTGTTGCAGAATACCATCACCCGTTGACCCTTGGCCAGACTTGGTTGCAATACCTGCATATAAACAGGGCTTCCCCCGTTATAATTCTAAAATACAGAGAGGTAAAGAGAAAGGTAAAGACCAAATATTCTGCATTCTCAAAGAGGGCTGATTTTTGACACTTATCGGGGAATCGTGTGGCGCATGCCTTGCATGCATGAAAAAGAAGGAAATTATATGCATGAGCTTTACCTGCATGATGGTGTCTAACTTGTTTTCATTGCCTGCAACATTGAGGAAATCGTGACGAGCTGTCGAAACTTTCTTATGAAGCGTGGAAGTTCGAATATGGCGAATTCCGGGGAACTCTTCATCCAACAGCCTTTGTACGGACTGCATGAAATCACAGCAAACATGAAAGTTACTCAAAGTCATCACCCAACACATAAGTATGGGACAACATTACCTTCTCACGTACAAAACCAGACTATAAATTTTTTTGAATGTTGCAACCCCTGTTGATCTGTTTTCTTCAAAAACATGGTTGACAGCAAAACGTCCGGCAATTAAATATGAAGAACTTAGCTTTTGTCTGATCTTCCCTCTTCCTCCTTACCTTAGTGATTGTTGCTGTAACGAGCACTATCTGAAACGGAAGAGCATCTGGCTGCTTGCTTCGATTCCGTAATGGCAATAGAATCTTACGAACATCTGGTCCAAAGCCTCTATCGAACATAGTATCTGCTTCATCCAGTACCTGAATGAAAAAAAGACAATGTCCAGATGCTTCAAAGCCTTATTCCTTGTCGGTTAAGTGGTGTACTTACTGTACATGGTACATTTACTTTGGCATAACTGATAGAGGAACAAAATTAAGCAAGAGATATTATAGAGAAGGTAGTAGGTAGGAAGATGATGCGTATGAAGGGAAAACTGCAGTCGAAGGCGAAAGGAGGACAAAAATAGACTCAGAAAAATAGACTCAGACTAGCGAGATATTGCATCTGCGAATAAAGAAATTTCCTTAGCTGAAACACGAAAGAACATATGGCAATGTGCCCCACATGCACCCCCCTTCTATTCCCAGTCCCTCAAACGGAAAATGCAACTTTAAAATGCAGTTCCATGCACTCACCACATACTTAACATCACTGTATGATAGATTGCCATCCTTCATGTGCATCATGAGTCGACCGGGAGTCCCCACTACAAGATCCAATGGAGTATTCAAAGCATCTTGTTGTGGCCTCATTCGACCCCCTCCACTGATCATAGCTGATCTGAACCTTGCATGATGACAAAGTGACTTTGCAACTTGGAGAACCTGCGCACAGATGCATCTCGCAAGAGTTATATGAGAGTGGAGAGAGGGAGACAGAGGAGAGGACGGGAAAGATGTGGAGGGAGAGAGGGGATACAAAGCATCCTCCCTAACTTATCTGCAGTGTGTTATATCAAACCAATTCTCAACCCCACATTGTATTGTCGACTCATTCACAATCTAGAAAACCACATGCATCCCGATCATGATCATGATCATCATAGATTTTGGGCACCAACCTGCTCTGCCAATTCGCGAGTGGGACAAAGAACAAGTGCCCTCGGTTTTCGCGGTCGGGTGGCTCTGCCACTCTCCACCTCATCTTTCCTCAATAACTGCAAGAACAAATTAAGCAGTGGAAGAAGGGCTAGCGAATTTGAGAACAAAAGAGAATACAAGAACTTGCAGATAGAACATGATGAGACTGAGCAGTACAGGCTAAATTTGAATGAACCATAAACAGACCACGACCGCGCATGGGGATGTATTAACAGAGGTACCAAACGTGATAAAATACAAGGACAGATTTCGAAAATACTTGCTTTGTAAGAGGAAGAAAGGGATACATTCAAGTTCACCCTGCTTCTGTTACCTCAGTCAACTGTCCATCATTTCCATGAACGTGTATACATACACATCTACATGCACATCTCCAGCATAACAACGAGAGAGAGAGAGAGGGGAAGGGGAGGGCGAAGGGAGAGGGACTGACTGAGAAGCAGAAGGGAGAGAGTGAGAGGAGGGGAGGTGGAGAAAAAAGAAGATTAGAAGAGAGAGAGAAAGTCAGAGAAATTCAGAACCCTAACCTGCACTAGCGGCAGGAGGTACGCCAGCGTCTTCCCTGAACCCGTGTGCGACGCCAGCACCAAATCCTCCCCCCGCAGGGAAGCGGGAATACCCGAGGCTTGAATCTCAGTCGGCTGAGAAAGCTTCAGAGCTTCAACGGCAGAAAGAAGCTCCTCACTTAACCCTAATTCATTAAAACTGCGCGAAAAAGTACTAGATTCGGGCTCCCGCTTCTTCTCCTTCCTTACAGGAAATGAAAAATCATCAATTTTAGAGTTTAGAAGTGATTCCCCTTGTTGCAAGCGGAGGCGTTCGAGGGGAGGGAGGTCTGCAGGAGGGGGAGGAGCGCTCAGCACGCTCCGGACAGCTTTAACGGCGCGTTTCTGCAGCCGAGAGCGTTTTAGGGTTAGCAGGTCTGCGGCGGGTGCAGTTCCGTCGAGGGAGTCGGAACGGAGGGAGGAGAACTGTCGCATAGAAGACGAGGACGAGGGGAAGGAGGAAAGCGAGGAGCGCAGAACTGCAGTCATGGAGGCGCTCCCAGCGGCCATGGCGGAGTTAGGGTTGAAATTAGGGTTGGGAGATAGAGGAGGGAGAGGGAGAGGGCGGAAGGGAGGGAGAGAGGGAGGTAGGGAGAGGTGAGAGAGAGAGGCGGACACGTGGCAGCGCCGGAGGGGGCGCAGGAGCGCTGAGAGGAGGCGGGCAGGAGGGGGCATGGCAGGGGCGAGACAGGGCTTTTCTCCCCTGCGCAGCGCTATACTGGAGCCCCGCCCAATCAGGATGTGCCACGTGGAGATATTGCTGACGTGACGAGCCGCGACTGGTCATGTTTTCGAAGGCAGGGCGGTGCCTTTTCTGCCTTTTGTCTTTCAAGGGAGAAAGTGGGCTGCTATTGGGGGGGACCTGCGCCAATGGCCATGTGTCACGTGGCAAGGAACCCAACCAGAAACTGACACGTGGAAAGAAACAGCTTGAGACTCTACAACAGAAATGGCATTGGTCTCACGATGGCGATGATGCCATCAAATGTACATGGATAACATCATCATGGGGAACCACGAGGAACTGGGCGCAAAGGACCTAAGGACAAAAGAAAAAAGCTTCAGGAGCGAAAAACTACGCCTAGGCTCAACAACGCAGCCCAGTTTCGTATTTTGCTTTCACTCGTGACTTCATGAAAAATGATGATTGTATGACTTTATTGAGCTACTACTCGCACTGGGAAGGACGCTTTCAGCTCGTGGCTTTGTCCTTTTTGTCTGTTGGTCCTCTATGAGAGAGAGCCTGAGCGGTTGGTTCCTCGTGGTTCCCCTTGTTGACTTTGTCTATGTGCATGGGATGGCATGGCATGGCCATTGTGAGACCAATGCCAACTTCTTCCTTTATGGCCCTGCGAAGCCCAAACAAAACCAGACCAAACTAGATGGCGAAGGAAGGAGGGTCCCAATCAGGCAGATCGCACAAGCTCTGCTGTTGCTTACCAAGGGCGGCTCCATGAAGGGATGCTCAAAGCCTGTGCACATGGGAAGCCCATCCATACACGAGGCCAACAAAATGTTTCGAGCATCCAGGGTGGACAACCCCCGACATTGCGAACAACAACATGTCTCATGCATGCATGCCATCCTAGGAGGAAACAAACATGCCATGTTACGCATGACTGGTACAACGTCCCAGTACGGTTCGTACACTACCTTACGGTACGGTACAGTACTGTAAGGAAACACGGAACCAGTACTGTACAGTTTGAGCCGTACAGTTCTGGTACGAAAACAATCGGACCCGTACGTTAAAGTACAATACGGAATGTGACCGTACGAGCGGACGAAATGGGATGCATGGGTCCGTCCCCTCTGATGGCCTCTTCAATTGAAGGGTTTGAACTTTGAATGGGAGCTTTTGCAGCAGCAGCAGCAGGAGGGAGAGGGAGAGGGAGAGGGAGGAGGAGGGGGAGGAATCTTGGAAGCAGAACGCCGTCTGTCCGCGCATATCTCTCCCTTACGGCTGCGATACTCACTTGATCTTCTGACTTTTTGGAAAGATAGAAAGCTGCAGACGTTGCTGCTGCAGGGCTGCTGAAAAAGGGGAAGCAAGGCATGTGCTGGCCGCTAAGCTGGCATGTGCAGATTTAGGGAATTGGAAAGAGATTGAAGAGTGGACAAAGGTGCTAGTTGTTGCTCTATTAAGGGGAGGGAGCCACCATGAAAGCGAAGAAGAAACGAGGAGTTGAAGCGGTAAGCTGTTGTCCGTCTGAATTTGATTTCAAGTAATTTGGAGAGAGCAGTATTGCAACACTCACTGCTGTTCCTTGAAGCTCCTTGTCAGGAATGTGTTGCTCCATATGCTGCTCGCTTATCCTGCTAGCAAGCTTCGGGAGCACTGAAGCGTCCATTTCATTTCAACTTTTTAGGAACTAAGCAGAACTAAACTTTTAGGCTGGCAAGCTTTCAAATGTTTCAAAATGCTCATTTCTTTTTCCTTCGATATGTTGTAATTACAGCCTCCCAAGGTCGGGGCATTCATCGAACGCGTTACAGGAGCGCCGTCGTCGTCTGTTCCCGGGAATTTCCTGAACCTGCTGTCGTCCTTCACCTGGGAATTCGAAAAGGCACGGCTCTGACACTCGTTCACTCCCTTTTCACTCCCTCCCCTGACCTTCTTTTCATTTCTGGAGGCGAATATTCTGCATATTTTTTTTTCTTTTGCGTCTGTCGAGACCGGACGCGTCTGCAGAGGATGACTGAGAGAGCGATTAGGCGGAGAGCCATGGAGCAGAGGCATAGGCATAGGGCTTATGTAACTAATCATGTTCATATTCTGCTATTCGTGGGGTGAATGAATCGAACTCTACAGGGGGACTTCTATCACTGGGTGGATTTGTTCAACCACTTTGACTCCTATTTTGAGCAGCACGTTGAGCCCCGCCATGACTTACAACTCCTTGGGCAGTTCGAGCAACCCGATGCACCGTTTTCTAAGGAAGAAGTCATCCAGATACTGCGAGTGACTCGTATCATATTGGAGAATTGCTCGAACAAGCACCTCTATAGCTCTGTGGAGGTACCTCTCCGTCACTCTCCTGTCCCTCCTCTATCTCGCTCTCTCCCCTTTCCCTTTCTTGTACCTCCACTGTCTGTTTGTTTCTCTGTATGTGTCTACTCTCGTCTCTCCGTCCTCCCTCTCTTTCTTTCATGCGCTTCCTCATCCTCGTCCATCGAGCACATTGAGCACATCGGCTTCTCGAAAAGGTGGTTGGGCTGTAGAGTTTTACCGGATACGTGCAATAGGGCATATTTTTTCCTTTTTAATGTCATACAAGTAACATCCGCATGACTTTTTTATCTGCGAGGTTTTAGAGAGGAATAAGTGTTTGCATGTCTCTTTGCATATGCGAGAACGCGCCTTCAGCTCCTCATATCCAGACACTTCAGAGTACAAACAGTGGGGGGTCTCCATGATGATTATGAACATAAATGAACATTGAATACTAGGCAGTGGATTTGCATGTACAAACGTGTTTGATTGTTGGAAATCCTCTCACTTCCACATCAACTGCAAAACAAGAAAGTGGACGATTAGCGTAATGGGCAGTGCAAAGTCCCGCTGATTTATGCCCTGTTATCCCCTTTCTACTGTTTTTTTTTTTTTGTGTTTTCAGCATGTCAGCCTCCTCCTTGCTTCTACGGATGTGAAGGTTGTGATTGCTGCCTTAGAAGTTCTGGCAGCCTTTGTGAAGAAGCCTTTTCTTACAAGAAGTGGGCGCTGGCACGGAGAACCGAGCACAAATGCGAGGCTATTCTCTCTTTCACAGGGATGGGGGGGCAAGGAGGAGGGGCTGGGACTGCTCGCTTGTGCTTCAGGAAATGGCCTCGATTCTGATGCACAGCGACTGGGTTCCACACTTCATTTTGAGTTCTATGCATCGAGTCTAAATCCTGGAGCAGAGGATGCAGGAGCACGCACTGGGCTTCAAGTCATTCATATTGTGGATGTGCGCAAGCGGCCGGAAAGCGATCTTGAACTCGTGCAGCAGCTTGTGAGACAACATGCAGTTCCTCCGAACCTGCGATTCTCTTTGCTGACTCGTTTGCGATTTGCTCGCGCGTTTGCGACGTTGGAGGAGCGGAGAGACTACATTAGAGTGCGGCTGCTAGCATTCACCGTGCTCCTGCAGTCCAACCCAGATCATGAGGACCTTACAGCTTTTTTTGTGAATGAACCTGAGTTTGTAAACGAGCTCGTGATGCTGCTGAGGGCAGAGGAAGTAGTGCCTGAGGAGATTCGATCGCTTGCAGTTTTGGCACTCACAGCTCAGTCTCAAGACCGGCCCCGTCAGTCAAATGTGCTGAATGTGATTGGTGGGGGTGGGCATCGCGGAATACTACCTAGCCTTATGCAGAAAGCCATTGGTTCCCTTACTACAGGCTCTCCCGGAGCCTGCTCCGTATCCTTTGTTGAGGCCCTTTTGGGTCTTGTTGCAGCGCTTGTAAGTACATCCTCAGGCTGCGCCTCACTGCGGGAGGCAGGTCTTATTCCTACTCTTCTTCCTCTCTTGAAAGACACTAATCCAGAGCATTCTCACCTCCTCAGTTCTGCAGCATATATTTTGGAAGCATTTATGGATTTCTCAAATGCGGCGTCAGCCCTATTCAGGGATTTGGGTGGTCTGGACGACACTATTGAGAGGTTGAAGCTGGAGGTCATGAAAGTGGAGAACAGCATCGCAGCAAAAACAGATGTAGAATCGTCTGGGAGAAATGAGGAGAGAGGAAGTGAAGACAGAGTCATGCTAGATGATAGTGCCAAGGGAAAGGCACTCATGTTGGAGGATAGTATACCTCAGGGGAATGCAAATGGGGCATCCTCAGCCAGCTCAGAGGCCATACCATATTCTCAAAGGCTGCTCCTGAAGGCACTACTTAGGGCTATTGCTTTGGCCAATTTTGTCCCTCGAAGCACTGCAAGGGTTCATGGAGTGGAAGATAGTCCTCTACCAGGTTGTCTCTGTAAGATATTCCGCCATGCGAAAGTTTTTGGTGGCGGTGTGTTCTCTTTAGCTGCATCAGTTATAAGTGGTCTGATACACCATGATCCAACATGCTACCCAGCTTTGGACGCAGCTGGATTACCCAAAGCATTTTTGGATTCGATCTTGACTGGTAAGGCTTCCATTATATTCTAGCTCAATGGCAGCCGAGTCAATGAGTGTATGTTTCAGCACACAGTCAGTGTTGTCGGGAACTTTTTCTGCATGAGGTGCAAGGAAGATATTCTGCAGTCACCACACAACCACCAATTCATTCGTTTTGAAATGGTGATTTGCCTGTGGCGGTTCAACGGTGCATGCATCGGTTGTTCAACGGTTGTTTTTTAGCGACCTTTCCTTCTGAGTGGTTCCGAATCTGAGCCTGCCCTGTTACTTGCCTTGATCTATTGCAGCTATTCTTCCTTCGTCGGAGGCTATTTGTGCCATCCCCAACGCGTTAGTTGCACTCTGCCTCAACACTTCTGGTTTGCAGGCAGTGAAAGATCGGAATGCTCTCAGCTGCTTTGTCACAATCTTCACCTCCAAACAATATCAAAAAGCATTAAGTGGGGATACCCCATCGAATTTGGGTGCCGGTTTAGAGGAATTGATGCGTCATGTCCCCAGTTTGAGGGGTGCGGGTATTTCTACAAGCATAGAGATTTTGAAGATGATTGCTTCCTTGGGAGGTGCTGGAAAATCGAAGACCTTCACAGAAATTTTGGCAAGCGTAGGTGTTGTCAAAGAAGGCACAAGTAGTGATGCACCAGTCCCCATGGAAACTGATGGAGAGGAGAAGGCCATGGAAGCCGGTGAAGGTGGAGCTGAAGGAGAGAGTGGTAAAGCAGAGGCCTCCGAAGAAAATATGGTGTCTCATGTGACTTCGGCAGACGCGGCTGGAGATGTGGAGACATTCCTTCCTGAGTGCATTGGCAACGCAGTTAGACTCCTTGAATCCATGCTCTCTAATTCAGAGAACAGTAGGGTGTTCATTGAGCAGAGAGGTTTAGAGGCCCTTCTGACCTTGTATACTTTGCCCAAGCTCCCGCTTTCCTTTGGAGGTTCAAGCACTGCTCATGGAATGTCCATAACGTTCAGAACCTTTACCCCGCAACATGCGAACCACCTCAATCGTGAGGTTGGTTGTATGCTTCGCGAATGGGTGAAGGTATCCGCAACTCTGGTGCAGAAAAGCCTCTCGGGGAAAAGGTTATCGGAGGTTTCAGAGGGGCCAAGGACAAGGTTAATCAGATGCTTGGCTGCAACAGAAAGCTTTCTTGGATTGACAGCTGTCTTAGTTAGGAGCTCTGCCTCTATGATGACGGAGTTAGCTGCAGCAGGATCTGATCTTTTTGTTAACATTGGCACGATATATCTGGAGATTTTGTGGCAACTGGCAGTTCTGGAAGACAGTAAAGTGGAATCTAAATCAGAAGGTGAACCTGCGGGCAGTGCTGAATCTACAGATAGAGAGGAGGTCGCCGACATTACCCAGCTCATGCGGTTTATGGATGGTTGGGGTCCTGGTAGTGCCTCTGGTGTACATGTTGCCCCGGACTATATAACGTTCCCTTTACCTGATGGGGGCATTGTGCATCAGGCTAGGCAAGGAGTTAGAGCAGGTACAGGCTTGCATAGAGCTCCAAGGCCTCATGTTCCGACAGGTGGAGAGGGAGTTCTGAATGTAACCCATGTTGGAGGGCGTCAAGGAGGCCGAGTGCCTCGCCATCTTGAAGTGGTGCAAGTTGATTTGGATGGGCCACCTGCTCCTGAAACGTTCCAATCAGACTTTGCCAAGGGAAAGCCTGCAAATGTGGTGCACCAAGAAGTAATGGCGAGGCTTGTTGGGGCTGTAAAGTTGCTATTTGCTGCGCTCGCAAAGATGATGGTAGTACCTTCTCGGCGAAGGGATGATTTGGCCAGTCTCACTCTTCCAGCGAAGAAAGTTGCAAGTTCCATAGCCTGTATTTTTGAAAAGGCTTTGTCGTTTGAGGGCAATTGGTCGGGCACTACATTTGTTGGCAGTTCCGAGTCCGAGCGGCCTTTGGCGATCAAGTGTCGGTTTCTGGGCAAGGTTGTAGGGGATATGTGCTCCATGCTACTTGATAACCAACGAAGGACTTGTAATACTGCACTGTTGATTCACTTTTACAGTTTAGGAGCGATCAAGGAGCTTCTAGTGAGCTTCGAAGCTACCAGTCAGTTACTTTGGACTTTGCCTCCACAGGCTACATCTAGCTCACCAATGGAAACAGAAACTGGCAAAGGAGAGGATGAGAAAATGAAGGAAAAGCAAGACCTTGGAAGGCCTTGGCTGACTGAGACACTACGCAGCTATTCTCGATTGCTTGAGCAAATTGTAGCCGCACCTATGTTGCTGACCCCTGCACTGAATGGCCAGCTATTGGTCCAGCCTGTTACTGGAGCAACAGTGCAAGTCCCTTCCGTACCTGAGGCATTTGTGAAGCAACTACAAGCTGAGGTTTTAGAGGTTGTGCTGCCAGTTTGGAGGCATCCTCGATTTCCTGAATGTAATCCTGTTTTCATCACTTCGGTTGCCACAACGATCAATAACATCTACACGGGTGCTGGAGAAGGTCGACCCACTTCAAGAACAACTGCTGTTGGGGCTCAGGAAGGACCCCCTGCAAGGCCCCCACCACCCCCACCAGACGAAGCTTTAGTTTCCATGATAGTGGAGATGGGGTTTCCCCGAAATCGTGCAGAGGAAGCGTTAAGAAGGGTCGGCACAAACAGTGTGGAGATGGCAATGGAATGGCTTTTTAGCCATCCGGCGGAGGAGACTCCGGGGGATGACGATGAGTTGGCTCGTGCTTTAGCACTATCTATGGGAAGTGTGGATGGGACTCCAAAGGAGCAGGCAGCGGAAAAACCGAAAGAGGAGAAACCCTCTCCTGAAGCTGAAGAAAGGAAAGGGCCTCCAGTGGAGGAGATGTTGGAGACTGCTGTGCATCTTTTAGAGCACTCTGAGGCAGTGGCTTTTCCTCTCACGGACTTGCTGCTCACAATCATTGGGCGAAACAAAGGAGAAGATCGTCCAAGAGTCTTGAATTTCCTGGCACAGCAGCTTAGGCAAAGCAGATTAGGAGATCCTAAATCAAAGTCGTACACAGGAGTCTTGTCCACTGTCGCTCATATACTAGCATTGGTTTGCTGCGAAGATGCGTCTGCCAGAGAGGTGGTCGCCAATTCAGGATTGGCAAAATTCGCCCTTGACCTGTTGTTCACATTTGCGGAAAAGCACGAGTGTCCCGGTGAACCTGGTGTGCCGGTTGAGGCGCCAAAATGGGTGACAGCTCTCCTCTTGGTTTTAGATTATCTTCTTCAATACAAGCCAACATCACCCTCCTCTGCAGACGACTCGCAGGGGCCGAGCTCACCTAAGGAGCAGGCAGAAGCTTCTGCAGCTGCACTTCCACCTGCAGACTTGGACATAAGGGCTAATTCTACTGCTACTGCAACTGCTGCTGAGCCGTCCACACCTGTAACGATTGGGACTGCTCTGCCTCAATTGGAGGCTCCTGCAGGAAAATCAGCTCTTGAAAGTGTGGAGGCTGAAGTAGGAAGACATTCGGAAGTTCGCAAATCAGAGCAAACTGAAAAGGATTCACTCTTTGATATTTCGGGGAAGTTTACGGGTTACTTGAATGAGCAGGAACAGGGTAGGGCTCTACGGCTGTGTGTAGACTTGATCAAACTTCAGCTTCCTGCTTCGGCTATGCAGGCTGTGCTTCAACTCTGTGCTCGATTGACCAAAAAACACTCTCTTGCACTGGAATTCTTAGAGAAGGGGGGCCTGCCGGCACTCCTTAGTCTTCCGAAACAATGTCTCTTTCCCACATTCGACACAGTTGCAGCGAGTATCATACGCCATCTGCTAGAGGATACACATACTCTCCAAGCTGCAATGGAGTCGGAAATTAAGCACACTTTGAGCTACATGCAGGGAAGGCAGGGAAACCGGCCGGTCTTGGTTGGGCCGTTTCTTACAGCCATGGCGCCATTGATTACTAGGCAGCCTGCCGTTTTCATGCAGGCAGCAACAACTGTTTGTCAGGTAGAGACTGTTAATGGGCGCTCATCTATTGTCCTGGCCAAGGATAAAGAGAAGGAGCGGGAGAAAGAAAAGGAGCGGGAGAAAGAAAAGGACAAGGAGAAGGAGAGAGAAAAGAGTAAGGATAAGGACGGGAAGGGCGCCGCTCCAACAAGTGCATCTGTTCCAATGACTGTCGATTACGGTACAGTTTCCGGAGCTGGAGAAGGAAGTCTGAAAGGACACGATGCTGGAAAAGGACATGAAGTAATTCTGGCCTCTCGATCTGGAAGACTCAAAAGGGTACCGTCGACATTTGCTCAGGTGATTGATCAATTGTTGGAGGTAATTCTACATTATCCTCCCTCAGGCCAAGACATGGAGGAGGGCACGGATGGGGAGTCAGCAACAGCGATGGAAGTAGATGACGAGCCACCTAAGCCGGCCGGCCTTCCTTCTTCACAGGAAGAGAAGAAAGGGAAACTGCCGGAGAGTGCTGGAAAGGAGGAGGAGAGTGACCAGCTTAAGGTGCAAAGCTCTGCCGCTCTGTCAAAGTTAACGTTTGTTATGCGACTGATGACGGAAATTTTGCTCATGTACTCGTCTGCCAGTGCTGTTGTCCTTAGGCGGGATACGGAGAGCAGCCAAGCAAGTCGTGGTCCAACCCCATCTGGTGCAGATTTTGCCGGTCACGGTGGTTTATTGTACCACATTTTTCATAGGCTTCTTCCTTATGCTGTCGATAAAGGTGCAGACAGACCGCGATTGGAACGTTTGGGGGATAGGGCAGCATATTTTCTGATGGCTCTTTGTGTCCGATCGGGGGAAGGTCGCCGTCGCGTTGTGGCTGAGATGGCTAAAGCACTGCGAGAGTCGGTTACTGCTTTGTCTAAAGAGGGAAGTCTCGGAAATGCCTCACATCTGCAAGCGCCTACACGCAAAATTCGGGCTTTTGTAGACCTTGCAAATAGCCTTCTATCACACCCCCCTGCACCAAATAGCACATTGACACCTGGAGTTTCTAGTGACATGGCTCAAACCATGACAGAAGCAGGAATGGTGCAAGCTCTGACACAGACTCTGCAGTCCATTGACTTGGATCATCCAATTGCGCCCAAGTTGGTGACAACTATCCTTAAGGCCTTAGAGGCCCTTACGAGGGTCACAAATGTTGGGGAACAAGGGGTTATTGGTGTTGGTGGAATTGGTCATAGGAGAACGGGTGGTCACGTCGATCGAACGGGAGCAGGACAGAGAGGGGCGGATGAGAGGGAAGGGAGAAGGGAACCTACTCCAGGGGCTAATCATTTGGGAGCTGGACAACCTGATGAGCATATGCCGGACTCAAATCCGGAGGCAGGAGTGGCTGGTGGGGTGGATGGGCGAGAAAGACAAGAAGCAGACGAGGAAGAAAGGCATGATCGCGATATCATGGAGCACGATCAAAGGGTGGAAGAGGAGGAAGAGGAAGCGAGAATGGACCATCACGTTCGTTTAGCGGTGGAAGGTGTGCATAGATATCCGGATTCTGGTTCAGATCCCATGTTTAGGCCGGAACTGGATATGGTGCTGCAATTTGACTCGATTGAAAGAGATGGAGATGGGGATGATGGACAGCATGATGACGATGAGGAGGACATGGAAGGGGATGATGGAGATGAAGAAGGAGACGATCTGGCAGAAGATGATGATGAAGATGAAGAGCTTGATGAGGATGGTGAAGAAGATCAAGAAGGTGATGGTGGGCAAGTCTCACCTCCAGACACAGATGGAGAAGATCACGATGATGATGAACATGGGCTTGGGGAAGATTATAATGAAGAGCAAGATGCAGAAGATGATGAGGAGGATGAAGATGACTGGGACGACCAACGAATGATTGAGGTGCGTTGGCGGGACGGATTGACTGGAATGGATAGAGTCCAACTCTTGGCGGGAGGGGCAGACATTGGTGGTGTGATAGATTTCCCAGGTGGGTTTATGCAGAGAGTATCTGGGGGCGATCCCGTATATATGAACATTGACGATGTGCTTAGCACATTTAGAAGAGCTGCAGGGGCAGATAGACGACGAGGAAACTTCAGAGGGTTTGGTCAGCCCTTGCGGCAGACTCAAGCAGCGGGAGTTAGTCATCCTCTCCTTGCTCGACCGTCCGGAGGAGGAGGGGAGGCAGCTGATGGAGTGGCGGTAATGGCATCAGGAGTGGGTTCTGGGGGAGTTTTGGGTCGACTGGAGGCTGAAGAGCTTCTAGGCAGAGGGGATATGGCGCAGCTTATGTTCTATGATCACCCCTTTTTGGGTGAACAGATGGCAGATGGATTGTTGAACCAGAGGACATTCGGAGGGGGGCCTTCACAGCTCCTAGATTTTGCTGACGATCCCATGTATATGATGTGGAGGACTGGAAGGATGGATGGGAGATTGAGCAGCTGGACAGATGATGGCCTACCTCAATCGGGAGCTCTTGCATCAGGAATTGCCCAGACAATAGAAAATGAATTTTTAGTGAGAGTACCGGCTGTTAGTTCAACTCCTCAACAGCAGCCAACTCCACCTGGAGAAGCAACTACTGGGCAACCAACTTCTAGTGGAGCTGAGGTTGGAGCAGCCCAAGGAGCTGCCCCCCCTCCATCTGAGAGACCTTTAGGAGCCACTTCTCAACCCGAAAGAATAGATAATCTATCAGACCAACTTCCTACAACGGGTGTCCCAGCAACTGAAACTGCTAATACTGGATTAACAGAGGGAGCAGTGCATATGCCAAATGGCGGGGCAAGAGATTCTGAGCAAAGAGGTGCATCTGTTGAAGAGGTTCCTAGTGATCAAACTGAGAGAAGAGAGTGTGGTAGGGGTGAGACTGGCGAGGGCAGAGAACATGGACGGAGCATTAATGACAATGATGTCTTGATGCGTGATATTCGAGCAGAAAGGAATGAGCTTGCAGGACGAGATGCAGAGGTTGTCAGTCAAGATAGTGGCGGAAGTGGGGCAACTGCGGGAGAGAGTTTGCGGAGTTTGGAAGTGGAGGTTGGCAGTGTTGATGGACATGATGAAAGTGATCGATTAACCACTACTGAAAGAATGCCTCCTTCAGGGGATATGCCAATGCAGGGTACAAGTGAAGGTAATAGGCATGAATCAGCGGGAGCGTTGGAGTTTAGAGATAGGGATGAAGCGATGGAAGCAGCACCATCAGCAGAGGGAGAAGGTGCGGGAGGAGAACATAGAGGGGTTGGAGCTCAGACGGAGTCCTATAGAACTGAGAGTACAGCTGCAAACCCACCGAGCATTGCAGAGCCATCTAGGGGTGCATCTGCAGAAGCTGCTATATCAGCATCAGAGAGGGCAGATCATACTGTAGTGAGACGAGTAGAGGGAGGCGAACCTCGACCTCAGCCTGCAGGAAATGACATTGATCCAACCTTTTTGGAAGCATTGCCGGAGGACCTCCGTGCAGAAGTATTGGCATCTCAACAAGTGCAAGTAGCAAGAGCTGTAACTTCACAACCTCCTCCTCCTGAAGATATGGGAGAACTCGATCCTGAGTTTTTGGCTGCCCTTCCCCCTGATATTCAGGCTGAAGTTTTAGCACAGCAACGTGCACAGCGGGCAATAGCTGCACATGCTGCGGCTGAGGGCCAACCCGTGGATATGGACAGTGCATCCATCATTGCTACATTTCCAGCAGAACTGAGAGAAGAGGTAAATCGGCACTTTTTGTTTCAGCAATTCATCTCCTGGAAGCATTGGCTCGAGTCTCCGAACTTCCTCTCGTGCCATAATAGTGTCGTAGGGCGACTGCTTGCAAATGCTGATGGACATGTGCCCGCTAAGTTAAGATGGGAGTGGTGTTGTATTGAGTATTTTTAGCCCAAAGTTTTCTACTTCTTGTGTAACATTTGACCATTATGTTTTAGCATTTACGGGGTGGGGTGTTCACATATTGCACTGGGTCATCTTTGTGTTCTGATTTTGATTGGAGTATGATTAATTCATCGATTTATGTTCCGAAAAAGTAGTAACCACTCAAGGCCAGGTAGAGTTCCTATTCAGCGCTGGATAAGAGGTTTCTAGAGTAGCTCTGTAATTCTAAAGACAAAAAGTTATCCATGTTCATGCCTCTAAATCACTTTCAAACCCCCCCCTCTTTGTCTGTATCCTACCCTCTCTCGCATTTTGTAGGTCCTATTGACCTCATCTGAATCGGTACTGGCTGCCCTTCCTCCTGCACTTTTGGCCGAAGCTCAGCTTCTAAGAGAGCGAGCTATGAACCAATACCAAGCTCGTGGTTTGTATGGAGGGCAGAGGCTAGGAGGGCATCATAGAAGAGCTCATGTGGGAGGTGGGGTAGGAGGAGGAGGGGGAGGAGGAGGAGGAGGAGGAGGAGGTGGAGGAGGAGGAGGGGCTGCACAGCCAACAGCTGCAGGAACAGACCCACGGACAGTGGGTGGTAGGCCACGTGGCTATCTTCCATATCAGCTTGGAAGTGGTACGGCGGGATCAGGTGTAGGAGCAGCGAATGGAAGTGGTAAAGGGAGGGAGAGCGAAGGGAAGCCATTGGTGGATGTGAGCGCACTAAGGTCTCTCTTAAGGCTGCTCCGACTTGCACAGGTACATGCATTAATCATGCTCATAGAGCAGGCCCGTTTGTATGTACTGAGAGGTTACTGCAGGACTGTTAGTGAGGAATGGGTCTTCCCTTTCCTTAGTTTGGAGTTGGTAACACTTTTGGACCATGAATTGAGATCTAGTGAAACCTATGCATATCAAAAGGATCGAATGATGATGATGTGTAGAAATCCCCCGCAGCATGGCCTATGTATTACCGACATTTGACGCTGTGATTGCTTATTTTATCTGGATTGTTCGCTTTGAAGATTCGGAAGCAAAACTCTGACATTGAAAAAGCATCCTCTGTGTGGTGATGTGCAGCCTTTAGGGAAGGGCTTGCTGCAGCGTCTCCTTCTCAACCTCTGCTCCCACAGCTTAACAAGGGCCTGCCTTCTGCAGCTACTTTTGGATATGTTAAGACCAGAAGCAGAGGGAGTTGCTGTTGGTATTACTGCAGCTGATGGGGCTCCACCACAGCGACTCTATGGCTGTCAATGGAATGTTGTATATGCTCGGGCGCAGTCATCTGATGGTATGCTGCTTCCATATTCTTTGTTCTTGTTGTTTGGATTAAACAATCTTGTGAATAAAGGTCCTGCTTAAACAGAATGCGTTTATCGTCTAGGCCCTAGCATTTCATTCCGTTAAACTTGAAAAGGAGTTTGAACTTGAAAAGCTGCTAAATGTTCTGGAAGACTACTTTTTGGGATGGCAAGAAAGCCATCTAAGTTCTGAAAATGTTTTATCAAACGGAAACATCATCTAGGTGCTATCCACTTGAACCATGCTAAAGTATTAACTCACACATCTTTCCTTCAAGGAAGAAAAAAAAAGGTAGCTCCGTCCCGCCTTGCCGCATGTATAAGCCATGCTAATGTGAATCCTGAAATTCTCTCCCTTTTTATTATTGTAGGTGTTCCCCCATTGGTCTCAAGGCGAGTGCTGGAGATTCTCACCTATTTGGCCAGACATCATAGCCAAGTTGCTCATCAGTTATTGCTTCTTGAGAGACCGGAAAGTACTACAATCCCACAACAAGGTTTGCTTTCACCTCGTGCGAAAGAAAAGGGGAAAGCCAAAATTATGGAGCCGGCTACTCCTTTCGAGAAGGCTGGAGAGAAAGTGAAAGAGGTCCCCTTAATTTTGCTTCTGAAATTGCTGAACCAACCGTTGTATTATCGGAGTAGTGCTCATTTGGAACAGGTGAGTCAGGCAAACATGTAGAAGTGCCAGTTATATGTTACTTTTCTGCATTGTTAAAGTAGGGTTATTTGTAAAGTAGACATGAGACTGCTCTGTGTTAGTGTATGGATAGTCTTCTCATGGGAAGGAAATAACCCTAATGTGGCGAAAAAGCCTAGTTAACAGTCAGTTTTGAACTCCCAGCAGTTTTCTTGCCTCGTCATTCGCTCTGCAAGTGCTGCTGACATGATTTATTACTCCATAATCTTTGAGTTATTGTTATGTTTAACCTCGTACTTTAGGACGCTTTATAGCTATCCCTCCTCTGTTTCCTTTGTCCCTTCATTTGTTGTGCAAGCTCTAACTTCCTGATCTATCTATCTTTGTCCTGGTCTTTTGTTCCTTCTCCTCTCTCTTTCTCACTCTCTCTCTTTCTCTTTTTCTCTCTCTCGCTCCCACTCTCCTGCCAGGTCATGGGCCTGCTTGAGGTAGTCGCTCGCAGTGCTGGAGTAGAGGCAACAGAGTCCCGCAATCGAATAAAAGCAGCAGCCGCTGCAAGGGCTGCTGAGATCGCTTCAGCAGCAGCAGCAGCTGCTGCTCATGCTGCTGCTGCTGCACGTGCAAACCTACCCTCCATAGGTCCTGCTATTACATCACAAACTACAGTCCAACCCATGTCAGAAGCAAGCCCAGAAATTGCAGAAACAGCACTTCAAATCTCCTCTACCCCTTCAGTGGCTGCTGCGGAAGAAGAGGCTACTCTTCCTTCTCATGTTGAAGGTTCTGAAGGAGGTGAAGCTGTGGCTATGGCTACCACGGAGACGGGTACAGGCGGTGGTGTAGAAGTGGAACAAGGAGCTGCAAATGAGCGAGAGAGAGGAAGGGATGGTGGGAGAGAAGGTGGAATGCCTGTAGAAAAGGTAGAGGCAGGTGAAGCTCAGCAGGGGCCTACATCTGTAATAGAGCCTGAAGGAGGCCCTCTACCAATGGCATTGACTGTACTGTCTGAATTGCCCAAGACTGAGCTGCAAGTACTCTGCCAATTATTAGCCCGGGAAGGGTGAGATTCCCTCTCTCTTATTGCAGAGACCTCTTTCAACGTTTGTTCATTTATATTGAAGAAATGCACCGTCGATGTTGTATTTTACTTATGAAGTTTTTCATTTTTTTTCTGTAGGTTATCCGACACTGCTTATGCGCGAGTCTCCACTGTTTTGAAGCTTCTTGCTGATGCTGTTCCCCCACATCGTCTGCTCTTCATAGAGGAGTTGGCTGAAGCTGCTCGTCAGCTTAGTGGGCGGGCAATAGCAGAGCTGCAAGCACTGGGAGAGAATGAAGCCGTTCTGAATAGCAGCTCAATGGCAGGGGCCGCTACTTTACGAGTGCTGCAGACTCTAAGTGCTCTGCTCTCTATGAGCGGGAGTTTGAAGGTGAGAGAAACTGGGGTGAGGTCTTTTATGAATTCGATGACTATTTCCTCTCTACAACTGTTTGCCACTCGGCTGAGTTTGTCTAATGAACTTTCTAAGGCTTCTTCTACGGACTACGGTATTCATGCAAGCAGGTTTCTATTACTTCTATTACTATTACTTATTATTATTATTTTTTCTATTACTAGGTTTCAGATACTGGGCTTTAAGCTGTGTTTGTAACATCAAGAACAGCTCTCTTTCCCAGCTTGCCCTGTGCATCCTGAGCTCTACCTTCATTCCCTTCATCTTTCTTTGCGAAGAAATTTATCATCTTGTTCGATTCGGCCTTCAGCAAGTTGCCTATTGTTCTCAAGACTCAACTAAGAACAAAGTGCACATTGTTATTATACAGACAAACCTTAGCCCATCTTCCACTGCTGAAATCATCCTAATCCTACTCGTCCCGTGTACTTCCTCCTTTTTGTTCTCAGGAACAGGAAGGAGAATCTGCAGCTCAAGAGAAGGAGGACGGATTAGCAGTTGCAATTGAGCTTAATTCAGCATTAGAACCTCTCTGGCAAGGCCTCAGCTTATGTGGTACGAAATTTGAAGCTCGTCTTGGAAACTCTGCTACATTCAGTGGCGCTACAGCCGCCGAAACTGCAGCAGGGGGAGCCGCTACAGGAGCTGTCACTCCTCTCCCACCCGGAATTCAGAAGCTTCTTCCCTTTGTAGAGGCATTTTTCGTGCTATGTGATCGACTGAGAGCAGGTCAGGGAGAGGTAGAACTTGGGGATGAAGTTGTTGGAAAGGCAGTGCCTCGTTCTCCAAGTGTGAATGGAGCAGGCCCGTTTTTAGCTGCTTTGCCATCTGCAGATAAGGGAGGGCCTTCATCTTCTTCAAAGGGAATAGTTTCGGTGGTTGGAAATCGAACTGGGAACTCGGTTTCTGAGAGGGGAGGAACTACCCTTAATAGATTTGCGGAAAAGCACAAGCGTCTATTGAATGCGTTTATCCGACAAAACCATAGTCTTCTAGAGTCGTCCCTTTCGCTTTTGTTGCGGACTCCCCGACTGCTTGACTTTGACAACAAAAGGACTTATTTCCGAAGCAGAATTCGACAGCAGCATGAGCAGCCTCACTATGGGACTCTGCGAATCAGCGTGAGGAGGGCGTATATTTTGGAAGATTCCTACAACCAGGTGGAAACCTTTGTTTGGTGACTCCTTGAATGTTGAGTCTTTGGGTAGTGAGGATATTCGCAGGGTTCATAAACAGTCTATAATCTAAGGCTTGTAAGGTTTCCTTTTCAGCATCTTCAAGTTTGTAGATGGGTTTTGTCCCTAAAATCTATGTCTGGAGATGCGGAATTTCAGTGTTTCCATTCTAATTTTGGGTCTGAATCTTTTCTGGATATGATGGGATGCGTGGGTTGGCAGCTTCGAATGCGAACTCCTGAAGAGCTCAAAGGGCGATTAACTGTACAGTTCCAAGGGGAGGAAGGAATCGATGCGGGAGGGCTTACACGAGAGTGGTATTTGCTCCTTTCTAGAGTAATCTTCGATAAGGGAGCTCTACTTTTTACAACTGTCGGCAATGATTCCACATTTCAGCCTAATCCTAATTCGGTTCTTCAGCCCGAACACCTCTCTTATTTCAAGTTTGTGGGCCGAGTGGTAAGTTTGCTGGGCCACCTCATTATCAAAATCATCTTCTCCACTTTCAGAACCTCTATATTCTCATTCTTTTCATATGCGAGGGAATCCGATGCTCTTGCAAGTATCTCAGTTTGCCTACCCTGAAGGAACTTTATGGACCCGTCAAACCCTAGAATCATTAATATCAACAAATCTGTGCGTTATGGTTCACTTGATGACCGGAGTCTCCCTCTCCTGTCTCCCTCTCTTCCCCACCTTAGCTTAAGATATTAAGCTTAACGGAACTGGTGCAGGTTGCTAAAGCGCTATATGATGGACAGCTTCTTGATGTTTACTTCACTCGTTCATTCTATAAGCATATCTTGGGAACAAAAGTAACGTACCATGACATTGAAGCCATTGATCCGGACTACTACAAGAACCTGAAATGGATGCTTGAGGTCAGTTTTCTCCTCTCTGCCATGTTTTGTCGGCCCACTCAAACTGCTTTTCAGTTATGTTGGTTTATTTTGAACCTTTTCGCAGAGGGCAATATTGGCTTAGGCTTAGCCTCTAGAACATCCCAGAGAATGCTCTGAATCATCATTACTGACAAAACACCCCTCTTACCCACCCCCCCAAATAAAAACGATGTGCTGCAGAATGACATCAGCGACATCTTGGACCTCACTTTCAGTATGGATGCAGATGAAGAAAAGCACATTCTGTATGAGAAGGGAGAGGTATGCACGCCGCCTCCTACCTGAAAGAATATTTCATCATGTAACTTTGCTTAGGTCTGTAGTCATTAGTGGGTAGAATTTCCTAGACTGAAAAATGTGCCCTTCGGTTCCCCAATGGCGACTGCATTGCAAAAGTGGTCTCATGCCAAAGGGGTCAGTAGCGGGCAGAAAGAAATAGAAAAAAATTCTAAGGGAGGGTGCGAATATAAGCGAGACAAGCTGAATCTTGGAATCCCAGGGCTATATAAAACTCTGCCAGGGTCTGAAGCTGACTCAAGCCCTCCCTCACATTTCTCTCAGCTTGACTATCTCATATGCTTTACGAGAGAGAGATAGGAGGTTAGCTGTTCCAATTATCCTTATGCATGCTTGTGTTGTAAGGTGGATGTTTGAGGAAAGAGCTCTGAAAGCTCATTGCAAAGCTCATTCTCTGAACTCCCTTTTTTATATACTTTACTTTTTGTTTGCTGCATATTCTGACATCGTGGATATGGGGCTGAAAACAGGTGACGGACTATGAGCTGATTCCGGGAGGGCGAAATGTGCGTGTAACGGAAGAGAACAAGCATGAATATGTGAACCATGTTGCGGAGTATAGAATGACTGTTGCCATTAGACCGCAGATCAACGCTTTTCTGGAAGGTTTCAACGAGCTGATTTCGAGAGATCTGATCTCAATTTTCAATGACAAGGAACTCGAACTACTAATATCTGGACTCCCTGAAATCGACAGTAAGTCCTTTTATTTCTCAGCAACTGAAATAGAATAAGATAATGGAGGTTAGGATAATGCAGTTAGGCTACAAGAGGATTGATCTCGGGCAGTTCTGAACAGATGAATGCGTGCATTATAGATGGCATTATCCCTATTTGAGTCTAATTTGCATCACGGCATTAACGCTATTTGGGTCTAATTTGCACTATGGGATTAACCCTATGTGGGTCTTGTATGCGTTCTGGGATCAGTCCTATTTAGGTCTAATATGCTTTATGGGATCAACCTTTTTTTTGGGGCTGATTTGTGCTTTGTGGGTGCGGCCTCTCTCTCTCTCTCTCTCTCTTGCTTCTTGCAGCTGAGAATCTGCGAGCCAATACGGAGTACACAGGATACACTGTGGCAAGCCCTGTCGTTCAGTGGTTCTGGGAGGTAGTGAGAGCATTTTCTAAGGAGGATTGTGCTCGACTTCTGCAGTTCATCACCGGCACATCCAAGGTCAGCTCTATCACAACAAGCTCTCTCTCAAACTCTCTTTTCAGCTCCTATCAAGGGGCTGTCACTCTCTCTCAGCCTCACTTAGGGGCTCTGAGGAGGCCTTAACACTGGGAGAGGGTAGAGGCAGAGGGCAGGCAAAGGGTTGAGAACTATGGGTATTTGGACCTTATTGCTCTGCTCCATAGAAAGCGGCAAGGTGGTCGTAGTGAAGAACGGAGTCGCCCTTTTCATTCTTGAGCGGCAGTGGACATCAGCCCGAACCCTCCCTGAATCCTAGCCTCCTTCTTTATATCCCTCTCTCTCTCCCTCCCTCCATCCCTCCCTCCCTCCCTCCCTCCCTCCTTCCTTCCTCTCCTCCTTCCTGCTGTTGCTATGGACTACAACATTGCGACAACCTCTCAGTAGAGTTTATGTATACTCTTTGAAGGCAGGTTCTGATTCGTTCCTTTTTTTGGGTGGGGTTGTATTATGCTTGGATTGCAGGTGCCTTTGGAGGGATTCAGGGCCTTGCAGGGCATTTCAGGTCCACAGAAGTTTCAGATTCACAAAGCTTACGGCGCACCTGAGAGACTCCCATCTGCTCATACATGGTATGCTCTCTCTCTCCCTCTCTCTCTCCCTCTCTCTCTCCCATCTCTCTTCCCCCCTCCCCCTCTCTCTCTCGCTTTCTCTCTTTCTCTCTAAATCTTTCTGTCGTCTTCCTCGCCACCCCGCCTCCTTGTCTCTCGTTTCCTGTCATTTCCTTTCTTCCACATTCCCTGTCCAGCTTCCGTTCCCTTCCGCAGTCTCCCTTTCCTGTTTGGTAATTGTGTTGTAAACTGATGCATGTTTTGATCTCACCCCTCTCCCCAGTCATTCTCCTCTCCCCTCCCCCACTACCTCTCGTCCTCGAGTCCAATCTGTCCACATCCTATCTCCCTTCACTCCTCCTATCGGACCTTTCTCATGAGACACCCAAACAATCCAACCTCACTGACCTTCCTTGCACCATGAGCATGCCAAGTCTCACACATGCATGGCGAGTGTAAGCGCGAGAGAGCGGGGTACGCACTGAACATGGTTTCTGTACATGGTCCCGCTGTAGAGAGGGAGGGGGACAGAGAGAGAGAGAGAGGAAGAGAGAGAGAGAGGGAGAGGGAGGGAGGCACGCACTGAACATAGTTTCTCTATGTGGGGCCTACAGTTTCAACCAATTGGACCTTCCCGAATACCCCTCCAAGGAACAACTCCAGGAGAGGCTCCTTCTGGCCATTCATGAAGCCAGTGAGGGCTTCGGTTTCGGTTAACCATTCGGACATTGGAGCATTGGCTGGTCAGGTCTGGGCAGGGTGGGCCTATCTGGCACGCGTGTCAGTTGGTGTGGTAATCGGTGCAGGGAGGATAGCTTGCAGATGCTCTTATTCTCCTCACTATTCGCAGTGTGGTAGTGAATCTCTTTCTCTCCCTCGCCTGCCCCCCCCCTTGTTTCTTTCCTCTTTTTCTCTCTCTATCATTTCCACCCCGCCCCCCTCTCTCTCTCTCTCTTTGTTAGAAAAATGTTGGAGGTGCAGGCGACAAAACAGCTCTGTAATGTTCTGTAAATGAACTGCTCCGTGGTTTTAGGCCGCACAGTCGCTGGCATCAAACCTTCCTTAGATGCCACTCGTTTTTTTTTCTTCGGAATCATTCGGAATGAAATGTTTTCTACACTCCAGGCGGCCCTATGGCGGCCTCGTTTTGAGTCGAGTACGGCTGTTGATGTCTTTATCTCTCCCTCACTTGTTCTAACGTTTTGAACATGCCTACTCTGTGTGTGTGTCTGCCTGTGCGTGTGTCGAAAGTGCCTGTCTGCTTCTGTCTGTCCCACTTGGCCTCTGCATTTGTCTACATCTTTGTCCGTGCCTTTGTCTGTGTTCGCGCCTGTACAATTGTGTCAGTTTGTCTGTGCTTTTCGAAATGCTTACGCAGGATGAGAAAAATAAACAATAGACAAGACACAAAGACATATTTGCAATTCGCGAAGACAAAATCAAAAAGTCTTGACTGTTGCAGTAGTTAAAAAGTAGTTTCATACAAAACAATAATTGCTATCTGAAATGACCTAAAGCCGCACAATCCGCTTTCCTAGAAACAACCAAAATCTTACCTCTTTGAGGCTGACCCCAAATCCCTGTGACCCAATGCCCTGAAAACCCCAAAACTCTGAAAATCCTAAAAACTAACGCCTAAAACCCAGAAACTTAAAGATCCCAAACCCCTAAAACCCTGTGAACCCAAACACCCCAGAACTGAAACTTCTGACCTTAAAATCCTCTTAGTCTAAATCCCTAAAGCCTACTTCTGTACAAAAAAAAACGTATCAGCCTCACAACTCTTGAGGCTATCAAGATCGAGCAACATCCTCTCCAGCCCAACAAATCGCTGAGTGAACCAAAACAGCTCCTTGCGACTGCCCTGTCCTACCCGAAACACCCATCTCTCTCTCTCTCTCATTCTCTCCTTCCCTCTCCCCCTCCCCTCTCTCTCTCCCTCCCTTTCCCTCTTCCTCTCCCTCTCCCTATCCCCCTCTCCCCCTCTCCCTCTCCCCCTCTCCTCCTTCCCCCCTCTCCCCCTCCCTCTCCCTCCCCCTCAACCTCTCCCTCTCCCTCTCCCTCTCCCTCTCTCCCTCTCCCCCCCCCCACTCTCAGCTCGCGCTCTCCTCCACCTCCGCCTGTCCGCTCGAAATTTTCGACAAAATTTCAAGCGCTGCCGCCGGGACGCGTGTCCCCGGGCCAAAGATCGCCCCCACTCCGCTCTCAAAGAGGAAGGAGTAGTCCCCCGGAGGGACCACGCCCCCGACCACCACCAAAATGTCCCCAACATTTTGCTCCTTCAGCTCTTGCATCAGCTCCGGGATGAGGGTGCGATGTCCCGCCGCCTGCACAGAGAGAGAGAGAGAGAGAGAGAGGAGGGAGAGGGAGGGAGAGAGGGAGGGAGGGAGAGAGAGAGGAAGAGAGAGAGCGAGATTTTTTTTGATTAAAAATGATCATGTTTTCTCAAAGTATTTCGTTCTTGAGACCTTTTCTTTTTCCTTTCTCAGCAATCCTTCACTGTTTCGTTTTAATCCTTCCTTTCGCCACCTCTTTTCACATTTCTATTCATTCCAATGCTCGTTTTCATATTCTTTCGGTTTTTTAGCACTGTATATAGAACTTAAAATTAGCACCTTATTATCTTTTTTTTCACAGAGAGTGGTGTGGGAGAGGGAGTGGGAGAGGGAGAGGACCTGCGAGCTGACTCCCACGCAGTGCACGTCCGCCTCCATGGCGTGCCTCGCCACCTCTTTGGGCGTCTGAAAGAGCGGCCCAATGTCCACATCGAACCCGAGGTCCGCCAAACCCGTCGCGATCACCTGAGCCACCCGGCCCGCACGTCACGTCGATGTCATCGTTTCTTCCTCTTCTTCTCTCTCTTCTCTTCTCTCTCTCTCTTCTTCTTCTCTTCTCTCTCTCTCTCTTCTCTCTCTGTTCCCTTCTTCCCACTTCGCGTCTTCATTCTTCTCTTCTCCTGCCCCTGCCTCGCCCACGCCTGTCCCACTCCCTCTCCTTCCTCCCCTGCTCATCCTCACTCTTTTCCTTTCCCCTCCCTCCCACTCCTCCCCACCTTCTACTGTCCCTCTCCGTTTCCTCCTGCCTCCCTCCTCCCGCCCCTCTGCTCCTCCCCACTTCCTCCCACTTCCATCTCAACCTCCTTCCCACCTCTCTCTGCCCTTCTTCTCCCTCCCTCCCTTCTCCTCTCCCTTCCTTTCTCTCCCTCTTCCTCTTCTTCTTCCTCCCTCCTCTCCTCTTTCTTCCTCCTCCTCTCCCTCTCTCCTCTCCTCTCTCACTCTCTCCTCCCTTCCCTCCTTCTCCCTCTCCTCTCCTCCTCTCCTTCTCCTTCTCCTCTCCTTCCTCTCCTCCTCTCCTCTCCCCCACCTTGGCCCCTCTGTCATGTCCGTCCTGTCCCATCTTCGCCACAAGAATGCGCGGCCGCCGTCCCGCCCTCAAAGCAAAGGCCTCCGCCGCCGCCTTCGCACGAGATATCTCGTCTGAATCTCCTCCGTACTCTCCGCTGCAACAGAGAGAGAGAGAGAGGGAGAGAGAGAGAGGAGGGGGAGAGAGAGAGGGGGAGAGAGAAACAGAGGGAGAGAGAGAGGGGGAGAGAGAAACAGAGGAAGAGAGAGAGGGAGAGAGAAACAAAGGGAGAGAGAGAGGGGGAGAGAGAGAAACAGAGGGAGAGAGGGAGGGGGAGACAGAAACAGAGGGAAAGAGAGGGGGAGAGAGGAACAGAGGGAGAGAGGGAGGGAGAGAGAGAAACAGAGGGAGAGAGGGAGGGGGAGAGAGAAACAGAGGGAGAGAGAGAGGGGGTGAGAAACAGAGGGAGAGAGAGAGGGGGAGAGAGAAACAGAGGGAGAGAGAGAGGGGGAGAGAGAAACAGAGGAGAGAGAGGGAGGGGGAGAGAGAAAGAGAGAGAGAGGGAGGGGGAGAGAGAAACAGAGGGAGAGAGAGAGAGAGTGACACAGAGGGAGAGGAGAGGGGGAGAGAAACAGAGGGAGAGAGAGAGGGAGTGAGAAACAGAGAGAGAGAGGGGGAGAGAGAACAGAGAGAGAGAGAGGGAGAGGGAGAGAGAAACAGAGGGAGAGAGAGAGGGGGAGAGAGAAACAGAGGGAGAGAGAGAGGGAGTGAGAAACAGAGGGAGAGAGAGAGGGGGAGAGAGAAACAGAGGGAGAGAGAGAGGGGAGAGAGAAACAGAGGGAGAGAGAGAGGGGGAGAGAGAAACAGAGGGAGAGAGAGGGGGAGAGAGAAACAGAGAGAGAACAGAGGAGAGAGAGAGGGAGAGAGAGAAACAGAGGGAGAGAGAGAGAGGGAGAGAGAGAGAGGGGGGAGAGAGAAACAGAGGGAGAGAGAGAGGGAGTGAGAAACAGGGGGAGAGAGAGAGGGAGAGAGAGAAACAGAGGGAGAGAGGAGAGAGGGAGAGAGAAACAGAGGGAGAGAGAGAGGGGGAGAGAGAAACAGAGGGAGAGAGAGAGGGGGAGAGAGAAACAGAGGGAGAGAGAGGGGGAGAGAGAAACAGAGGGAGAGAGAGAGGGAGAGAGAAACAGAGGGAGAGAGAGAGGGGGAGAGAGAAACAGAGGGAGAGAGGAACAGAGGGAGAGAGAGAGGGGGAGAGAGAAACAGAGGGAGAGAGGGAGGGGGAGAGAGAAACAGAGGAAGAGAGAGAGGGAGAGAGAAACAAAGGGAGAGAGAGAGGGGGAGAGAGAGAAACAGAGGGAGAGAGGGAGGGGGAGAGAGAAACAGAGGGAAAGAGAGGGGGAGAGAGGAACAGAGGGAGAGAGGGAGGGAGAGAGAGAAACAGAGGGAGAGAGGGAGGGGGAGAGAGAAGAGAGAGGAGAAACAGAGGGAGAGAGAGAGGGGGAGAGAGAAGGGGGAGAGAGAAACAGAGGGAGAGAGAGAGAAACAGAGGGAGAGAGAGAGGGAGAGAGAAACAGAGGGAGAGAGAGAGGGGGAGAGAGAAACAGAGGGAGAGAGAGAGGGGAGAGAGAAACAGAGGGAGAGAGAGAGAAACAGAGGGAGAGAGAGGGGGAGAGAGAAACAGAGGGAGAGAGAGAGGGAGAGAGAGAAACAGAGGGAGAGAGAGAGGGAGAGAGAAACAGAGGGAGAGAGAGAGGGGGAGAGAGAGAGGGAACAGAGGAGAGAGAGAGGGGGAGAGAGAAACAGAGGGAGAGAGAGAGGGAGAGAGAGAAACAGAGGGAGAGAGAGAGGGGGAGAGAGAAACAGAGGGAGAGAGAGGGGGAGAGAGAAACAGAGGGAGAGAGAGAGGGGGAGAGAGAAACAGAGGGAGAGAGAGAGGGAGAGAGAGAAACAGAGGGAGAGAGAGAGGGAGAGAGAAACAGAGGGAGAGAGAGAGGGGGAGAGAGAAACAGAGGGAGAGAGGGAGGGAGAGAGAGAAACAGAGGGAGAGAGAGAGGGAGAGAGAAACAGAGGGAGAGAGAGAGGGGGAGAGAGAAACAGAGGGAGAGAGAGAGGGAGTGAGAAACAGGGGGAGAGAGAGAGAGAGAGAAACAGAGGGAGAGAGGGAGGGAGAGAGAGACACAGAGGGAGGAGGTGAGGGAGAGAGAAGAGTGGGAGAGAGGGAGGGGATAAACAAGAGGGAGAGAGGGATGAGCGGAGAAACAGGGTGGAGAGAGAGAGGGAGAGAGAGAAACAGAGGAGAGAGAGAGGGAGAGAGAAATAGAGGGAGAGAGAGAGGGGGAGAGACAGAGGGAGAGAGAGAGGGAGGAGAAACAGGGGAGAGAGAGAGGGGGAGAGAACAGAGGAGAGAGGGAGGAGAGAGAGAAACAGGAGAGAGAGAGGAGAGAGAAACAGAGGGAGAGAGAGAGGGGGGAGAAACAGAGGGAGAGAGAGGAGTGAGAAATAGGGGGGAGAGAGGGGGGAGGAGGAACAGAGGAGAGAGGGAGGGGAGGAAACAGAGGAGAGAGGAAGGAGAGAAAAGCAGAGGGAGAGAGAGAGGGAGAGAGAAACAGAGGGAGAGAGAGAGGGGGAGAGAGAACAGAGGGAGAGAGAGAGGGGGAGAGAGAAACAGAGGGAGAGAGGGAGGGGGAGAGAGAAACAGAGAGAGAGGGGGAGAGAGAAACAGAGGGAGAGAGAGAGGGAGTGAGAAACAGAGGGAGAGAGAGAGGGGGAGAGAGAAACAGAGGGAGAGAGGGAGGGAGAGAGAGAAACAGAGGGAGAGAGAGAGGGAGAGAGAAACAGAGGGAGAGAGAGAGAGAGAGAGAAACAGAGGGAGAGAGAGAGGGGGAGAGAGGGGAGAGAGAAACAGAGGGAGAGAGGGAGGGAGAGAGAGAAACAGAGGGAGAGAGGGAGGGAGAGAGAGAAACAGAGGGAGAGAGAGAGGGAGAGAGAAACAGAGGGAGAGAGAGAGGGGGAGGGAGAAACAGAGGGAGAGAGAGTGGGAGTGAGAAACAGGGGGAGAGGGAGACAGAGAAAGAGAGAGAGTGTGAGGAGGTTTCTGAGAGGCTTGTCCCTACCATTTCGCCATTCCCAAACCTTTGCAACAATGAGAACTAAAACTACTCCCCTTCTGAACCCAATCTTTTTTTGTCTTTTTCACACATGCCACGTGGCAGTCACCTGTACGCCCCGCTAACGACAAGCGAGGCCGCCCGGTGCCTCCCCCACACGCTCTCGAGCGCGGCGGTGATCTCCCCGACCGTACAGCGTACGGACGCGGCCTGTACGGCCAAAGCCAAAAGGTTGGACTCCTCCGATCGATGATCGGACCGCGCCGCCTCCGTGAGGGCGGAGAGGGAGGCCTGCACTCTGGGGAGGAGGGAGGGAGAGGGAGAGGGAGAGGGAGAGGAGAGGGAGAGGGAGAGGAGGGAGAGGGAGAGGGAGAGGAGAGGGAGAGGAGAGGGAGAGGGAGAGGGAGGGAGAGGGAGGGAGAGGGAGAGGGAGAGGAGAGGAGAGGGAGAGGGAGAGGGAGAGGAAGAGGAGAGGGAGAGGGAGAGGGAGAGGGGTTGTGGGAGGGGAGGGGAGAGAGATTGGGGGGGAGTGAGAGAGGGGAGGGAGGGGGGAATAGAGAGGGAGAGGGGTTGGTGGGAGGGGGGGAGGGGGGGGAGAGAGATTGGGGGGGAGTGAGAGAGGGGAGGGAGGGGGGAATAGAGAGGGAGAGGGGTTGGTGGGTGGGGGGAGGGGGCGCGGGGGAGAGAGGGAGGGAGGGGGGAGGGGGCCGGAGAGAGGCGAGGGGGAGGGGGGAGGACAGTGAGAGTGGGGGAGGGGGGAGAGGGAGAGGATGGGGAGGGAAGAAAAGGGGAGAAAGAGACAGAGAGAGAGAGAAAGGGGGAGGGGGCAGGAGAGGGAGAGGAGAAAGGAGCGGGAGAGGGAGAGGGAGGGGGCGCGGGGGATGGAGGTGAGCATGAGGGGAGGCAGAGAGGGGGAGAGGGAGAGGGAGAGGGAGAGGGAGAGGGAGAGGGAGAGGGGTTTGTAGAACATACTTGGTTTCATCTCTCGACTCTCTGAGTTGCTTCAAACGTTCGATTTGCGATTTTAAAACCGCTTTGTTGTCAATAGTTCGAATGTCGACCGCCTCCTCCTTCTCGAGTCTGTACTTGTTCACTGCCACTACCACCTCTCTCCCACTGTCGATTCTCGCCTGCACAGAAATCCAAGAAAAAAATCAAAACCAAAATCAAAATCAAAATCAAAATAAAACTCTGCATTGACATTTTGTTGGAATACTCCTCGAGTAAACAATTTACATACTAATTACAAACATTTCGAACATTTCTATTCTTCAACAATCGTCCCCTGAAAGTTGTCAACATCGTTCCATGCCGGAAGGTTCCTGGAAGATTCTGAAAATTGCAATAACTCTCAATGCTATTTAGCTTAAGGTCTTAAAACTTCCAACTTTTTTAGGATTTTCAGTGTACACATTAATCTATGGTCTAAAACCTTAAAACCCAAAAAATAATAATAATTCTAAATCCCTATAAATTCTACAACCCTAAAAAAAGGTGCCACACCTGCTTCCTTGCGGCGCATTCTTCAATTTTGAGTTTGGGCATGCCGGACGCAATAGCTGACGTCATCCCTCCCTGAGCCTCCACCTCCTCTATGATGGCCCGCGCCTTGGCCTCGAGCTCTGACGTCAGCGCCTCCATCATGTAGGACCCGCCCCAGGGGTCTGCCACCTGGCAGCCGCCGATTGGCCGGTTTGCTAGGGCTCAGAAATCGAACTAGGGCGGGAATTAGGGTGAGTGGGAGGACAGAAATTTCTCATTTTTCGGGGCGTTTTATTCTCTTTTCCCCTTCTTCTTCTTCTCTCTCTTCTTTTCTCTTCTTCTTTCTCTCTCGTTTCTATCTCTCTCTCTCTCTTTTCTTCTCTCTTTCTTCTTCTTCTCTATCTCTCTCACTCTCTCTTCTATCTCTCTCTTCTCATTCTTCTCTTCTTCTTCTCTCTTCTTCTCTCTCTACCTTTGTGAGGCCTGTCTCTTCTTGGAGGATGAGTTGTGTGTTGCGAGCGATCCTCGCGCTTTGCTCAGAAGGGAGTGCCAGGGCCTGCGGGAAGAGCAGAGAGAGAGAGAGAGAGAGAGTGGGAGAGAGAGAGAGAGGGAGAGAGAGAGAGAGCAGAGTTAAAGAGTGAGAGGGACGGGCAATTTTGAATGAAAGAGAGCGAGCAAAAGAGAGAAAACAGAGCGAACGAGCAAGCCCTTGCAATAATGTGGATGAGAGAATATTAGGAGATACAGAGAGGGAGAGGGGGGAAGGGGAAGAGTCAGAGAGACAGCGAGAGAGAGGCAGAGCGAGAGCGAGAGAGAGAGAGAGTGGAAGAGAGAGAGAGAGTGAGAGAGAGAGAGAGGGAGGGAGAGAGAGAGGCCCACCTCATCGTATGAGTTGGTATGCAGCGACTGCGTGCCCCCAAGCACTGCCGCCATGGCTTCAACGGTTGTCCGTACGATGTTGTTGAAGGGGTCCTGCTCCGTTAAACTGTAGCCGGAAGTCTGACAAAATGAAAATAAATAAATAAATAAAGTAGAACAAAAATACCACGAGTGGAAAACTAAATAGAGTAGTTATACATACTCTATGAATTAGCATCTCGTTTTCCCTGCAGAGGACTGCAGGTCGCTCGAACTTCCTTGCTCATCCTCGCCTCCATCTCTCTCTCTCTCTCTCTCCCACTCACTCTCTATCATTCTCTCCACATCTAACTCTCTATCCACCTCTCGCCCCCTCCCGCTCACTCCAAAAAGTCCTGTTTCCCTCCTCACTCCCTCTCCCTCTCACTCGTCCATCCTCTCCTTCCCTTCTCTCCCTCCCTCCCTCCCCCTCCTCTCCCTCCCTCCTCTCCTTCCCTTCTCTCCCTCCCTCCCCTCCTACCCTTCCCTCCCCAAGTTACCTGACAGTGCGTTCTCAGTGCCATCGATTTATCATTTTTTGGATCAAATTTCTCCTGTGCCCCAACGAATCGTATTCAATAACAACCTTTTGAACCATAATAGGAAGGCCCAGACAAAGCAAACGCTTCAAAAGAGGGAGGGAGAGAGAGAGAAATGACAGACGAAGAGAGAGAGAGAGAGAGAGAGAGAGAGGTGTGGGAGAGACGGAGAAAGAGAGAGTCAGAGGGTGAAAGGGGAGAGGGGAGGGAGGGAGATATATGCAGAGAGGGAGAGGGGGGGCGAGAGAGAGAGAGGGAAAGAGAGAGCGAGAGAGAGAGAGAGAGAAAGGGTGGCAGTGACATACCTTCACTAATTTAGCCCAAAGCCGTCTCGCTGCTCTCATTTTCGCAATCTGAAAACTCAAAAAGGACCAAAAAAAAACCAAAAGTTCAATCAGAAAGCGGAGCAGAGTCCTATGAGCTTTAGGGTTTCCAGGAATTTTAAAAAAGAAAAAAAAAATCAATTTATAACAAATTCAAAGGAAAGAAAGGTTCGTTATTTCTAATTTTTTTTAAGGGTTTGCTTACCTCCATATAAAAATTCATTCCGATTGCCCAAAAAAAAGAAAATCTCGGGGCCAAATCGTCGACTCCCAACCCTGCCATCTGTCCGCATCGAATGTATTCGAGTCCGTCTGCAATCGTAAAAGCCAATTCTACAGCGCTGCACAAAAAAAAAAGAAAAAAAAAAAAAAAAATTAAAAGAATTCAGGACAAACAACCCACATTTCAAAAGTTTAAAAAACGATTCCTCGAAGCTTCAAAAAAAAGTTTCCCAAAAAAAAGTTTCCCAAAAATCTCCCAAAAACTGACCCAAAGGTTTCCTGCTAGTTCCCTGAATATTTACAAATTATAATCACTAGGTTGGCTTTTGTCGGTTTATTTGTATCATCAAGAATAGATATACACCAAAAAAAAAATTATTATTACCAGTCCGCCCCCGCCTCCTGCATGTGGTAGCCCGATATCGATATCGAGTTGAACCTCGGCATGTGCCGTGCCGTGTACGCCATGACGTCACCCACTATGCGCATGCTTGCCGCCGGGGGGTAAATGTATGTGTTGCGGACCATGTACTCCTTCAGGATGTCGTTTTGGATGGTGCCGGAAAGCTGGTGGATAGGGGCACCTGGCACCATCGGCTTGACTTTGAATGACTTTGAAAGACTTTGAATGACTTTGAATGACTTTGAATGACTTTGAATGACTTTGAATGCAGGAAAGGAAAGGATAGGAAGGCGGTGAGAGCTGACAGTAGAGGAAGGCGTCAAAGGCAAAGGGAGAGAGATAACGAGAGTGATAACGAAAGAGGGAGAGAGAGCGAGAGTGGGAGAGAGGGAGAGGGGACGCAGAAGTGGAGAGGGAGGGGGAGAGAAGGATAGCGAAAGAGGGAGAGAGAAGGAGAGGGGACGTGGAAAGTGGGAGGGCGAATGAAATAGGGAAAGTGCGAGAGAGAGGGAGAGAGGAACGGGGGACGCAGAAGGGGAGAGGGAGGGACGGAGAGGGGAGAGAAAGAGGGAGAGAGAGGGAGAGTGAGAGAGAGAGAGCGTGAGGGAGAGGTAGAGGCTCACCTTGCTCTATTGCGGCGGCGATATAGAAGGCCATGATGGGGAGGACCGCCCCATTCATGGTCATGCTGACGCTCATTTTGTCCAACGGAATTCCGTCAAACAGCCGCTTCATGTCTTCAACGGAGTCAACGGCGACTCCCGCCATTCCCACGTCTCCGGAGACTCGGGGGTGGTCGGAGTCGTACCTGCACATGTGGCAGTTTTCCGTTCAGTTTTTAGGGTTTTCAGCATTATAGGGGTGAGGGGAGGGGGGTAAATTTTCCAAGTCGTCAATCGTCTTTTGAGTTTAACAAATACTGGAATTTTCTAGTAAATGGTTTTATTTAGCTTAGTCAATCAGTTAGTTTCTGAACACGTTTTGAATCATTGAAAGAAGGACAAGCAAACATGCAGGGAGTCACGCACTTTTGTGGAGGTCCGTGTAACTGAATGAAGTAGTTTCTATGCTTCAACTGTGTGCAGTTTGTTGAGAACTGACCCCCTATGAGTCGCGAGATCGAAAGCAATACTGAGCCCTTTCTGCCCCGCAGCCAAATTCCGACGATAAAATGCGTTCGATTCCTCCGCAGTGCTGCTCCAATGAGCACAAAAAACATAGAAATGTTGAACTGAATGAAAGAAAACGTGGGAGAGCAATGTGCAACAGAGATTTTTCAATCGATACAAAAGGAAAGGGAGAAAAAGAGAGGGATTGAGAAGAGCAGGAGGAAAAGTGGAAAGGGAGGGGCAGAGGGAGAGAGCGAGAGAGAGATAGATAGAGAGAGAGATAGAGAGAGAGAGAGAGGGAGAGAGAGAGAGAGAGTTAGAGAGGGAGTGAGAACAAGACGGCGAGAAAGAGACGGATCGTAGATAGTAGACCTCCAACAATCCTTCTCTTGTATAATCTGTATACAGCTTCATAAGTAAATTCTCTCACTTGAACCCAGCAGCCTACAAATAGGAAAAAAACAAAGGGCCGTCCCCAAACAATGAAAAGCATTGACTTCAACAACGAATAATTCCCCCCCTCTCTCCCTCTCCCTCCTCCTCACCGTCTCCCTCTCTCTCTCTCTTTCTTCCACTTTCTCCCTCCCCACCCTCTTCCTCTCCTTCTTTCTCCCTCTCCCTCCTCTCCCTCTCCCTCCCACTCTCCCTCCACGGACCCCAGGGCATCCCCTGCAGCCCGTGTACAAGCAAATAAGTGAATGAGCCACCTGTAGCCCGCGTATTGGCGGATGGTCCAGGGCCGCCACGTGTACATGGAGGCGTACGGCCCCCGCGTGTAGGGCCACACCCCCGGCAGCTCCGCCTCCGCCTCCTCCGGCACGTCCCGGGAGCTGTACACGGGCTTCAGGGGGAGGCCCTGGGGGAGGGAGAGGAGGAGAGGGAGAGGGGGGGGTGAGAGAGGAGGGGGAGGGGG
>CM074819.1:1745021-1765011 GCA_037447605.1 Zygnema circumcarinatum
CCCTCCCTCCCTCCCTCCCTCCCTCCCTTCCTTTTCCCTGTGCAGAGATGCTGTCGAAAAGTGGTATGCTGCTGTGGAAGTACTCGCTTTTGACCTTTTGAGCTTCATCTCCCGCAGCCTCGGCCTCTCTCCCACCCACTTTTTTAAATTTTACGACAAACATTCGAGCCTTTTGCGCCTAAATAATTACCCGGTCTGTCCCGACCCGAGCCTGACATTGGGAGTCAGCCGCCATAAGGACGCGGGGGCCCTCACAGTGCTCGTGCAGGACGAGGTGGGCGGCCTCCAAGTGAGGGCCAAAGATGGGGAGTGGGTGGGAGTGAAGCCCAATCCTCAAGCTTTCGTTGTCAATGTGGGAGACATCTTTCAGGTACAGTTCTAGCGTTTCCATGTGTATTGTTAGGGTTGCCGTGTGTATTGTTAGGGCTGCCGTGTGTATTGTTAGGGTTTCCATGTGAATGTTAGGGTTTCCATGTGTACTGTGGGGGTTTTCATGTCTATTGTGAAGGTTCTCATTCGTACTGTGAGGGTTGCATGTGTGATGTGAAGATTTTTATGTGTATTGAGAGGGTTCCATGTGCAATGTTAGGGTTTGCATGTGTACTGAGAGGGTTTCCATGTGCAATGTTAGGATTTCCATGTGTATGAAGGTTTCCACGTATTCTGTGGGGGTTTCCATGTGGTACTGTGAGGGTTGTTATGTGTATTGTTAGGGTTTCCATGTGCAATGTTAGGGTTTCCATGTGTATCGTAAAAGTTTCCATGTGAATTGGGACGTTTTCTATGAGTACTGTTAGGGATGGGCTTCCATGTGTGACGTTAGTTTTGTTAATGTCATAATTTCTGGGTTTCCGTGCGTAAATGTAAAGGTTCAAGGGTTTGAATGGTTGGCTGGTTAATCAGAGCGCTTGCCTGTTTGCATTAAACAAAAAAGAGAACCTAGTTGCAGCTTTGACTGTTGGTTTGCGGTTTGTGGTTTGTGGTTTCTAGGTTTGGAGCAACGACAGGTACCAGAGCGTGGAACATCGAGTTGTCACGAACCAAAGTACGGCCCGGTTGTCGGTGCCCTTCTTTTTCAACCCCTCCTACGACACGATCTATGCGCCAGTTCCGGAGCTTCTCCATGCGCAAAATCCGTCGAAATACCGGCCGATCAGTTGGGGGGAGTTTTCACGGAAACGAAACGACGGAAACTTTGGGGACTATGGGGAGGAGGTGCAGATTCACCACTATTACGCGGAGGGGCATTGAGAGGGGCAGGGTTGGAAATAGGTTTGTATGAAATTGTGTGTTGAAAGGGATCATGTTTGCATGTTTGGCATGTCATGAATGGTTTTATAATGTTGTACGAACTTTAAAAGAAAAGGGTTGTTAGGGCAAGTCATGGCATGGGTTGTGATGAATTGTGGGCATAGAACGAAGGAGTTGGGCACATGGTGTGTGGAACATAGGAATGGAAACATGAGAGCTGCAAGGTTTGGTGTTGAACAACTCTCTACAATGCAATGCCTAGCAGTACAATGTTGTTGGAGCCAAGTTCGTGGATGGCATGCGCTCCTTGGAGTGGGTGGGTGATCCAACGTATCAAAAACGGCCACGTGGGACCGTGCCAGCGTGGCCGAGCCCATGATTGGGGAGACCTCACAGGCCTTGGGACCGCCGAATGGCACAGGCAGGGCGCTTACGTCAGTAGAAAACTTTGCTGACGTGCTGCATGCGTCAGCAGCACCGGCACGCTGGGTTTCCCATATTTCAGTTGGAAGCCTTTTTGGAGTCGCGACCGATATTCGCATCCGAAAATGGGGTAAATTATTTCTGGATTTTTCTACTCCACGTGGCAACCACTGGAGCAAGAGATTTGAGCTGCTGACACGTGGCGCCACGTGGAACAAACAAATCACTTACGTCCACGTGTTCTAGCACGTGGCGTGTTCATATTGAATAACTTTGGACGCGCGCCACGGCAGTGTTCCTTTCGGCCTCGTCCGAAACGACAAACCTGGCCGCCCTTCCACCCAGCTGGCTTGCGGCCCGAAATTTGTACGGTCAAGTGGGTCTCCCGCCACGTAGGATCCTCGGGCCCTTCGAGAAATTTCCGCTGCCCGGAACCACACGTCTGTCAGGGCCGAAAGGGCCGGAGGCGATCCGATGCCGTACAGGTCGTGTCACGTGTCGGACAAGGAGCCTAGTAACGTTCGTAGCCGCGGTGGCGCCGTACGAACGTGACACCTGCACTGTGACACCTAAATCTCACCCGCCAATCGCTTATTTGTCGTTTAGTATGATAATCTGTCTTATTAGATTTAGAGATATTGTACGGAAGCCTCGCATGCCCAGTGCAGATAGAAGCGCCACCGCCCAAGGGAGTGCTCTCCAGCCGCCACGTCGACATGAGGATATTTGTGTTATGCGTGACGTGTGTTTATTGGCTGAGGATCGCAACCTCCAATTGGGACAAAACACGTTGTCAATTCTACGATCCTTGCTGGCAGCCTGGCCAAATCCAACCGGCGATCAGATCCTTACGATGATTTATGGCCGTCCGATTGTACGCAAATCCACGAACCGATCGAACAAATTTTGGAGATTCCAGGAGATTTCCTTTAGGACCTGCACGATCACGACAAAAAAAACACGGTATCCATTGAGGAATCGACACGTCGCAAACCATTGGAGCCGCCAAAACCCGTCGCCGACGATTGGAGTCAGCGTGTCGGACGTAAAGCGCAGCAGCGTTCGTGGCCGCGGTGGCGCCGTACGAATGTGACACCTATCATGTCGGTGCCGCCCTCTTGTTGTTGTCGTTTAATAGCATATTTTGTCTTATTAAATATAAGGGATACTTCACGAAATTTTTTCCTGCCCTTTACAAACACGTGTCACCACCCAAGGGAGTGCTCTCCAGCCGCCACGTCAAGATGAGGATATTTGTGATTCGCGTGGTGTGTGCTGACTGGCTGAGGATCGCAGCGTTCAACTGGACGACACGTGGTCAATTACACGATCCTTGCTGGCAGGCTGGCCAAATTCAACCGTCGATCTAATTCTCGTGATTAGGGCCAACATACTCACGACCAAAAAAATAGCACGGTGTCCATTGGAAGAATCTAAACGTGGCGGACCATGATTGGGTTTTGGAGCCGCGAGAATCTGAGTACTTTGAAAATGTCGCCAATTTTGTACTCGGCGGATCCCTTGGCCCGCCAACGTGGCGCCGAGTCGAGTTGAGTTCGGCCTACTGCTGGGAGGCCTGTCGTTCAACTCATATGGAGAAAAGCCAATGAAACACTGTCTCGTGTCAGGATAATTTGTAAGATTCCACTACAGGAGCCAATAGGAGTAGCTCTCAATCTCCCGAGGAATCCAGCGTATCTTTTCTGCGACAGTCTATTGGCTGTTTAAGATTCGAGACAAATCGTGAATGGTAGAAAGGAGTCAAGTTTGGCCCTCGCCTGCCCAGGTGCCGCTCGGAGCATTTTCGCATGCCTGAACTGGAGCACCGACAAGGATTTGATTTCGCGCCGGTCACCGCTTTTTTTTCCCATCGCTCTGATACCTGCCCGAGACGGTACATCTTTGAAAATAAATTTGAGCCTAAAGTTGGAGCGTGAGATGAAACCACAAAAGAGAAATATGAAAAAAATATATTTTAGGTTCCAAGATTTTTGGTTTCCATTAGAAAGGTCCTTCCACTGGCAAACAAACAATTTTGGTGAGGCGGAGCTGCACTAACTGGTTGAAAATTTCCCCTCCCTGCGCGCGGGCAGCCAATAGTCGCCAAATATGACGGGAGGCTAAAAAAAAATGAAAATTTTCCCTCTCCTGTCCGCGGGCAGCAAATAGTCGCCAAATATTACGAGAGGCCCAAAAAAATTGTGCCCGCCCAGCCGGCGGTCAGCGGCGGCCCTTGCAGGCGGGCCTTGCTGCTGCCGCGGGCGGCCGGCGGCGGCCTGTCTGCCCCTTGAGGCCTTGCAAGGCCGGTCGGTCGGTCGATCCAAATATCTGGAAGGAAGGCGCTCCTTCACTCTCGATGTGTCTCTCTCCAGGACTGCCTGAAAGCATTCACTAAGTAAGCGCACCTTCAAGAAGCGGTTGGCAGCTCCTGTTCTGCAGAACCTGCACACAGCGGGGATGAAACATTCTATTGATCAGCTTCAAAATTGTTGCAATCTCTGATTAGAAAGCGTTTGGTATCTCTCCTAGATTGTTTTGCAACTTCTGCACACAGGGAGGGTCAGAATTCGCTCATGCAGTCGCTTGCTTCTATTGGATATCTTCGTCTTGACAGTGCCTGAGTCAATAGTTACATCTGCTTGGCGAAGAAAAGCTGTAGGGATTATTCCCAAGCTGCTGGAGTCATAGCTAGAGCAAGGGTGGAGTGTGAAGATGTCTTCTTGCAGGGTTTGGGAAGACGGTAAGAGTCAGAGTAACGTTTCGGTTCGACATCGGATGGATCTGATATTTGCTGCAATCAGATATTAAGCCAAAAAAACTTAACTGAACTCCTCACGTTTTATGCAGAACAGTTGCTTCTATATCTACGCAGTTTTTTTCAGTAGCAAAAAATAACGAAACAGACTTTTTTTATTTCATGGGCAGTCTCATCGTTCAGCTCTTGTTCTGTATGTGAGCAGATAAGGAGAAGCAACCAGGAAGCAGCTTGGTGAAAGCACAGCGCTCGTCGTCTACAAGAGATGGATTTGTATTCGAATCAACTGTACTTGCTAATGCTGCTGTTAAAGAAGAAGCTCAGATTCCCACGCTTGTAAGCGACGAGTTCAGGCAAGCAAGCACCTTAGGATTCCCTGCAATGCTTAGCGTTTGTGAGTATATTTTTGCATGAATCTAGCACTTGCTTTGGATCCGGCCATCGCTATGAACTGTCGTTTCCCATGCATGCTTCCGTTTTTTGCCTCAGCTAGAGATTTTTTCCTTTTTGAAAGAAACTCTACTTGAAGGGGACTGAGCTTACCCGGAATCTTCCATTGGTGCAGCTTGAAAAGTTCCTTGAGCCTGGAAGCTCTTCAGGGAGGAAGCGCTCAGCAAGTAGACTCGGTAACACCACGCAAATCATACAGGCAAACATCACAGTTCTGTGGAGTATCAAGTGATTCAAGCGGAAGATGGGAGGCTTACGTCTATTCAGCACGCAAGAAAATGTAAGTTCTGGCACTTTTGATCGCTGCCTCTGAGATTGACTTTGAAGCATGAATGCGTGAACAATTAAGGTATGCTTGGTTTTCAATTTTCACTCGCTCTGTGATTGCAGATATCTTGGAAACTGGGATGATGTTGAATCTGCTGCCAGAGCGCACGATCAAGCCACTATTTGCATATTTGGTAGACTTGCAACGAATCTGAACTTCCCTATGAATGGTAAGCTATGCAGTTCCAAGCAAGTCGTGTCCCATCTGCAAGTCAGTTTTGAAGACTTGTAAACTCACTGCTGCGGTATCTTTTGCATTCCTTTGTTGTGCTTGAATTCTCACCGAAATTTCTTCGGAATACAGGCCTTTCTGAAGCCAGTTAAGCTCACGTAGGTTAGTACAAACTAGAAATGACGCATATCTGTTTTGTTGCTTCTGGTTGTTGCAGATTATCAGGACGAATTAGAGCTTCTGGAGTCTCTTCCAAAGGGTGAGGTGGTGGCCCGGCTTCGTCTAGAGGCAAAGCAATCGAAACGACTTGGTCGCCACGGACTGATGAAATCGGATGTGGTTCGTTATAGTGGTGATCGTCAGCAGAGTAAGCCAGTAGTGAAATTCCGCTTCACGCGCATATTTTCTCGAGACGTTGCTCTTATTGTTGCTGATAAGAGCTAAAATTTTCAAAGCAAAAAGGGAATTCCAGGACATCAAAGCAGAGGTCGCAACTGATGCTTCATGCTTAGCCAGGAATGTCCCGCTTGATTTGAAATTTTGAACTGTATCTGATAATTTTTGACAGGGTGGGCGTGCCAGACGAGAAATGCGTAGAAGCATTGCGTCCGATGCAACCAGACATCCAGAAAAAGATCGCAGAAGTGTCATCAAATGGACTAGTACCATTGACGTTCCCTGCTGTCTCTTCGAGCCCACCTTTGACTCAGCCGTCACTTGGTGCAGCATCTGCAAATACTTCAGGCCGAGTCCTTATGTCGTCGTCTCCATCGTTTTCAACAAACGTCTGTACAAGTTCTCAACAAAAATTTCACAGTCATTCGTTTACGAAAAATGAATCAAGCAGGAGTCTATCGCCACAAAAGCGGCAACGGCTCCATGGCAGCATCTCCGATAGCTATGAATCAGCTGGAACGCAGTAAGTCACAGCTTTAGAGATTTTGGATTCTCTGCTTGAAATGAATCGGTGACGAGTTCATTGAAATTTTACTCACAATACATCCTGACATCGAGCCTTGTGTTTTTCGCCTTATTCAGGCACGTTGAGAGGCATAATCTCGCACATACAATGCCAAGGAACTCTGCTGATCCTACTGGTCTTTCGCAGGTGAACTCTCGTGTGAATAATTTTGGATGTTCCCATTTCCCAAATAACCTGCTTAATGGCTGTATATTGATGCTTAATGTTTGTACTAAGTGTCTGAGAAGTGTGTGCTGGAGTATGAGAGAGTGAAGGGGAGAGGGCGGGAGGGAGGGACGGAGAGAATTAGAGTAGTGGGGGAGAGAACGGGTTGGTGGGGTGGAGGGGAAGGGGAGGCGGGGATGGAGAGGACGAGAAAGAGGGGGGGAGAGAGAGGAGGGAGGGGGAAGTAATATCGATAGAGTGGGAGAGAACGGGTGGGAGGCCGACGGAGGGGAGAGGAAAGTGAGATGACGAGGGGGGAGGGTGAGAAAGGGAAAAAATGAGGGAGAGAACGGGAGGAAAGAGGGGTGTGGGAATAGATGGGAAGAAAGAGGAGTGGGGGAGGGGGGAAAGTGAGGGAGGCAGAGAAAGGGATACTGAGAGGGAGAGAACGGGTGGGAGAGAGGGGCGGAGGTCGGGAGAATGAGAGAGGCAGGGAGAGATCGGATGAGGGGAAGGGGGGGAGAAGAGGAAAGTGAGAAGGTTGGCCGGGTAGAGGAAGGGGGGCAGGAAGGGGTTGGGAGAGGGGGAGCGCGTGTATTTAACACATGATGCTAGGTCTGAACCTGACCTCGCCTGATCACTGAGACCTCCTGAAATCTGCGTTTCTTGACAGGAAAATCAGAGCTCAATTTCCCACCAGTCATCTATGCAAGAGCATCCAGTGCTGAGTAATTACACTCTAAAAAAAATCGAAGCAGTTAGCGAGGATAAGGCTCAAAGTAGAATCTCTTCGACGATCGAGGCTCCAAAAGCAAACGCTTCCTCTAATACGAACGCGCAAAGGTTTTCGGAACCATCTCGACATTCTGCAAGGAGTCCTGGATTCCTAAAACGTCCCCTGAACTATGTACCGAATCAATCGCGTCATCCTTTGGAGGCGAAGGGAGAGGAAAGGCCTCATGGCTCCTCTTTGACACTGCCATACATCAACACAGCTGGTGGAACTCAAGCAGCAAATCATGTTCCAGGATGCAGATGTACGCATGCAGGCGTCTTTCAGCGAGCAAAGGGACCGCATCTTCCTGTCGAAGCCTACCACCTTCACAAGCCAGACTCTTTTTTCCGGCCTATGCCAAACGTTTCAGGCTTGGGAGAGGCTTCCACTCAAGGTATGGAAAATTCTGCCAAATTGTAGTTTTCGGTGTATTTCTTCATTGCTCATTTTATCGTGTTTTTCAAGACGCAGACGGCTGAATATTTGAGTACTATGCAAGCGACAAGAGATATCGTTGTTGTGCTTCCGTTTGGAGTTCTTTTGTCGGCTTTTCTTTTTGTTGTTGATGATGCGCTGTACCTTTTGCGACTCGTTGTACAAATTCCAGCTACTGATTCTCACTAAGCAGTGCTTGCATGCTTTCTGCCAAAAGGATGATGCATGGCTTTTCTATGACGTGCTGCAGGGCATTTCATTGGCATGCGCCCATCTGTAGGTCAGCACCGACATCATCAGCATCATCACCACTATCATCAGACTCATCACCATACGAAACCTACAAATGCTCCCAATAAGCATCCTCCAAATCGGACCTTGTTTCGACCGAAAGCGATGCGTCTGCCAGCATCGCCTTTTCCCAAAAAGGCAAGTTCTGCCCATGGTTTCCTGTTCCTACGGCTATAAGGAGCTTCTTTCGTAAACACTCACTGCACGTTCAATTAACTCTCTGGCCAAAATCCAAACCAAACCAAACCTAACCTAACCCAACCTAACCAACCAAGCAATCCAAACCAAGCCAAACCTTCAACCAGATTAAGGAAGTTCGACCTCCTGACATTCCCGTGACTGACCTGCTTTTGCAGGAAATGTGCTCCAGCTCTCTCACCACATGCAGCCAAAAGCCAGTCGCTGGAGAAGCGAAAGCGGCTGTGATTTCTTTGGAACGGAGCGATACAGGCGCCTTCTCACAAGTCACTTCGATGAACCACTCGGAGCTGACGGCTCGTATGGACGCAGAGGAGAAGATGCAGAGATACGTTTAATGCAAGGCCGGCTCCAGAACCGTTTCTGTCGGAAGAATTTTGATGAGAATTGAGGGAGGGAGAGCGAAAGGCAGGGAGAGTGGGGTCTGAGTGGGGAGGGAGGGCGGGATTTTTCATATGTGGTAAGTCTTGGGGATTTGAGAAACGGAGGTAGCAACAACAGGGCTTCTTGGTTTCTTCGGTTTCAACAGGGTCAATGCGATGCTCAGCTAGAATTGCCGATTGTCCGTTTTCTGCCAACAGTTTTTCGTCTCCTTCAAGGCGCCTGCCGTGAGAAAGCGAGCCAGAGAGGCCGCGCGAGTGAGAGAGAGGGAGGAGAGGGAGTAGGGAAACGGAGTAGGGGACGGGAGGGCCTAGGTGGGAGGATGGAAAGACAGACAAATGAAGGTAGGTGGAGGGCGCTTAGTTGGGTAGCTTATTCCCCTTTCGTTTTTCTGAAGGGTGTTAGTTGAACTATAGTTTTTGGCTGCAATTTCCATCTTCGTTTTTCTTTTCTTCTCCTTTTACCATTTCCTTTTTGCCATTTAGCTCTTGCTTTTGGACGTATCGCATTCTTTGTTACTTAGAAAGAGTGCAACGCTGAGCCTCGTGCTTTATCAATCTGAGTTTGAGGGTTTCTAGGGATTTTCGGTTTCTTCTGGTTTCTGGGATTTCTAGGGTTTCTGAGGTCTTAAGAGTTACTGGGGTTTTCAGATGCTTTTTAGGCTTTAAAGGACACCACGGCGTCGTTATGTCCACATCGATGACAGATTGCACGCCTCCAACATCATGACCACATGAAAACTAGAAAGGAACCAAACGCAGCAAACTTATCCCACGCTAAGTTGAAATTCAGTTTCCAACTTTCAATTGAAATTTTGAACCGCGCGTGCCGGTACTGCCGGCGAATGCGAAACGTCAGGGAAGAGTTTAGTTTTGCTGACGTGCAAAATCCCTTCTAGAGATCTGCTGTGGAAGCATCTCAAATCTGCCTCCCATTCACCTCATCATCAGCATCACATCTGCCATTGGCATGAGATACCTGAATCCTCTCCTCTATATATGTCGCAAGTACACTGCCACTGTGGCCCACTCCTTTCCCTTTACCGTACCCTAATTCCTATCAAAACCGCCACTTGTTTCGAAAACTTAACAATAGTGGCTCAGCCTAAAAATCTCCTCTGCACTCTGCAGGAAGGCTCTCGGTCTCCCAATTTCTCGCATGCAGCAATTCCCAACAGAAACAACGCGTTGGAGGCAGACTCAGCTCTCCCATTCCCATTATGAGCTCCTCCTCTACCTAAATCTTGAGTTACACCTGACCTACTTCATCCTCTCCCTCTCCCTCTCCTCGCTCTCCTCCCTTTCCTACTCTCTCTCTCCTCCCTGTCCCACTCCTCTCCCCTCCCTCTCCTTCTCCTCCGCCTCCCTCTCCTCTCCTCCTCCCCCTTACTTTCCCTTCTCCTCCTCCCTCTCCTCCCAGGCCTCCTTCCCCTCCCCCCCATCCTCCTCCCCGCCTACTCCCCCTCCTCCCACTGCTCCTCCCTCTCCCCCCTGCTCGTTCCCCCTTTCCCCATCCTCCCTTTCCTCTCCTTCAAAGTCGCAGCGAAGTGTTGGGCTCATCAAAACCATTACCCCCCTCCCTCCCACCCTCTCCATTCCCTCCCTCCTCCAAAACCTTCAGAGCGGCACCGCTAGGCTCTCCCTCCCCCTCCATCCATTGCCCTTGCTCTACTGCACTCTGAGTCTCCTGAGAAGGTCGAAGGGAGGGAGTGCCGGTCTCTGACGAATGGAAGGGAAACACGTGCCTCGGAGGGAGCATGCCCTCAGACCCCCTCCACACATCCGGCTGCAAACTGCTCCCAGAGGGGAGTATGAACCCAGTGCTCCATGGCATTTCCTGGGAAGGATCAATATACTGGGCTTGAAGAATGGACGATTTCCCTGCCCAATCCATAGACTGCCTGTCGGTCACACACAGCCGAATAGGAACCTCTACCACCCTCCCTCCCTCCCTCTCTCCCTGCACTTTACTCGACTCTCCTCGTTCCCCAGGTCGGTGAGAGGAATGTATCTCCACGTTAGTCTTCACCATATGTTGTTCTTCTCTATCTGACAGACTCTTTCCCTTACCGAGAATGTCCTTCCCTCCTCTCCCCTCTGTAACTTGCTTGTCTCCTCCTAAAGAGTTTTCCTTTTCGAGAAATCCCCGTGACACCACGGACTGCCTCCCCTGACCTGCTGCAAAGTGAGTGTGTGGTTTTAAACCGGAAACTAAACCCCATGTCTGCCCTCCTTCTCTCTCTTTTTGCTGAAAAGGGGGAATTCTCATACCATGTTGGGGCCCTTGTCCCTGCATTCCAAGCAGGCTCCTTGTATCTCCTCCCTGACTGCTTGAAGCTTGGGGAATGGTGGGGCCCACCTGTTGCTGCGTTTGTAGCTGTTGCTGAGCTTGTTGCAATGACTGCAATATGAGCTGCTCCCTTAACTGCTGCTGAAGGAGAAGGTGCTCCTGCAGGATACGCTGCACATCCTGCTGCGAATAAACAACTCCATGTGGGTGATTCTCTTGGGAACTCTGTAGACGGTTCGAAGTTCCGTGACTTCCTTGCAGATTCTCTGTTGGAATCGGGGGATTTGGGTTCATTAGAGGGGTCCCTTGTGGTTGAACCATAGTTGATTGAAGCAGCTGTCTTAGACTTTCAAGAGTAAGAACTGGCTGCTGCTCCTGCTGCAGAAGAAGGAGAGGATTTTGCACTATGGCCATCCTGTTCTGAATCTGGAAAGCCAACTGTTGGAGGAAAATCTGTCTTTGGAGGTTGAGCACCCCATAGAGCTGCTGCTGCTCTTCAGGCCCCATAACTGTAGCTTGTCTCTGTAATAGATGGGAGAATCGCTGCTGCTGCTGCTGCTGAAGAAGGAGCTGTATTTGCTGCTCTTCAGGTAGCTGAAAGAGAAGTTGCTGTTGTGGCTGAGTCTGTGGCTGAGGTTGAGACTGAAGTTGAGACAGAGACGGACCCTGAAGCTGAGACTGAAGCTGAGGCTGATGCTGAATTTGAGGCTGAATTTGAGGCTGAATTTGAGGCTGATGCTGAATTTGAGGCTGAGTCTGAGCCTGAAGCTGAGGGTGAGGGAGAGGTTGAGACAGAGATTCAGGCTGAAGCTGAGCATGAAGTTGTTGCTGCAGCAGATAGGTCATTAAGGACATTCCACAATTCGGTAGAGTCTGAATAGCAGAAGTGGGAGTACGAAGCTGAGCCACCGGTTTGTATATACGCTCTCTACCATCAGTACTCTCGCGAGAATCATGGCTCCCAGAAGGAACAGAAATATCTTCACTCAGAGAATGAGGGTCGGCAGGTCCATCCCCTCCCCCTGAGGGGACCATCCTCTCCTCTCCTTTACTTCTCACACGTGTGCTCTTTTGCAGCTTCTGCTTCCTTTGTAAAACTCTTCTACTGCGATAATCTGCAGGAGCTGATGTATCTGGAGAGTCTTTTTGCTGATGTCCACCTGCCCAATATACACTTAATTGAGTATCGCTTTTCTGCTTCTTTAAGCTGGGAGTATCGGTTTCAGCTTCTGCTTCAGAGGAAGATTTTTGCTGAAATAAGGAGTCTTGCCGAGCTGTTGAATATAGCTGAGTATCGGTTTCTGGGACGCTCCGTAATTGCTTCTTTTGAGGGGTTGTAGGAGGAGGACGCCTTAATGTCCGCAAAGCAGATTCTTGCTCCTGAAGAAGTCGGAGATTGTCTAGAACAACGGTCTTTCCTGCTTCGCCTGAAGCCATAGTCACATCATATCATATACATTATAAGGTCAGAAAACCAACTTGCAGTCTGCAAGAGTGGCATTAGTTTCAGAATGCAAAGGCTTACACACAAAGAGAAAAGAAAAGGGCTTTTGGCCAAACAAATGGAACCTATTTCTGGTCACGAAGATTATCTTTCATTAGCCATTTCCATGCAGAAGAAAGAAAGCATTTCCAAGGTCAAGTCATGCATCAATAAGTTTCTCACCAAAAGGGGGTTTCAAACTTATCTTTCCGCTATGGAATAACTACTTGCGTGCTACGGATTACTAACAATTGATCTGTACGGAGTCAAAATCCCTCGCAAGCAAATTCGGATTCCATAATGGAAAGCCAAGTCTGAAACCCCCTAATATCCATAAAATTCTTAACCAATAAACTAACATAGGCAAAGCTAAAGCTGATACCTGCTGGCGACCCTTGGTTCAATTCACGAAGCTGAGATTGCCAATACCTCCACTGTGGGAGATCAAACCAAGTTGTAGGAAGCTCCCCTCTTATAGGTTCATCTGCTCCAAGATTTGGCCCAGCAGATCGAATCTCTGCTGCTACAACTTCACGAGCTACATTAGCCGCAGTTACGGCAGAGATTGCAATTTGGCTTCCAGGTTGGGGGGAAGGACCTGTATGCCGTAGAGCCAAAGGAGTTGAATTTTTCTGCACCGAATTCGTTTTAGTTTCCCTCTTACTTTGGTGCCCTTGCTGCTTTTCTGTGTAGGAAGGAGAAGATATGGGAGTGGGAGGGACAGCCTCTGCTGTAGTCAGTCCAGTCGGAGATTCTCGAGGGTGAGATTGCCCTGTGGAATATGAGATGCTTGCGAATGGGATAAGCTCATATTTGAAAGGTTTTAAACTGGAATGAGTGGAGAGAGTATGGTTCAAGAAACGCAGTGGAAGGTAGTGTTTCGGCTTCTGGTTAGGAAGCCATACACATACAAAGCATGTACATGCTCAGAAAATTAAGTCTAGACCAAAGTCAACGTTCAACAACTCAAAACTCCAAGAAAGGCACTCTGTTCCAAAAAAGAGCTATACCAATAGCTGTGAAAAAATCGCCAAAACAATGGAGAAAGCGAACTTCAGCGAGGGAGAGAGTAAGTGAGAGGGGCAGAGAAAGAGAGAGAGAGAGAGAGAGAGAGAGAGAGAGAGAGAGAGAGAGAGAGAGAGAGAGAGAGAGAGAGAGAGAGAGAGAGAGAGAGAGAGAGAGAGAGAGAGAGAGAGAGAGGGGGAGAGAGAGAGCATCTGGAGGCTTGCTGTCAGAGCATGGTCGATCGTTCAGAACCATAGAAAGATCGGATCAGCCAAGAAAAAAGGCAAAACTCACGCCTATCAGTTTAAGCATACGTGCAGACAATGTTTTAGGTGCAAATATTTTTTGTTGATGCGCAAGTCACTGAAGCTTGAGATCATATATGGAAGGAAAACAAGTGCAAAATATAAAACTACATCCCAAACACAAGCACCGAAAGAAGCAAGAAAAGGCTCGTGCCGACCAAAACGAAGCCTGTATACCATAAGTTGTGAAACATCATTTGGCTTTTGACAGCGCCGTTTCAAACACACACGTAAGCGAAAGAAAAAAATAATAATAATCAAGAGAAAAACACTATCCGTTACTCCTTGCATCTGTACCTGCATCTCGCATTGAAGCCATTGGAGGATAGAGGTTCATAAGCTTCTCCACAGCCGCTCGCACCTTTTCATCGTCAAGGCTCAAATTTGGCGCACTGTCCATCGCCGCAAACTGACAAAGAGCCGCTCAAAGCTTGAACGAAACATTTTGAGAACCATGTTGCCGTTCACTGAGGCATCACCCTTGTGCAGAAAACCTGCAAACACAAGGACTTGCAAAAAGTAGCCGATGCAAGTTACAAGCTGCAACACTCTTCTCTCTCTCTCTCTCTCTCCCACTACTCTCTCTCTCCTGTCTTCTCTCTCTCTATCGGTCTCTCTCTCTCAAACACACACACACACAAAAATAGACTTCTCGAAGCTCTAAAAAGTTGGAGAGGGATTGGTACAAAAAATCCAGAAACTAATAAAGCACTGCTTGTCCTTGCAGGAAGCACCTTCTTTCCTCGGAAAAAGTATTTTCTTGCAAAAAGACTGACGCGGATTCTTACCAGGAGATTGCTCGCTCCACTCAAGAAAAGACCCTTCCAAGCAATAATTGACACATGCGTCATGATTTTAACATCCAAATAGTATGGAAAAGCTGTAAGAAATAAGAAATACTTTTCTTCAGCAAGACTGATGCACCCCTCTCTATGCCTGCAAGGAAAGGTCTAAAACAAACCTGGTCAAGCAAGTGAGCCTCGTTTGGTTGCTCTGCACTGCTTCCCTGTCCTCCTCCTACAGAAGTGAGCAGCAGCAGTACAAAACTGGCGTGCCGTCAGATTGCGCTCTTATTGTGCTTGTTTTACCTGCTCCGTTTGGTATCCTTGTTCCTTATCTCTTAAAATTTTGGTATGGTCTCCTGCTCCAGCTGCTGCAGGAGCAGGATCAGCGCTTAGACCTTACAATCAACAGGCCTTTCAAGGAAGTGAAATCATCTTCCGGCACTTGGATATGCATGCATGCATGCATGATCCTCAGCGTTTCAATGATCGCAGGAGAGAGAGAGAGAGAGAGAGAGAGAGAGAGAGAGAGAGAGAGGGGTAGGGAGAGAGAGGAGAGAGAAAGAAAAGATTAACGCTGAGGCCGGCGGCTTAAAAATCCCTTTTTCCAATTTTTCTTGGCGGCTGCCCGGATCATCTCCGCCAACCACCGTGTTCCATCGGCTGCCCAAATTTCCCGAAGCTTCGCAAAACCTTCGTGTACCGTACATGCTCGTACGAAAATTTACGTCATCTCATTTCAAAGTACTGTAGTTGATGCATGCCTGACGTGTCACAAACCGCAATTTGTGGTTCCGCAATTTGTGGTTTCGCATTTGCCAGTTGGCCCCTGGTGGCGTTGGGCCAATCAGGAGCGGCGGCGCGGTTTGTTTCGTACAGCCCTCACGTTTGTCGGTGCAAACGTGATGAGCTCAGCATGACGCACGTAGTCGCTGTCCTCAGTCTCTGTGTCGTACAGTGGAACGCGAAAGCGTGGAACAGACACCGTGAAATTAGACAGGTTGAGAATAACTGGAATTCAGGAACAAGAGAGAGAGGGAGAGAAAGAAAGGGAGAGAGCGAAAGAGGGACTGAGAGAGTGGTAGAGAGAGTGAGAGAGAGACAGGGAGCGAAAGAGTGAGTGAGAAGCAGAGAGAAAGAGACAGGGACAGTTGGAGATAGAGACATAGAGAGAGAGGGAGGGGGTGGGGAAGGAGGGGTATAGAAAGAAGGGAGAGAGAGAGGCGGAGAGAGGCAGATAGAGAAAGAGAGAGAGAGAACTAAAGTAGAGGGATTAGAAGCGGAGGTCAGCTCGCAGCTCTGTCCTTTCGTCTTTAGGTCCTTTGACCTCAGAACCGGTTCCTCGTGGTTCCCCGTGTTGTTGTTGTTGTTGTTCATGAATCTTTCATGGCATCGCAATGGTGGGTTCAATGTGCCAATTTAGTTCCTTTGTCGGCATGCATCGGCGACGTCCCAATTCCATTCCAATCCATGGTTGAAACAACAAGCCAAGTCTCGGACCAAATGAAATCGAGATTCATGATTCATGAGATGTTGTTGAACACAACACAACACAATGCGTCATCGCGAACATGGACTCACTTTCGAACTTAAACTTCAAGAGCCTAAATGTAACCTTATGAGGCCACAAATGGCCCATCTCTAACCAACCCATGGAGCACCTTCTCCGTACGGTCTATTTTCACTGACGGTAGCCGCTCACATCGACCAACCTTCGTGCCTACCTTCACTCCAAACCCTAATTTAAGGACTCAATTGCAAGTCCTGAAATGGTTTGGTTAGCTTTATTGCAACACTTTCGCCCTGAATTGTCACTGACATCGTGCATTGAAAAAAATCTGTGCAGACCCATTTCTTTCCTTGACCTCCTAAAGGACCAAACCTCACTATACTTTGTCTCCCTCAATGAAGACAGTCAGGAAATCGTCATCCTCTCCCTCTCCCTCTCCCTCTCCCTCTCCCTCTCCCTCTCCTCTCCCTCCCTCTCCCTCCCTCTCCCTCTCCCTCTCCTCTCCCTCTCCCTCTCCTCTCCCTCTCCCTCTCCCTCTCCCTCTCCATCTCCCTCTCCCTCTCCCTCTCCCTCTCCCTCTCCCTCTCCCTCTCCCTCTCCCTCTCCCTCTCCACTAATGGGAGTACAATTGTGGGCTCCACTCTGAGAGAGCTCCCTCTACCGGCCTCGTACAGGGACACTCCAAAAGGGAGGGGTTCACAACAGAGCCTCCTCCCAAGGCGTCCATTGGAGACCCATGAAAGAGGGGGCCACAAACACCGTTTAGACACACATTGCTGGAAGAAAATGAAGCGACGATGCTTGCAAGCTCCGGCTCTAACTCTTCCTCTATAGAGGCAGGGGAGGTAGAGCCCATATCAACAGAGCATGCTGCAGGTAGAGGCCCCACATTGCTAATTCCTAGGGTTTGAGGAGGAGGTCTATGTAAAGAAGGCTGAGAGGGCCATGGCCCTCTCACAACTGAGCCTATATCATCGCTTCGATCCACTTCAAGAAAACGTAAACTGTCGGTTGCAGGGGCTAACAAAGGAAAGGAAGAGTTTTGTGGTAGCACTCCTGCAAAGATGCTTTGAAGATCGTCTTCATAGGAGATACTCGAGAAGGGAGAACCCGTTGCAAAGGTGCCATCACTTTCCTCAAATGAAAGAAGGGGTAAGAAAGTGGCACAGTTTTCATCACTAGCTAAGAATTCTGGGTCTTTGCAGATGCTCTGAACCGGCCTTTCTGGACGATTCTCTCCCACAGCTGCTGATGTCGATTCGTCGAAGACTGCGCTTGAAACTATCTGCTTCGCTCTCTTCATATTGCCCTCGTGTTCGAATGAAGCTCCATATTGTAATGCCGATAAGCCCCTTTTTAGCAAGTGGGGTTTAACCGATTGGGACTCTCCGCTAGAAGATGTCGTCTCTCCCGAAATTCCATTACTTTGTGTCTCATGTTCCCCTGCTACTGTAAGGGCCCACCTGCAAATTCTTGGGCTTCGTTCTGCCCTCTTTCTGCTAGTTTCTGCTGCTTCCTCCACACTTCGCCCATCCACCAAATCTCCCCCATTTCCTCCTTTTTCGGCTTCTGCATTCATGATCTCTGCCGCAAGCGCGTCCTCCGTCAGACCGAAGGACTCGATAATTTTGATTTCCGACTCCTGAATTAGTGAGAGGGAGGGAGGGAGTTAGATAGTTAGATGAAGAATTCGAAGAGGTTTGATCAAGGCTGGTGAAGGAGATGGGGGAGTGGGGTGGAGTGTGAGGGGAGGGAGTGGGAGTAGGCAGTGAGAGGGACGAGAGGAAAGGGAGAGTGAGAGTGAGAGTGAGGGTGGGGGTGGGAGGGAGGGAGTGAGAGTGAGGGTCGGGGTGAAAGGGAGGGAGTGGGAGGAGGGAGGAGAGATGGAGCCACAGGGAGTGGCAGAAAGGGGGAGGGAGAGGAGAGGAGAGCAACCAGAGATGTCCGAACCTGAGGAACCTGAAGAATGCTCATGAGAATCTGCGCATATCCTCGTTTCAAAGTGGTGTTCCAATAATTCTGCATTACACGCACCAACCGTTTCTTTCAATGAGTGATCGACGAAAACAGTCAGAGGGAGAGACCCACCCCTTCCCCTTCCCCTTCCTCTCCCTTCCCTTTCCTCTTGCCTCTCTACCTCCCCCTCTCCTCGACCCTCCACCTAAACCCCCCCTCCCCTCTCGCCTCCCTGCCTCCCTGCCTCCCTGCCTCCCTACCTCCCCCTCTCCTCGACCCTCCGCCTAAACCCCCCCCCCTCCTTATAATAGGCAAAGGGCAGCCTGCGAACTGACCCTCACAGCGCAGTCGGTGCGGCCCTCGAGCTCCTTGGCAATGTTCGCCCAGCGCGGGCCGTACTTGGCGTATCCCAAAGCCAAGACGCGCCCCTCCTCCACTGTGAACGGTGCTTTCGCCACCTGCACTTTCCCATGCGTGGGTCAGGCCATGTCGTGGGCATCTTACCATGAAAAATCAGGCCTTGCATGAGCCGCCTTCTCAACGTGCTATGTCACTTCCCTATGCCAATTCACATATACATGGTAGCCCCGTGCCACGCCATGACCATGCCCAAGCCCATGCCCATGCCCAAGCCCAAGCCCAAGCCCAAGCCCAGGCCCATGCCCATGCCCCATCAAGATGAAGCCCACGCATGACCCATGCCCATGTGGCCCAAGCCCCAGCCCAAGGTGAAGCCCCGTGCGCGTACCCTCGGGTCGAGGTGGTTGAGCCAGCGCAGGCGGCAGCACTTGGCGTTGCGCCCCCGCGCCCGCAGCTCTGCGCTGTGCGCCGCGACCGCGTTCCAGTCCCGCGCGCCGCCGCCCGCCACCACTGCGCGCCGCAGCGCCGCGTCCTCCGCCGCACTCCACGGCCGCCGCATGCGCGTACGCCGCGCCGCGCCGCCGCCCTCCATCCGCCTCTCTCTCTCTCTCTCTCTCTCTCTCTCTCTCTCTCTCTCTCTCTCTCTCTCTCTCTCTCTCTCTCTCTCTCTCTCTCTCTCTCTCTCTCTCTCTCTCTTCTCTCTCGCTCTCTCTCTCTCCCCCTCTCTCTCTCTCTCTCTCCCCCCCTCTCTCTCTCTCTCGCTCTCTCTCTCTTTCTCTCTCCCTCTCTCTCTCTCTCTCCCACTGACTTCCCTCACTCCCCAGCTCCCTCTCACCGTTGATTTTTCTCCTCTCCCCCCTCTCTTCTTCGTCCTCGTCTTCCTCACCGCCGCGCCTCTCTCACCTCCCCTCCGCCCCCTCGCTGCTAATGCTCCCCCCACTGCACCTCGAGTCCACAGTCTCCCGAAAACATCACAGGTTGAGATATTCCGATCTTCTCCTCCACTTCCTTTCTCTTTGTTCACCTCAACCCTCTCTCTCTCTCTTTCTCCCTCTCTGCTACGACCTCTCTCTCGCTCTTCCCTCTCCCTCCCGCTCTCCCTCTATCGCCAACCGTGGCAAACTCACCCAACCTCCTCAAATGCAGAGCCCCCTACCTTAGTCCTCTCCCCCTCCCTCTCTCTCGCCCTCCCTTCTCTCTCCCTCTATCTCTCTCTCTCACTCCCTATCTCCCTCCCACTCCCTCACTCCCTCCGCCTCCCTCAAGCGCCGCCACCTCCCCGTCCGTACGCGCGTGCCATCGAGTTTTGTCAGAACTCCCGCCAGCTGTCCTACGCCTTTCACGGAAACCAATACGCCTGCGCCACGTGTTCCCCGATTCCTGCCTCGACAGCGCGCCCAGCCCTTGGCAGCCGCACGGGGCGGCCAGTCCGTACACGTGGCCGGACACTCGTACGAACACTCGTACGAACGAAGTGCACGTGGGCCATGGTCTCCTGCTTAAGCAGTAAGAACCGTACAAATTTTATCGTTAGGGAATCGGAATAGGGGGTCTCAGACTTAAACAAAACTTGGTAATCGTACAGCTTGGTAATTGGTAATCGGGGATAGAGAAATTGGTAATAATGATTACTTTGCCGAACCTGTGCCGAACCAAATGCAAGTCAACGCTGGTAATCGTACAAGTCCGAAATTGGTCATGGGCGCCCCAGGACTT
>CM074819.1:1766335-1780842 GCA_037447605.1 Zygnema circumcarinatum
CACCAGAAACTTATCACCACCCAAAACGGTGGTTTTCGGTCTCCGCGAAAGGAAATGGTAATGAAACGGGCGTCACCATGACGTCCACACCCCGGCCTGACATCCCCCTCCCCGCCCGCCGCCACAGGGGTCCGGGTTTGCAATTCAAAATTGCGGCATCTGACGTCAGGTATCGGCGATCTACCCGCGCCGTTCGCAGCCTTTTTTTAAGTTTGAGACCCCCCCGCGCGGGCGAAGTTGGTCATCGCGCCTTTGGAAATTGGTCATACCGGCAAATGCGGAGTGGTGATAAAGTCACGTCGCGTCACGATCACGGTTACGTTCGGGGGACTGGTGAAGTTGACTCGAAAACTTGGTAATCGTACAGCTTGGTAATTGGTAATCGTTTTTTAAGTCTGAGACCCCCTATTATAGGGGACCGTGCCGCCGCGCCCGCGGAGATTTGCAGAGTTCATAGGCGTCATGATTGCGGATCATGGCGAGTCTCAACAAGACCCATCACAGCGTGCCACGTATGAGCAAGCGCCCACGTGGCATAACGTGACTGGAGGAATGTGGTCTATTTTTTTATATGTGGACCTTTGGGATTCTCTGGTTGGAGTAGCAACATGACACGCCCGGTGGTCCGAGGAGACGGAACGAACTGGACTGTATACGAAAATACATACGGCGCCAATGGGAGGAGCGACGATTGTCGGTGGTTTTTGTCTGGAGTCGAAATTTCTGGCACAAACGACACAGGGTGCAAGTGTCAGGCGTCAGATTGTGAGCGAATATTTTGTCGTTTGAATCATACAATTATTCGATTTGATATGTCACAAGCGACTATTGGCATCTCAAAATTTTCGGAGGACTCGAGTTCAAACGAAGTACTTCAATGATAAACAAATATTCATACCGTAGGTACTGATTTTGGTTGCCGTTTATGAACGAGTCGGCTGCCCGGATTGGAAAAATTTCCACGTTTGATATTCCCGATTTGGGCGCGAAGGAGGCTGGAAGGTTCCGAGTCCCAAAGATTCGAATGATTACAAAAGATTTGTCCGACGCGGACAAATCTTTCCCGCAAAACGACGACGAGGTGGCGTCACTTGGGGATCTCAGCCGCCATGTTCGCGGTTGCAGCCGTCAAATCGGACCAAAATGTACGAACGATCTCGGAATCGCCGAAACGGTGACGACAGAAAGGGGACCCACTGCCCGCCGCCAACCTGCGGCAGTGGGGCCCGGCGGGCGCTACGTGGGGCCCTCCCAGTGGCTGGGAAGGGCCACGTAGGAAACGTACGACGCTGCGGTCAAGGTCAACCGACAATTTCAGACTTTGTCGGCGCCAATTGCGCCATCGGGCTTGGTCGTTTTTGCGTTCACACTTGGGCACTGTCGCGGTCGACGTTGAAGGTCTTAACACTTCACAGATCGGACCATTAGACAAACCAGTCGACTGGTTGGCAACCAGTGGTTGCGGACCGAAACAACCATTCGACTGGTTGCCAACCAGTGCCGCCGGATCGAAACAACCATTCGACTGGTTTGGAACCAGTGGATGCCACTGGTTGGCAACCAGTCGAATGGTTGCCAACCAGTGGCATCCACTGGTTGGAAACCAGTCGACTGGTTGCGAACCAGTGGCGCAGGACTGAAACAACCATTCGACTGGTTCGGAACCAGTGATCCAATGGTTGGCAACCATTGAATTTCTGAAATTAAAAAAATTTGCAAAAATGGGTCGTATGTGTTTTTTGGTGGGTTGCCAACCGTTGACAACTAGTGTAACAAGCCTGATGCGTACAGATGCGTACGAATTCGTACAGCCGAGTTGTACAATTGTACGGAAATTCTGTACGGCAGAACCGTAATAGTTTTCTCCGAAACGCCGACGGCATTTTGGTAGCTGTAGCGTTCAGTTCGCTACAACTAGTGATTTAATGGTTGCCAACCATTTGATTTAATGGATATAACCATTCGACTGGTTGCCAACCAGTGGTTGCGGACCGAAAAAACCATTCGACTGGTTGCCAACCAGTGGATGCCACTGGTTGGCAACCAGTCGACTGGTTGCCAACCAGTAGACGTCCAACCATTGCCATCCAATGGTTGTCCAATGGTTGCCGATCCACTGGTCCGAACTGTGTAACACTTGCGAGAATCGTGAAAAAATTGTAAAAACGAATCGTCGTTGTGCTGTTCACAAGTGGCGATTTATTTTCGTGGTCGTTTTTAGGGTTTTTACATGCAGGCGATATGAAATTAATATAAACGTGTCCTACGTGGCACAATCCGGCACCGTCCAGCCATTGGGAGGGCCCCACGTGGTGCCCCGCCGGGCCCTCTGCCGCAGGTTGGCGGCGGGCGGTGGGTCCCATTTCTGTCGTCACCGCTTCGGCGATTCCGAGATCGCTTGTAGTCATCCGTACAATTTGACGGCTACAATCTCAAACTTGGCGGCAAAGATCGCCAACTGACGCATTTGTTCGTCGTTTTGCGGAAAAGATTTGTCCGCATCCGACGAATCTTTTGTCATCATTCGGATCTTTGGGGCTCGGAAACTTCGAGCCTCCTTCGTGCCCAAATCGGAATGTCAAACGCAGAATTTTTTCCAATCCGGGCAGCGACATCGTCCTGACGTCATGTCACTTCCATCGACGTCATATCACCCACTGGCAACTTGTCCCTGCCATACCGTAAGTACCGTCCTGAATGACCGTACTGTTTAGGACGTCCGTACCGTTCAAACTCAAAGTTGGTACAGTCAACAGTCCTCATATTTTCGCCATGGTTTTGGCAAATATGAGGCGAAAATATTGATTGCGTTGCCGTAGGCAAAAGCTTTGTCATCGTTTTCATCCGTACGATTATTCGATTAAGGTGTCAAAGATGATTTTGATGAAAATGGGGTGTAATTTCCGCGAGTGTGACGTTGCCACGTCGCGCGTCCTGATTGGTGTGCTCTTCGTTGGATCGAATGCGGTTAAAATGGGGTATATCGCGTATTTATGTACTCATAATTACGTTTCGTTTCAACGGGCAGCGTTGAAACGAAACGTTATTCAGTTATGCTTTTATCCAGTTAGAAATTGCCACGTTGGTATTGTGGTGTTTTTTTGGATCGTTTGTAGGATATGGGGTATGTTTTTTATCCAGTCGGGTGTTGCCACGTAGCCCTAAAATGGGAAAAAAAATCAAAAAAAAACCACACACAAACTTGACGACAGAATGATGTGTCATTCTGTCGTCAAGTTTGTGTGTGGTTTAAAAAAAAATTTTTTTTTTTTTTTTTTTTTGGATTGTGGAACGGAATGTGGTATACGTGTTATCCAGTCAGAGATTGCGACGTGGGTGTTGTGTGTTTTCTTGATTTTTTGTAGGAAATGGGTCTTATTTTATTCAATCAAGTGTTGCCACGTTGCCAATAATTTTTTATGTTTATCGATGTTTTCAATTTCTATATTATCGTTAATTCCACGTAAGATGTTTTTAAAATGGCGGACTGGCCGACAGACAAAGTCTTTATAGTCCAGAGGACTGGCGGACTAGCCGACTGACTGACGGACGGACACGCGAACTGGCCGACAAACCGACCGACAAACCGACTAACTCGCAGACTGCCCGACGACCGACAGACTGACTGACAGACGGACACACATACTGTCCGACAGACAGACGACTGACTAACGGACAGACTGACAGACTTCCCGACAAACTGACAAGCTAACGGACTGACTAAAAACTGTAAAAATTCTGAAAGATTAAAAAAACTGTAAAAGCGCTAAAAATGCTTAAAATATCTATAAAATTTCTAAAAAACCTAAATAATAACCTAAATATGTAAAACCTTAAAAATCTTAAAATTCCTAAAAATCTTGAAAATAGAAAATGTCTAAGAAATCATAAAAACCCTTGTTTTTTAGTCTAACACGCAAATTGAGACACGCACAAACATCATCACAGTCGAAAAAAAAAAAAACAAACTATACAACATAGGGCCCTATGTGTAGTAGTTTGTTTCCTTTTTTTTTTTTTTTTTTTTCTTATTTGTAGAAAAATCACACACGCAAATTCTGCCGCACACAAAAACACTCGCAGAGAAAAAAAAAAAAAAACAATGTAATTATTACAACATTAGGCCTTCTGTTGTAATATTATTTTGTTTTTTTTTTTTTTCTATTTTCAGATAAAAGAATGCGCACAGTCAGACAAACATACAGACATAGCCACACACACGCCGACACTCACATAATGGAAAAAAACAAAAACATTATTAAAGAAGAAAAAGAAAAGGAAAAAAAAAAGGTAAAAGCTCTCTCTCTCTCTTTCTTTTCTTCCTCCTGTCTTCTACCATTCTTCCTACCGGTTTACCTCTACAACTCTTCTGTCTTTCTGAAAACTATAAAAGTGGGAGGAATGAGAAATTGAAGTACGAACCTGTTTTGATGCGGATTTCCAAGTTTGACGATTTCCGCTCTTTTCGATCTTCGTTATCTCCAGGACTGGGTCCTTCAGAAATCAAAGTACGGTTATTTGTCATTTTACATATGAAAATAAACATAGATACGAACCTTTTCGGTGTTTCTGATTTTCGTTATCTCCAGGACTGGGTCCTTCAGAAATCAAATTAGGGTTATTTGTCTTTTTACATATGAAAATAAACATAGATACGAACCTTATCGGTGTTTCGGAATTTCGTTATCTCCAGGACTGGGTCCTTCAGAAATCAAAGTATGGTTATTTGTCATTTTACATATGAAAATAAAAATAGATACGAACCTTATCTTAGTCGAAAATTCCACATAAGAGGTTTTTAAAATGGCGGACTAGCCGACAGACAAAGTCTTTATAGTCCAGAGGACTGGCGGACTGGCCGACAGACTGACGGACGGACACAGGAACTGGCTGACAAACCGACCGACAAACCGACTAACTCACAGACTGGCCGACGACCGACTGACTGACTGACTGACGGACACACACACTGGCCGACAGACAGACGACTGACTAACGGACAGACTGACAGACTTCCCGACAACCTGACAAGCTAACGGACTGACTTGTTAGTTAGTAACTTTCATCTCCATCAACACCTTCTTCTTCCTTCCATACACCATTCTTCCTTCAGTACACTTCTCCTTTTCTTCTTTCTTCTTCTTCCATCTCCTTTCCACCATCTTTCCTTCACCACAATCCTCCTACTTTTTCTTCTTTCTCATTTCCACCATTACATCTCTTCACACAATCTAAGCTCTTCATCTTCGTTTTCTTCTTTCTTCTATTACAACACTCCTTTTTTGCTCACAGCTGATGAGAAGAATTACGAGGAAAAACAGAAGAAACCGTCTAGTGAGTAGCCGAGCGTAAAAACACGTTTGTTCAGAGAATATAAACAACTGTGTAGTATGATATTGGCGTATTTCACAATACTCTCGTCATCGAAACGTCGTCGGCGTCACCGAAGCGGCACGAAACTGGTCGTTTTTGTTTTTGTTTTATGTAATCCGGTGATTGTGATTGTCGGTGGACAATGCCTGAAACGGGCTGTTTGTACCGGTGTACAACTGTCACTGTCCTTTGTTATATTACCGTATCAACTATATTTGTTAAATCAATCTAAGTCCACGCTGATTCACGTTTGTCCTTATTGAGGTCTTAAAAAATCGCAAAAAAAGAATCGTCTTGCCTGGAAGAGAAGTTTTGTCGGTCAAAAAATCGTAACCGTAGATTACTCTGGGAAGATGTTATTTTCGGTGGAATCGACTAAATAGCGTATCTAGCACGGATTCGTCTTGCCGTAATGTGAGAATCATCAACAGTTGAACCGTATCGCACGTGTGATAAATTCACTTCCGCGATTGATGTCGTAACAAATGAATCTTTAGATGCGTGCGGGTGCTGAGGATTGTCAACAAAATATCGCAATTACGCAATTACAAAATTTGAAAACAATAAGTAACACATGTACGGTTCAAACATGAAAAACAATTAGAGCTGTTTAAATCGATTCGGTTACGTCCACGACGTTTCATGTCCATGTTCATGTGGCATGTTGGTGGCACAACTGCTCCCAACATGCCGTGTCGGCGATTGTTATATCAAAAGCGGAATCAAAAGCCGTTCCATATTCTGCAGTTCACAAATTTCGTAACAGTTATGGTGTTGGTTAACAGAATAACAGTTAACGAGCTGTTTGTTGGTACAGTTGTGTTGGAGTCCGCCTTGTAGTAAGACAAACACATGAGGTTTGATAAAACAGTTCCTCGACAAGTCGATTCGGTATTCTTGATAAATAGAATTGTTCAGCGTTCATTTGCGTTCAAGAAATCGTTAACGGTCTTCATCGTTGTTGCGCGCGTTTCGTGGAAAACTTTTGATCGTCTTCACGGTACGATTAGTACTCTTTTTTGTTGAAGATTTAATCTGAATTGACTATGATTTTTTAAAACTATTATTGTATTATATGGTTTTTTGTAAAATTAACGTGACATAACTTTTAAAAATGTCAGATTATAGTTTACGGAGTTTGAAGAGACGACGGCGAGATAGTAATAATCAATGCCTTCGTGTTTTCAATAATGTTGGATGTCATGTATTAATAAATGGTGTTACGACGATTGACTATCAGAATTGCGATGTACAAAATCCAGTTTTTATTGGTTTGAAGCGCATAAACGGTAATCAATGGCAAGGTAAACTTACTATAAATAAAATATGGGATTTATGTCTCGGTGTTTTCCCATGTTCCTGTCTTGCTGCTTATGCATACGATTACAGCTTGTGTAGAGTGAGATGTTCGTCAAGAGAACGACGAAATTTTGATCATATGACGGATTTATCACATTTTGACATAAAAGAGGTTAATATTTGTGTCGATAAAATGTTATTTAAGTACGGATTGTTGACAACTCAAGATGGTAATTTCCAAACTGTGAAAGATTTAGGTGTATATGAAAGTGATAATATGTGGACGTCCCTGTTTGTTATGTGTCATGAAGGACGCTTTTCGTATGTGAAAATTAAAGAAGCTGATAATATCGAAATAACGAAAGTTTATCGCGATATGTTTATGAAAAAATTGAGTTTTGACAGTTTTTACGGTTTAAATTACGAAAACGATGAAAAATTTATAAATATGTCTGAAACAGATTTGAATATTCTATCAAATATCTGTAATGATTTTATGAAGAAAAATTTTCCATCATCGTTTTATGTAGCAAAACATCAATTCTTTGTAAGTACACGTGAAGGTCCAACTTGTGTTTGTGTATGTTGCAGTCAATTATTTTTTAAGAGATATATGAAAGATGTTCTCCCTTATAAGAATGATGTTCATAAATACTGCGTGGAAGAATTATGTAATAAATATGGTTACCAAATGTGTTTAAGGTGTTTCAAAAATGCTAATCAAAATAAAATTCCACTATTATCACGTCAAAACATTAAATTTCATGAAAAACCTTCTGTATTACACAATTTAAATACTGTAGAAAAAAGATTAATCTCCCCTAGGATACCGTTTATGGTCATACGGGATTTGAAAATAAAACGTCTTGGCCAAATGGGTCTTAAAGGAAGTGTTGTTAATGTTCCATCTATTGTTAACACGACAGTATTAAAGTTACCCCGTGTTCGTAACGAATTAGAAACAATTTGTTTACGTTTTAAAAGGAAACTGTCATATAAGACTGCTGTTTGGTCTGAAACTATTCGTCCACAGGCCGTTTTGACAAGCCTTGCTTGGTTATGTGACCATGGTGAATTATGGAAAGAAGCAGGTGTTTCTATGTGTGATATCAATGCTAGAATTCTGAGACAATGTCAAACAGATATAGATGTGTTAGGTGCACGAACCGATGATGATGAAGACGATGTTTCTTCTGAAGGTGAGGCAGTAGATAGTGATGATGATTCACATATGAGTGGTGCAAATATTGAAGAGGATCATAATGATGATGACATTAATATTGGCAATTATGAATCTTTATTAGACAGTTCAGACTTATATCCTGATAACATCTTAGAGGTTGCTCCTGGTGAAGATCAAACACCGCTTGGTCTTTTTTATGATGAACATAGTGAAGAATTAAGCTACCCAACAATTTTTTGTGGAAAAAAACGTTTTAAAGACAAAAAAATACATTATCTTGATGTTTGCAAGTGGGAATTAAGAAACGTTGATAGAAGGGCAGCCACTAACATATCTAATATATTTTTTAAACTACGGAAATATCAAATAAGCCAATTATCTAATATTATCTATGCGAAAATGAGACGAAGAAAATTGTCAGGTTTAACGGGTATTAATGCTGGAAATTTACTAGATCAAAAATTCAAAACACAATTATTTAAAAACGACGTCATGTATAGAGAATTCTCAAAACTGCGTGGTAGCCCACAATACTGGGAACAGAATAGAAGTGATGTTTTTGCAATGTTACGTCAATTAGGAAGACCAACATTTTTCATGAGTCTTTCTATGGCAGACTCACGGTGGAAAGAGCTGCATGTGATATTGTCAAAAGTAGTTGATCATAAAGATATTACCGAAGATGACGCTGCGGTAATGTCTTACGAGGACCGTGCCCGTTTGATTCGGTCAGACCCAATCACATGTGCACGTTATTATCGAAACCGTGTAGAGTCACTGTTTAATATTTGCTTGAAAAAATGTCCTGAAATAATAGGCCAGCTGCAGGACTGGTTTTGTGTTGATGAATTCCAGCAGCGTGGTTCACCACATACGCATTGCTTACTTTATGCTGGCTGTTTTGAAGATATGTTTAAGAGTAACGGTGTGTTTGATAATAATTTGATGATAAAATTTATAGACAAAAACATAACGTGTTCAAAAGATGCTGTTAGTAATGATCTGGTGAAACTGCAGATTCACAGACATGCCAGACGGTATTGCAGCCGCAAAAAGAATGGTATGGTCTCTTGCCGTTTTGGTTATCCTATTCCACCAATGCGTCAAACATGTATCTTAAATCCATTGACTAATATAACAGAAGATGAAAAGGCTGAACATAAAAAAAATTGGATAAGTATAAAAGTCTGTTTAGAAAAAAAAGGTGTGGATTTAGAAAATACACAGTCTTTTGACGAATTGTTAGACGAACTGAAAATAAATGAACATACATACATGACAGCTGTACAATGGAGTTTAGATCGTCCTACCGTAATGCTAAAACGCGATGTGTCTGAAATACGCATAAATAATTACAATGCTAAAATTCTGCAATTATGGTCAGCTAATATGGATATACAGTTTTGCTTAGAACCATACGCAGTTGCAAAATATATCGTGTCTTATATGTGTAAAGGGCAAAGTGGTATGTCATCACTAATGGATAATGCATGCAGGGAAGCTAAGAAAAAAAATTCAAATCTACAACAGCAATTAAGTGTGGCCGGAAATGTGTTTTTTCGGGCGCACGAAGTCAGTGCTCAAGAGGCTGTGTATCTGGTCCTGGGTTTGCCTTTACGTTCTTGTTCAAGATCTGTGCGGTTTGTTAATACTAACAAACCGAATGATAGGTTATTGTTGATAAAAGCAGACAAGGATTTAAAAAAATTAAGGCCTGAAGATGAAAATGTTTATATACCAAACGCTTTGCTAACAAGGTACACTGAAAGGCCAGACTTACTTGAAGAGCTCTGTTTAGCTGAATTTGCAGCATCTTATGATGAGGTTTACAGCAAATCTGACGGCAATGAGGACGGAGAAAACGACGGAAACGATGATGAAGATTCATATCAGGTACATATAGCAAACAGCAGTCAACAAGTCTATGGGCCTGATAAATCAAAGTTTCAAAGATATTATCGTTTAAGAAAAAAGAAACACACTTTGAAATATGTTAGAGGCAGATCAGATGACGAGGATGATGTGCGTCGTGTTTTAATTATGTTATTTTATCCGTGGCGTAATGAAGAGTCATTACAAAACACAGAATATGTTAATCAGCTGTATGAACATCACAATGGCCGTATAGAGTCAATAAGACAATTATTTGAAAAAGAAATTGTGAACTGGGATGATCTTTTCGTAGAAATAAGAGAAGAATTACAGAATGAAAGAGTCGGTGACATACCGTATACAAATATTATTAATGATGATGTCAACGCAGAATTTGACATGAATCGCGAGCTTGGATTAAATACAGGTTCTTCTTTTCGCGAATATGTGGTAACAAATAAATTGGTCTCAGATGATGAGTATAAAAATATGGCTAGGTCTTTAAACAGAGAACAAAAGCTTTTTTTTTATCATGTGCTTCATCACGTAAAAAAAACAGATGAACCATTACGAGTTTTTTTAACAGGAGGAGCTGGTGTAGGAAAATCCAGATTAGTACAAACATTATATGAAGGTTTAGTTCGTTTATTCAATAAAGACACAAACACAAACTTTGATGAACCACGAGTTCTGCGTTTAGCTCCCACTGGCACTGCAGCCTTCAACATTAATGGTCATACGATACATGGTGCTCTAAGTATACCGTATACACAGAGTAAAAATATGTGTCTTACGGATGAAAAAAAAAATACTCTTTGGTCAAAATTAAGCAGTATTAAATTTGTCATAATAGATGAAGTGTCTATGGTTGGACAGCGTTTATTTATGGCAGTTGATGATAGACTAAGAACACTTTTCTGTAAAACTAAACCGTTTGGTGGATTGCACATGCTTTGTGTTGGTGATTTTTTCCAATTAGCACCAGTGAAAGACTCATATGTATTTGCTAACAGTGATCATGATTATTCTGTACTAGTGAACAGTTTATGGAAAGATTTATTTGTTATGTTCGAACTTACAGAAATTATGAGACAAAAAAATGCGCTATTGTTCGCTGAAATATTGAACAGATTACGTGAGGGAAACCATACTAATGATGATATCAACCAATTGAAAAACAGAGTAGTAAGTACAGATCATAATCCTGATTTAACATTAGTACATTTATATCGGGTGCGAGTCTTAGTAGAAAAACATAATCGTCGTGTTTATGAATCTATGGCAACTGAATCTGTAGAACTAACAGCTGAAGATACAAATACGTACAATACTTCGTGGCGATTTGTTTTACCAGACGATGTATATAACGATCCTCGGAAGACAGCGCAATTACATTCTGTTTTACGACTGCGGGTAGGTTTGCGAGTTGAAATGACAATGAATGTGGATGTTTCGGACGGCCTAACTAACGGTGCAACGGGTGTAGTGAAATGTTTTAGTCGTGTTGACAATAGAGTATGTATAGTTTGGGTGCTATTTGATAATGCTGACGTTGGCAGAAATCGTAGGGCTGATCTCTCTGCGTATTACGAACGCTTCACAATCTGTCGAGATTGGACAGGTATTTCAAGAGAATCACGTTCCTTTTCTTTTGCAAATAATGACCAATGTTCAATAAATCGTTCTCAATTTCCATTGGCTCCAAATTCAGCTATTACTATACACAGAGCACAAGGGAAAAGTTTGACAGCTGGTTATGTCAATTTGACAGGGAGCATCGGACACGGTATGCATTATGTTGCTTTAAGTCGTTTTGAAACGTTGTCAAACTTGTGTATATATGATCTAAATGAAAGCAGAATAAAAGTTTCAGAAAATGTAAAAAAAGACATGACCAGATTACGAAATGAATGCAAAATGATTTTATGTCCTGCTGAAATAAACGTAAATAATAATATAAACGCAATTCATATTACTTATCAAAATATTAGATCATTAAAAAAAAACAAAGTTGAGTTAGAAAATTCAACACATGTTGATTGTGATTTGCTTTTAGTAGTTGAAGCATGGCTGTCAAGTACTGACGACTTTAAAAGTCTTGAAATAGCTGGTTTTTCAAATCGTGGATATGTAGGTGATAGCCACATTGACAATAGTCAACACGATGGTATAATGTTGTACTCAAAAATAAATATTAGATTTATTAAGCAATTTAAAAACATTGGCTGTCATTTAGTTTTAGTGCGTACTACGAAAGGAAATAATGTTATATTCATATGTGTAATATACCGTAAACCGAAATCTGTATCGCTTATGTTTATAGCTAATAAAATAAGGGATATGATTAAAAATATTAACGGGAAAATTATTATAATGGGTGATTTTAATGAAGACTGGTTACTTACACCACACTCAATAGATGTTACAAATTATAAGTCTGTAATGGAGTCATTAGGTTTTAAACAAATCATACAGGAATCAACAACAGAGTACGGGAGCATGTTAGATCATGTGTGGATAAATTCAAATTGTCATGTTATTGCAAAAGTGATGGAAGCTTATTGGAGTGATCATAATCCTGTATATTTGCAAGCAATGTGATGACTTTGAAATCTTAATATTTAATGTTTTAAGTTACTGCAGAGGAGAAAACATGTGGAAAAATCTAATTTCACGCAGGTTGATAACTTGATGGTGTTCATCATGAAGAGGTATGTCACGAACTTATGATTAAAAAAACTCCGTTATTTTTATGTAACAAAACAAATTGTTATTTTTATATGGAACATTTACAGCAACAATAAATAATTAATTGTATGTAACAATGATAAATACAGATTATGATTATCTTCATTTGTAAGTAACTGCACTTAAAAGAATTTTTTTTTTTTTTTTTTTTAAGTCACAATATTTACACTACTGTTTTACTATTTACAGAGAAATTGCGGGACGCAAATCAATAATCTTCAGCAATACAACAAAACTCTGAACAGCCACAAAGACGGAATTAGCATTGAAGTTGTCTTTTATGACATTTCAATGTAGGTAAGAACACAAACAAACAACACTCTCAAAAATATTAACTCTCAATATTTCATATCATAGATGTTAATTCAAACATTGTTTGTTTCATGATGATGCAGACAGAAGTAAAAATAGATCATCTCAATTTTTTCTGCAAAAAACTATGTCTACACACCAGTCGACATACATGTGTACACAAAAAAATCAGGTAACAAAGTTCCACCTACAAAACGATTCTAAATACTTATAGTAAAACATTGACTAATAACATCAATATTTGGAATTGCAGGTGTGGATAGACACCAACAACACCGCACAAGAACGAATACACACTTATTTCGATGACATCAAGCAGATCTCAAGAATATTACAAGAAAGATTGTAGCGACATATACATTAATGTCTGCTATCAATATTATCTTCAAATCACAAGAAAAATAAGTAGATGGTTTTTAAAGAGATGTTGGCGTATGCAATGACAACATATCTTAGATCGTATCTTACCTATGGTTTGACTAGGATTTTCTGTATATTAACAAAATTCTACTTAGACGTTTACAAACTATAAACAAAAACTTTGAAGTCTCTTAAAAACTTTTACAGCAATATCAGACTGCCGTCCGCGAACTCCAATTTTGTTGCGTCTCGATTCGTCATTCAATGTCTTCAACATACTTTTCACATCATATGATGCTGACACAAACATGTCGCTTTTTGTGTTGCGCCTAAATATTATAAATGTGCGCGTTTCGAAAATCCTAATCACGAAACGTACATCCGACGAAAACGGTTTGTTTTCTAAAATGTATGAAACAGCAATATTGCCAAATCAAACTTAATACTGCTGCGCAAAAAAAAACGTACACAACATTTACTTAAAAGAGCACTGTATAAAGTCATTACCTAAAACAACAATAACAAAAAAAAAAAAAATAAACGTCCAAAATAATCCAAACAGAATAAGGGCCAACCTCCATGAGCGTTTGTCAGTACCGCCACATCGGATTAGAGTCAAGAAGGGAGAATTCCGGGTTCCATCAGAGGTCGCGCTAGCCAATCAGCAGTCGCCACGTTTCGTCCACTGTGATGGGGTTTCTTGGGCATGCTGCACAAGTGGCGTCCACTGATTAGCGCGCGTTGGCGGCTGTGCGCCAGCGGGGCCGCCGTACCTCCGTGGCATCTCGAACGGATCTTTAACGCCACGCGGCGTCGCACGATTGGAAAAATCAGGCGTAATTCTGGGGAATTTTTTTTTGAGGGGCTGTTCTGGGGAACTACGACTGTACCTCCACGTCGGTCCTAATCGGTCCTAGTCGACGCCACGACGGCGCCACATCATCCTCCAAAACTACGCCTGTACCTCACGTCGGCGAAAAAACGCTGATGGACGTTGGCCGTAAAACTTCTCCGTTAAGAACAATAACTCAATCGACGTTTAAAAGACGACAAGTTCAAAAAATCTTTGATGATCGAATCTCAACACCCCATTCGGAACCAACACATTACGGTTCACGTGACGCAAACTTTCATTGAACTCGCGATGGCGAGGCCATCAAATTTACATGGATAAAGGCAAAATGTGGAACCACGAAGGACTGGTCACAAAGGACCGAAACACAATAAAACGAAGCTAGGAGCGGAAAACTACGCCTAGGCACAACAACGCAGCCCTAGAAGCAGCCGCGAAGGTCACCGATGTGAGGCACGTCGCGAGGAGGGAGCGGCGGAAGTCCACCAACACGGTCACCAACAACTG
>CM074819.1:1805739-1816730 GCA_037447605.1 Zygnema circumcarinatum
TCAGCAGCATTTTCATGTGTCCGTAATTTTACCGTATTCCGTGTTTCCCTGCTCCAGATTTCTCGTAGTTATCAGTTAGACAAAAAAACTAGACCCTCCATGCAACCTTTTTATTTTGATCGATTTTTCTTTTTTTGCGTTGTTTTCATGTTTGTTCGGGCAGGTCGCGCTGAGCGAGGCGAAAGATATCGTGAGTGAAATGAACGACGGAAAGGAAGTCAATATTTTGTACTGAGGGAGCATGGAACCAGTTAGAGCGTTTTTTGTTAGGCTTCAGTTTGACGGTTCCGTGTTGAACTGTTCCCGTTACAGTTTGAGAATACGTCTCAGCGAGAAGCTTGATTAGCGCAAAGCTCGACGGAGGCTCCATGTGACGCGGAGCCTGCAGGTTCAGTTCCAACCGTTGTACAATTTTACAAAAAAAAAAAATCATGGAACGCGTCACTTTCATGTGATACTGTCAGCTAAAACGCTAAAACCGTTAAAACGAAAAACCCTAAAATCGATTGCCCAAGCATCGTCGCTGACGTGCTCGATAAAACGTGAAGAAAAGTTCACTGAATCTGGTCACAATAGTACTCCCAAGCGGCTGTTAAGTGCTCTAGGTTCACTGAACTTAGACATCGCGTCTACGTGACGCCATTCCGTCCGTACTGTCCCGTTCAAATGACTCGTTCTACATGCAAGGGAAATGGTGGTCCGTCCCGTTCAACAAGTCACATAGACAGCGACGCACGTGCACTTGAGGACGGCCAATCCCTGTCAGTACAGATCGGTTGTTGATATTTTTGTCGTTTTCGTCATCTAGCAACATTTTTGGTGTACGGCAAAGGATTTTTTTGACCGTTTTCAACCTTTTCAACCGTTTCGTTGTAACTATTTTGTTTTTTTGGCTTTCCAAGATATGCTGCAACTTCCATCCGTACATAGGACGACCTCCGTACACTACTACAAACAAGCCCCGGTCCTACGTCGCAACAGCTAGCCGACAAAATCTGCATTTGACACCGTCCCGCCACGTGGACGTTCCGGCCTGTCGGAACCGGCCGACAATTCCGGCCGCAAACCCGGCCGACCGGTTCTCCGTACCGTTACGATTGGACGGCAGAGATTGGTCCGAGTTCTCCGTGATCTCCGATTCACCGTCGGATCTAAAGAAGTTTCTTCCAAACCTTGGAGACCGGCTCCCACCGACGGTAACCGATGGCAACCGCGAGCCACTCTTTTCGGACACGTGGAAAATTCGTAAGAGATCTACCGGGGGGCTATTTAAAGTAAAATTTTCAGCCGCTATGTCTCAAAATGGGAATGAAACCAGCCACTCAGAGTTTGCCACGTGTGAAATTGTGCTGAGGTGACGAGCTATGATTGGCTTTTGGGTTATCGTGGATTTCCACTGAGTGGGGCTCCGTCGCGACATCCGACGTGGCGTGTTCGCCGAATGTGCCACGTCGGACGGCACGGGCCGACGTGGCCTACCAAGTTGGCCGCCTCCGGGGCGACCTTGATCGACGGTCACTGCGCGTCGATGCCAGCCTGGCGATAGGAACACAGGTGGCATTGAGACTGATCCTAAACGTTTACGTGGCAGCGGCCGATTGGTAAACATCTCCTCTCCTTCTCCTCTACCTCATAGCCACGTTGGTGCCACGTCGGCACCAGGCCGTCCGACTACACCCCCATGGAACCAAAAATGTTGTTTCCTTCGACGCCAAGCTGTGCCATGGAACCCCCCCTTGCTGGGTCCCGCCAGCCATTTACCGATCCACACAGCGCCCGCCAAACCGCCTTCAGCTGGCTCCCGTTTTGGACGCCCCATTGGGCCGGACCAGAAAAGGCTACACAAAAAAGTACACAAAATACAATAAGTACAATAACCGTACATAAGAAGTACAAGTAAAGTATTTACATGGACCAAAATTATAGATACTTTGCTCCAGGAAAATTAGTCCTGACGAGGTCCCCCGCCGCCCAGGCCAAAGTCCCCGAGCGACCCCAAACGAACGACGCGCAGGGACCCGTGGACTTTTCCCGCGCCTGTTTGACCGTACAAACCGTACAAATTCGCACGTATCTTCGCATGTTCGTACTCATTTGTCTCCATCCAGGGGACAATCCCACCGCCACTCGTGTGCTTTGACGTTTGGGGCAGCAAACGACAAAAAACAAGTTTGTCGTTTGGGGTACCTCCGTCCTCAGATCTCACCCTCTCCTTCTAACCGTACACATCCGTACAAAACAACATAACTTTCGTACAATCTGACTACAACACACTGCCGTTTCTATATGCGCTGTCATCGGTACGAACTATTCTGTCGTTTAGGATCGTACAACCCTAAACTCACCCTCTTGTCGACGTGGTCACCTGCAGGTGGCTCTGTCGCCGGTATCTGGGGCCCACTGACCAATCAGGGGCCACGCCGACCCGTCCTGTTTTGTTCCGACCCGTGGGACTCGAGAGCGGATCCTGCCAATCAGGGAGGACCTTCGCCACTTGGCGCCGTCCCATTGGCCCCTTGAACCGCGCTTTTACTCCGCCTAACCGTCAGGCCCCGCCCCCTTTTAGCGCCGCCTCGCCGCAACCTCCCTCAGTCGCCGCCTCTCCCTCCCTCTCCCTCCCTCCCTCCCGCTCTCTCCATCCGTCTCTCCCGCTCTCCCACTACCACTACCACTCCCACTCCCACTCACTCTCCCGGTCCCTCCCCTCACTTGCGCTCTCCTCTCTCCCTCTCTCTCTCTCCCTCTCCCTCTCTCTCTCTCCCTCTCCCTCTCTCCCTCTCCCTCTCCCTTCTTCTCTATTACCCGCTCTTACTCTGTTCTCCCTCCCTCCCTCCCACCCTTCCCGCTCTCTCTCCCCCACCATGGTCCGCCACGGGTACCGCCTCGCCCCTCTCAAGAGTCCCCCCCCTCCCTCCGCCTTCCTCTCCCTCTTCCTCTGCCGCCATGCCCCTCTCATAGGCGCCCTCCTCCTCCTCACTTGGACCTGGCACATAGTGGAGCAGCCCGCCTCTCCCTGCCCTCCCTCCTTCTCTCCCTCCTCCCTCTCCTCCCTCTCCTCCTCCCTCGACCGCCGCCTCCTTCAGTCCGCCCACCCCTCCCACCTCCTCTCTGAAACTTTCGAACCCATCTCCCGCCGCATCCTCAAGTCCTCCGAGGACCTTTTTACCTTCAGTTCTAATGACAAGGCGGTCCCCGCGGTCCCCTCGATGACCATTTTCTGCGCCCCCAAGTCCTTCGCCAATGAGAGCATTCTCCCTCAGAGAAGGGCCCTTCTCTCATGGCTCGCCCTAAAACCCGCCCCCAAAATCGTCCTATTGGGGGACGACCCCACATTCGCTGACGTGGCGGCTGAATTCCCGAGCCACGTGTCAGTCGACGCTAACCTGGACTACAATTTCTATGGGATCCCTCAGTTCCACAGTATTGTTGCGAGGGCTCAGGCGGCGGATACGGACCTTTCCATGATCATCAATGGCGACATCATTCTGTTGAATGACGTCATGCCCGCCATAGTGAAGGTGAATTCTATGTTCGAGCACTGGGTGCTGACGGCACCTCGCTGGGATTTGGGCCAAGAATTTCCGTTCAGTTTCGAGCCTACTGAATTGAAGCGGATGCGGAAAACGGTGGCGGAATTCGAGGACGAAATTCGTCGTTTTGCGCAGAGGACGGGGAGCCTTCACACGTACGGAGGCGTTGACTTTTGGCTTTGGAACAACTCCCCGAAGCCCCTCTTCGCCGGCCAAATGCCCCCGTTCACATTTGGCCGCTCCAAATACGACAACTGGTTCACGCACGAGGCGATCGCGGCGGGTACTCGGCAGGTGGTGGACGCGGGGGAGGCCCTAACGAACTTACACGTGGCGCACGCCTACGCGCACGTGAGCACGACGACCGGTAACGGGACGGCTGGGGCGGTTGAGGCCGGTAAGAACTTTTGGAGCATGCGGAAGAAGAGCAGTTGGGAGATGTTCAACAACATCCATCTCGCGGAGAGCCACGGATCGTACACCAATCAGAAGGGGACAGCGTTGCATGCGCCGTGGAGACTGGCGGCGTGCTACGAGCCGGCAGGTATGGGAGGATGAAGGAAGGGAGGGAGGGAGGGAGGGAGGGAGGGGAGAGTGGGAGAGGTGGTAGTGGGTGGGAGGAGAGGGCTGGGGTGGTAGTGGGGGGAAGGGGAGGGCTGGGAGTGGGGGGGAGGAGAGGGGAGTGGGGGTGGGGTGGGTGGTGGGAGGGGAGGGGAGGGGAGGGAGATGGGGGGGAAGAGGAGAGCGGGTAGGTGGTGGCAGGGAGATGGTGGGGGGGGGGAAGGAAAGTGGAAAGTTTTGAGGGGAGAAGAAGGGGGACAGGGGGCAGCGGGAGGGAGAGATCAAGAGATAGAAGGGGGGGGGACGGGGGGAATGCGGGAGCGAGAGGGGGTAGCGAGTAGAAAAGGAGAGGGGAGGGAGAGAATGGGAAGGTGATGGGCCGGTGGTGGGTCTTTGGGGGAGGAAAAATAGCCATAGTCAGGATCCTAGTCAAGTCAAAAACTCTCATCTCCAAATATTGGGCCTCCTTAAGCCTGCTGGATTGCAGAACCCAAAACCTTCAAACCTCCTTGAAAATCCGAACTTTAAAATTGTGATTCTTCCTTGAAAAGGGTGTAATCCTTAATGCTTAATCTTTAATGCTTAATCCTTAAATCTTAATTCCTAATTCTTAATTGCTCCCTCTCCCTCTCCCTCTCCCTCTTTCCTAATTCTCTTCGTGATTGTCCCCGCAGCTGGAAACATGTGCATGTTGAAGCGAACCCGCCCAGCAAACTGCTCCTGCGAATACTCTCCGTACATTACCTCCACCCAATCAGACCCCAAACTTGACAACAAGGGGAGGTGGACCTGCGGAATGGTGTCGGTGGATAAGTCCAAAGATTACACCATCGTAACCTCCGCCTCCTCCAATTCCACTCCCGGTCTTCCACACACCATGGATCAACTCCTCCCGGTTCAAGCCCTCGAGATCAACGGTCTACAAGTCGTGACACTTGTCGCCGTCACATTCGGCTATGCGGAGATGCTCATGAACTTTGTCTGCCAACTTCGGCTCATGAACCTTCACAAGAACCTTCTAATTGCTGCTTTAGACGAAGACCTATACAAATTCGCCTTCACTCAGGGGCTACCTGTATACTATGAGAAGGCAGGAGATGGGTTAAAGTCGATTGATTCTGGAAATTGCGCCTTTGGGAGTCAATGTTTCCGGCAATTCACAAAGCTTAAGTCAAGGGCTGTGCTTAAAGTTCTGAAGGCAGGATACTCTGTACTATGGACTGATGTCGATATTGTATGGTACAAGGACCCCCTCCCTGATCTTATGAGCTTCGGAGCCGGAACTTTCCCTATTCAGAGTAATGAGCCGAATGGGTCAATCCCAGGCAGCGGAATAAGAAGAATTAATTCTGGGTTTTACTTTGCTCGTTCAGATAAGCTCACAATTGATGCTTTTGAAGCGATAGTTTCGCATGCAGCTAAGACTAAGCTTTCGGAGCAGCCCAGTTTCTATGATGTTCTATGTGGGGTTAAAGGGGAGCTGCTAGTGAAGGGGAAGGAGGAGTGCAGGTGGACCAATGGGCTTAGAACGATCTTTCTGGACCGTTCCGTTTACCCTAACGGAGCAGTACATGGGTTCTGGAGCACGGAGAACGTAACTGAAGCATGTAAAGCGAAGGGGTGTACTATTCTGCACAACAATTGGATCTCAGGGAAAGATGCGAAGAAGGAGAGATTGGTTCAGAATGGATATTGGCAATATGATGTGGAGAGGAGAATGTGCATGCACGGATGGCACAATAAGCTGTTGGAAAATTTGAGTACTCCCTCTAAGGGTGGTAGTAAGACTGTGAAGTAGAGGGGAGGGAGAGAGAGAGAGAGGGTTAAAAGCCTTTTGAAGGGTGCAGAGAAGCTGAAGGAGAGGTGGGAGAGAAGCTTCAGTTACAAGTGGGTGCTTCCATTTTTTAGGGTTTTAGATCTTGTAAAATGCGCCCATTGCAGACTGGGTGCTGTGTAAAGTCGTAGTGGTGTTAACAAAGTCAAAATCTTTTTCCTGTTAGAGGAGAAGGGCGTTGAACCCTTCACATCGATTTATTGATTCATTGAACCCTCCGTGTTTGGGTCGAGGCAGGCAAGAGGGAGAGGAGAGATGGGCATGGAGGGGGGCAGAAACCACTCACAGTAATGCGGAAAATTCTGCTCCTCAAGCTGTTCTGTTAAATGGCTGCAACCACAAGAGAGAGGGAGAGAGAGAGGGAGAGAGAGGGAGAATGGGTGCGACAGAGAGCGAAACGGAGAGGGAGGGGAGGAGGGGGAGGGCGAGGGAGAGGGAGAGGGAGAGGGAGGGAGAGGGACAGTGCTGGAGGAGCTTGAGGAGGTTACTTGTAGGATCAGTGTTCCTATGTATTGTGATATTAGAATTCGTACAAGGAACGGCTCTGCTCTGTCAATCGCTAGGGTACAAATGCACGGTGGGAGGGAGAGAGAGGGAGAGAGAGGGAGAGAGAGGGAGTGCGGGAGAAAGGAGAGGGAGTGAGGGAGGAGAGGAGAGGGAGTGGGAGTGGGAGGAGAGAATGGCAGTGGGTGTGAGTGGGAGCAATAAGAAGATGGTCCCCTTGTTGGAGGTCAATGTCAGCCATGGTTTCAAGCTTAGAAACATGTCCTTCCCTCGCACGTGGGAACGCTGTAGCTGCTCTTCGATGCAATTCTTTCGATGTTGGTTCGCTTCATGAAGAAATTCGAATAGGAATTACATGATGGTCAATGTGCAATTTTTTATCCGTGGACATGTGCATGCATGCATGATCTGCAAGTCTTGGTGGTTTGGATCGAGTTTTTTGGTATTTTGGGAATGTCGTTGTTCGTGGTTTCTTGGTTATTTGTACTCGGACGGACTCGAACCTTTGACTTGATGGACTCGGTATCTCGTCTCGGAAAGGAACAGGAGGGGGAGAGAGAGAGAGAGAGAGAGAGGGAGGGGGCTGGAGGGAGGGAGAGCAAGAGGGAGGGGGGAGAGAGAAGGGAGAGAGAGCGAGGGGGGAGAGAGAGAGGGAAGGGGATAGAGAGAGGGAGGGGAAAGAGATAGAAGGGAGAGAGAGGGAGGGGGAGAGAGGAGCGGAGCGAGAGAGGGTGGGAGAGGAGGGAGTAAAAATGCCAAGTGGCAGGTGATGATAGCGCCTCCTTCTCGACACCCTGACTTCCACGTGGCATGAAAATGTTCACACTTCAGTCCGTCCACCAATCATAGCTCGCCACGTGGACAAAAAAAAAGCGCAGTCCCACGCTGACCAAATCTCGAGAGCTCTTTTCGCGGGATGCAAACAACCGTATGCATTCGTACGGTGTCATATGTATGGTGCTCATATCGTTGTAAACGAATCTCGGCCGTTGAAATTCAAAAAATCGTACTGATCCGACGGACACGATGGACCTGGTGTGAGTTTGACGGCCTAACAGCCAGTCTCTGGACGACACGTGGTGGCTGTCTCTAGTACCACTCGAAAGTCATTGAAACCTGGTGAATTACCGCAAGACGACAAAACATCGTACATTCGTGAGGTCAAATCTTAACTTTTTCCATCCGCATATCCATGTCGTTTTTCGAACACAACCGATGCCGTGGTTTTGTCTCTTGCGGTCCAGCGTACGGTCGACAACGGCAGGTCGTTATGCCGTACAGTTCAGTAGACGGGACGACAAGTGACAGTTATAACCGTTTCCTGTTGTTTATATGTACAAGAAATATGGATTTGGCGAGAAATTAGCCCCCAACCAACAAGAATTGGTTGGGGGCATCTGCTTCGAACAATACTGATCGAAGCGGACAGTACAGACCGGTGCTGAGCTTTCTTACAGTTCGTAAAAGACAAGAAATATGAGAAAAGCCGTTGGCCCGTTTCTGAGTCAACGGTTGTCTATCCAACGGTACGCAGTTGAAATGGACCGCGTCAACTGAACTGCAACTGGAACGGGAACGTTACTGGAATAGAACTGGCTGGACGGTATGAACTGAACCGAACCGAACCAACCATTGCAATGGCCCCCACTCAGTGGGAACCATAACAATTGTCGGATTCTCGTGTTCACATGAATGGCTCAACTTGTCCGGCCATCCACACCAACTACTCCAAAACATGGTCATCTCAAACAACAACAACACGAGTCCACTAGGAGAGCAAAACTTGCATGTTCAATTCCATACAAAGTTGCACATTTTTATAGTACACAAGAGCATGAACATGAACATGAACATGAACACGAACATGGATATGAACATGAACTTCTCACTCATGCACGCATGCATGTGAGATGCATGCCTACATGGCACTGCGCCCTACCAACATCTTCCTCACCGCCTTTCAGAACTTCACTTCAGCAATCCTCTTCCACCACCTCACCTCTTCCTACACCCGTCTCCCACGCACCTCTCTCACTCTCTCTCTCTCTCTCTCTGTGCCGCCCTCTCCTTCCATCGATATACCTTCGTAAGCAAGTACTTGCAGTACTTTGCATGCCTGACTCTCTCTCTTCACCACTCCCATCTCTTCATCTCTCTCTATCATCTTCTCCTCTCCGAAGGAAACGCTCCTCTTTCATGACGACCACTGCTAATGCTCCGATCTTCACCTCCTTCACCATTATACGCCCTCCAATCTCCCTCCTCCATCTGGAAGTGTGCTCTAACATCACCATACACACCTTGAGCCTCTCCCTCTCCCTCCATAGCAATTCTTAGCTCCTTTCCCTCCATCTCTCCCTCCAACCTTCTCCCTTCCTCTCCGTCTCTTTCGTCTCCTTCTTCGTCATCACCTTCAGGTTCTTCGTCTTCATCTCCTTCTTCTTCCTCTACTTCGTCCTCTCCTCCTACTCCTCCTTCTCCTACTACTTCTACTCCTCCTGTTTCTCCTTCTATTTCTTCTTCTTCTTCTTCTTCTACTTCTTCTTCTTCTTCGTCGTCTCCTTCTTCGTCTTCTCCGTCTCCTTCGTCTCCTTCTAATTCTTCGTTTCCTTCTTCTCCTTCTTCTTCTGCATCTTCTCCTTCTGCTGCTTCGTCTTCTTCTTTTTGGTCGTGAGAATTTTTGGAGTTGCTGCTTATTTTTGGGTTTTCTGATTCAAACATTATCTCTCGCCCGTCTCCTTCTTCTTCATTCTCCTCACTCCCATCCATGTCCAATGAAAGCCTCATAACTCCCTCTCCCGCCATCCCTCCTCCCCTGCTTTCTCTCAACTCCGTTGATGGTTCTCCTCTCTCTTTCCTCTCCTCCCTCCCTCCGTCCCTTAATTGCGCAAATCGCCGCCTCTCGTGCTGCCACGTGTCAACCCTCGGACGAGTCTCCGCCTGACACATGTGACGACCTCAGTTCCGTTACATGACATTCCCGGGAGAGGGGAAGAGACGGGACAGGGAGAGGGCAGAGAGAGGGAGGCGAGGGAGAGGGAGTTGAGAGGGGAGGGAGAAGTCGCAGAGATTGAGAGTGGACAGAGAAGAAGAGTGGAGGAAGAAGAAGAGTGGAGGGAGAGGGGCGGGAGAGAGAAAGTGGAGGGAGAAGGGAGGGAGAGGGGAAGGAGAGGGGAGGGAGAGGAAAAGTGGAGGGAGAGGGAAGGGAGAGGAAGAGTGGACGGAGAGGAGAGGGAGAGGAAGTGTTAAGGAAGTGCCAGGAAGAAGGGGAGAGAGGGGAAAAGGAGTGGAGATTGAGGGGAGAGGGGAGAGGGCAGGGGAGAGGGAGGGAGAGGGGAGGGCGAGGGGAGGGAGAGGGAGGCCGAGGAACAAGGGAGAGAGAGGAAAAGAGGAGGGTGAGGGGAGGGAGAGGGGAGGGAGAGGGGACGAAGAGGGGAGGGAGAGGGGAGGAAGAGGAGAGGAAGAGGAGAGGAAGAGGAGAGGAGAAGAGGGAAGAAGAGGAGGAGAGAGGGAGGGAGGGAGGGAGGGAGAGGAGAGGGAGGGAGGGATGGAGAGGGAGAGGGAGGGAGAGAGGGAGAGGAGAGGGAGGGAGAGAGGGGGAAAGGGGAGGGAGAGAGGGAGCAGGAAGGGGAGGAGGGAGGGAGGAGAGGGAAGGGAGAGGGAGGAGGGAGGGAGAGGAGGGAGGAGAGGGAGGGAGGGAGGAAGAGGAAGGAGAGAGAGGGAGGAGAGGGGGGAGGGAGTACCCTCCGCGCGGCCTGCATTGCGCACTGCTGCGCGAGCCAGCTGGCGAGCCCTCGTTGGTCCTCGCGGCCCCTTACGGCCAGCGCGTGGACAGCTGGCAGGTCGGCGTGGACCAGCGTGTGCCTGCCCCAAAAACCAAAAATTAAAAAACCGAACCACCAAAAATGGAAATCAAAAACTTGTTTATGGCGGAGGTTTAGGGTTTAGGGTTCAGGATTTAGGGTTTATGGTGTAAGTTTAGGGTTGAGGGTTTAAGATTTTAGGGTTTAGGGTTTAGGGTTTCGGGTTTAGGGTTTAGGGTTTAGGGTTTAGGGTTTAGGGTTTAGGGTTTAGGGTTCAGGGTTTAGGATTTAGGGTTTTAGGGTATAGGGTTTCGGGTTTAGGGTTTACCAGTGTCGCGCGAGCCTTTTTTTTTCGACCTCCTCCTCGTGCGCGGACCAATGGGAGGGCTCCAATCCGTTGTGCTGGAAGTCCCACCGCACCTCCTCCCCGTTTTGTCGTCTTCTGGCAACTTCGTGCCACATCTCTCGACTCAACTGTGGACAAAAAGGACGAAAAAACATATCAAAGGTAGTTGAATTAAATTGACTTGAATTGAATCGAACAAAAGTAAAATCAACTGAATTTAATGACATAAATTTGATTGAATCAAATGCTGGATACGTTTTCATTAATATTTTAGTATTTTGGTCAAGAGTTCCCGTCTTCCTCCCTCTCCTTCGCCCGCCGGCGATCCGTCTCCCCATTCCTCCCACTCCCTTCCCCACCTCTCTCCCCTTCCCCCTCCCTTTCTCCCTCTCCCCCTCTCCCCCTCTCCCCCT
>CM074819.1:1844997-1870730 GCA_037447605.1 Zygnema circumcarinatum
CCCTCCCTCCCTCCCTCCCTCCCTCCCTCCCTCACTCCCTCCCTCCCTCTCCCTCCCTCCCTCCCTCCCTCTCTCCCTCTCTATGGGCCTGCAGGTTGGTGTCACGACGGGTGACCTCCCAACAACGAGGTATTTGGGACTGTTACGTGAGTCGCAACGGTCAGTTCAACTGAGAGGGGTGTTCTATGTGGACGCCTACGGATTGGAGCTTCAAGCTGACCAGTTACACCTAACCATGGAATCGCAAGTTCAGTTAGGAACAAAATTGGCCTTGACTTATCTTACGGACGTGTTTCCGCACCTCTGCAACTAGATCGTGTTCTCTCTCTCGCTCTCCCTCTCCCTCTTCCTCTCCAGGTACGCACTTTGTAGGGCTTAGGGTTCAGGGTTTTAGGATTTCTTTTTCTTGAGGGAGAGGGAAAGGGAAAATATTTTGGGAAAGGTTATTGGGTTTTGAGATAAGGATTCGTTTCCCTTTCTTCTATGTCCTAACGAAATGAATTTTTTTGTGGCTTGAATGCAAAAGCAGCAATTAGGGTTTCTTTGCGCTGCAGTTTTCCGTTCTCAGTTAGTTACAGTTGGTGACAGTTACTGACAGTTCTGAATGATGTGACGCTCTGTGGAGGTGCCAGCTGGACTTCCAACTGCCAATCAGATTCGACCTGAAGTACAGTACGGACGAGGAGGGCGGCCAGAGGAGGCGGCCGGTACGTCGAACCTGGACACTTTTCGTCCGGTTCTGTGGGAATCTGCTTCAGTTACAGTTTTCAGTTCTATGCTGGTTCAGTTACAGAAACGCAGTTTAGGGTTTTAGCAGTGAGAGATGCACGGTTATCATGCCTGCCATGTGTTGCTGTAGCTCTCTTTCTCTCTCTCTCTCTCTGTCTCTCTCTCTCTCTCCCTCTCTCTCTCTCTCTCTCTCTCTCTCTCTCTCTCTCTCTCTCTCTCTCTCTCTCTCTCTCTCTCTCTCTCTCTCTCTCTCTTTCACTTTCACTCTTTCATTCCATTCTTTCTCCATTCTCACCTCCTTTGTCCTCGCCATTGTGGTCCCCGACTCCCTCCCTCCCTTTCTCCGCCTCCTAGTCCCTCTCACTGCCTTTGCCTCTCGCTCCCCTCCCTCTCCCTCGCCCTCTCCCTCCCCCTCTCCTCTCCCTCTCCCCTTCCTCTCCTCCCTCTCCCGTTTTCTCCCTCGCCTATCCCTCTCTCTCCACTCCCTCACCGGTCGACGGTTTCGTTAAGCGATGAAATCTTGGTTTCTTGTACCATATTATGACACGTCGTTCTATGTCAAAAAATCATGAATTCAGTTTCATTAGGGAGGCATGAATGTGCTCCCTCTATCAAGTTTTGTAACTTATTCGACCTCTGAAATTTTGTTGCTCTCAATTTAGCAACTTGGAAACGTTCAGTGCGCCAAGTTCAGCATGTTCCGTGTGACTCCGTTCAGTTTCCCGACTTAAGAGCAGCATGGCTCAAGGCTCCTTTCAGTCTCCTTTCAGTTTAACAACAGCTTAACGCTAGTTAAACAATTGTTTAACGCCAGTTTAACAACAGTTTGATGCCACTTTAACAACAGTTTAACAACCGTTTCACGCCAATTTAACGTCAGTTTAATGGCATTCTGATTGTCCTTCGACGGCTTTTCAACGGCTCTCCCGTTTCCAGTGTCGTGATTAGAAACGGTGGCCGGTGCTCCATGAACGGCCTTCCCGTTTCGTTTTGATTAACGGCGAAGTTCCATGCACGGCACGGGACAGCGTCGAAAATGAAGGTTCTGTGCTTCAAGCCCTTCGCCAATCTAGGGTTTTGCAGCAAGCTGCTAATCCCTAAAAGTACCGGCTACGACAAAGTGTACGAATCGTACGTGCCTGTACGAATTATCCGAAATGCCGTCGTACAAATACCGTACCGTCACGAGGAGGGAAAACTCCGTACTGGAAAACTATATGTTTCGTATTGTCGAACATGGAAGTGACGAAATTCTCAACAGGGACTGAGATACTTCGCATAGAAATTGCAACTTCTTCAACCGCCGTACCGGTCAACCGCCGCGTTTTCACCGGCTTTTTGTCGTCGCGTGGACGGACGTCGTCGCTGACGACAAAGTACTGCTGGCCGGGCACCGACCAAATGATCCATGGAACGCGCGGTCAGGAGGAGGCGGTTCCCAGCCGTCGCTTTCTGGAAAACTGAAAAACTGGCGGCTGGAAAGTTTGAAACTCGACGTTTTTGGTTTTTGAGGTTTTTTGCAATAACGTGTTAAGTAGATTTTCCGCTAGTAAGACAAAAATGTACGGTAGTCGGCTTCATCACCGAAAAATCTGCCACGTATGTAATTGCCTACGTTTCGAGACGCGATTGGACAATACTCAAACTAAACGACAAGGCACTCCGCATTAAAGTTCCAAGCAGCTTCTGATTTTTGTCGGATTGACACGTGTTGGTCAGTCATGTGGCGGCTTCCTGGTGACGTGTGGTTGTACGAATTTACTTCCTAAAACGACAAAAAAGTACCGACTGTGGACAAAACGAAGGTCAGGGCAGGAAAAGTTTGAAACTATTTCTTGAGGACCACATTAGTTTCGGGCAGGGAAATAAATGTCGACCCCTAAAACCCTGAAACCCTAAAACCCTAAAACCAGTTTTACAACTCTAAAACCCTAAACCCTAAATCCCTAAAACCCTGAAGCTGAAATTCTAGGGAAAGGACAACGCCATGTATTGATTCGCCCTGAAAGGGACTCTTCCAAATCCCTAAAATTTTGAAATCAGCCAATCAGACGGCCCCATTTGATTTTCAACCAGTCACAATTTGCCACGTGTCAGCTATTCAAGCTACAGATCGTCAGCCAGGCGGTGATTTTGTCGCATGGGGCGCATAGTAGATGTCGTCGACCGTACCTCATTTTGTATGTCCATTCAAAATTTTGCTCCATTGAAAGCAACCGCCAATCGCAACATGCCACGTAATGTTTCTAAACGACGTGGCGATCTCTGATTGGTCGGTCATTGCTTAACTCCAATTCGGTTGGCCTCTCAACCGCCACCGTGGTCCTGGGCGGGCGGCCGTCTTGTCGCTTTCACCCGGCATCACATTCGGCGGTTAATCCAACCGCCACGCGTTTGTCGGTGTTAACGACGACAAGATTCATGTTCAATATTAGTCCAAGGATTGCCGCCGCCGCAGCGCCACGTGCCATGTCAGGATATCTCGCGCTCCGTTCGACGACAAACATCACCCCTTCCTGGGGACGGGCGGAGATAGGGGAGGGAGAGAGAGAGGGGGAGGGAGAGAGAGGGGGAGGGAGAATGAGAGGGCGAGAGTGAGTGAGAAAGAGAGTGAGAGAGAGGAGTAAACGTAGTGCAGAGAGCAAATTAACTCTAAATTTACTACCTCCCCTCTCTCGCTCCCTCCATCTCACTCACTACTTGCTGCTCTCGTCGCCCTCTCTCACTCGTTTCTCCCTCCCACCGTCTATCTCTCTCTGCCCCTCTCACTCACCAGTTGCCTCCCTCTCTCTCCCTCTCCAGCCACTCTGTCTCTCTCTCTCTTCTCCCCTCCCTCCCCCTCTTCATTCGAAAAAGAGAAACTGCTGGCCAAGGAAGGGCGACTAGCTGCCTATGCGAACCTTCCAGGAAGCTACTTCGAACTAATTGTCCCCTCCCCTCCCCTCCCAAACAAATAAATTTCACTTATAGCCTCTAAAGATTTTAATCCCATTTTTGCGAGCTTAAGACATTCCTTTTTTTCCAATTCCAAACAGTTTAACAGTCAGTGAATTTCAGTTCTACGGTTAACGGAGCACATGCAGAAGACAGGCAGCATTGTACGGTCGCCGACCGTACTGAAGAACATAGAAACTCTCTCGGAGCTTTCTCATCTTGGCGACCATGGAAAGGCCTGGACTTGGCTCGACCTGAAGGTGAAATTCGCCTACCTCTATACCTCTCTCCCTCTCCCTCCCTCTCCCTCCCTCTCCCTCTCTTATATTGTCTCTAGCATCTCCTCTCTCTCCCCCTCTTCCTTGTAGTCTCCCTCCGTCACTTGTTTCTGACTCTCCCTTCTCGGCTGTCCCTCTCCCTCCTTTCCTCCCTCTCTCACTCCCTCCTCCCCTCTCCCTCTTTCTCTCTCTTCCCCCTCTTTTCTTTATTTTCTTGCGAAAAGACTTTTCCTCATAATTCATAAAAACCCCTCTTCTTTAAACCTCTTCGCTTTCTCTTTTCTCTCCTCCAATGCCTTCACCTGAACCCTCGTCTCACATCTCCCATCCCTCCCTTCTCCTCTCGTGCTGCCACGTGTCCCTCTGACAGCCCATCCTCCTCGCGCCACTTGTCATCGCCATGCTCTTCGTTTGGGCCCTCCAAAATTTTACTTCGACCACTTCCCATATTTGGCTCTTTCCTGAAAACCCAATTGCAAGAATCTGTCTCGAACTCGCCGCAACTTTGCTCATATTCAGTCTCTGTGCTCTTCTTCTGAGAAAATTGGGCTGCTTTCGACTCGATTTCGTGCTCCGACTACCCGTTCCATGTCAGTTCAGTTGCAGTTTACTTCTCTCCCTAAGCCACCTCCGCCAAAGCTTGCAATGGGGCGTCCGACATCTGCAGAATGGGAGTCCCAAATTGAAATTAGTTTCCGAAAAGAGTACCCTTCAAACGGATTGGGGGAGCGAAAACTCTATGTACGAGCATCGCAGAGAGAGTGTTTTTGACTCACCTTCGAGACGAAAGTCGGCGACTCCCAAAAGCTTGTCCCATTCTGACTCGCTTGTTTCTATCTCCCTTAGCGAAGATTGTCTCCCCAAAGTTCCGACTCTCGGTGTTCAAGTATACTCTAATGGAGACATATACGAAGGCGAATTTTTTGATGATAAATTTTTGGGTAAAGGGGTCTACTATTTTGGAAAACGCGGTCGGTATGAAGGGGAGTGGGTCGATGGAAAGTATGAAGGACTTGGGATAGAAATGTGGCGAAGGGGAAATCGATACCGAGGTCAATACAAGCGAGGGTTCAGGGAGGGGTATGGTCAGTACCGATTCTATACAGGAGATGTTTTTTCTGGTCAATGGTCGCATGGGCAGGCTCATGGCATAGGCATGCAGAAGAATGTCGATGGGAACCAGTACTTGGGAGAGTTCGCATGGGGAGCCAAACATGGGGTTGGAAAGTACTCATTCAGGTGAGAGCCTCCTCTTTGGTTTGTTCACACCAGTTGGAAACTCTCATGTTAAACGTTTTTCTGTCTGTTTTCTTTAAGTGACTATCCCATTATTTTTCCTGTGTGAAAACAACTAACATTACTGTTGTGGGGTGCTTTCATTTTTGTTTTGGGGGAAGCAGCAATGGAGATGTCTATTATGGAGAATATTTTGGAGATAGAGTACATGGGTATGGAGTGTATGAATTTGCAAATGGGCATCGCTACGAAGGAGCGTGGCATGAAGGAAGGAAGCAGGGTTTAGGGCTTTACACATTTAAGGGCGGGGAGACCCGGGGAGGGTATTGGAATAACGGTATGCTTCAATTGGGCAGCACAGACTGCAATGGGAGCCGCTCTCCCTCTGCCATCTCCCACGCATGCGTGCTGCTTGTGGCACAGGTCAGTTTCAGTTCTGCTACAGTGATTGCTCCTTCTCTTCTAATTCTATGATGTCCTTGTCTATGTATGTGATGAAGGCATCATACGTTTGTACTGGACATGCATATGTAGTGAAGATGCTTTGATTTGAAGTACATAGTACGCTTGCCTTTCCTGAAAACCTGACCCTCTCTATCCCTCTCTCTCCGTCTCTCTACTTTATCTTATGTGTAAGCCTAGACTGGACTATCAAGAAACATGATTTTGAGAATGCCATAGTTTTCTATTTCTAAGGGGTAATATACTATGCTTTCCGCAGGAAGCCCAGCGAGCTGCAGAGAAGGCTCGCATACTGAAGCTGGACGAGGGGTTCTTGGAAATGGCCATAACTGGAGCCAAGTCTGCAGCAGCCGCAGCTCGGGCCTTAGCAGTGAAAGCATCAACTTCACAACTGTTCTGCAAAGAAGGGGTCGACTAATGATTCCCTGCCACCTGTGTATATCATCCCGTTCCTTAAGCTCACGTTTCAATTTCAGTTCCAATTTCAGTTTCAGTTTCAGTTTCAGTTTCAGTTTCAGTTTCTTCAATAACCTGCATCCGTGGAGGAAGAAGATTGCTGCATGACACATGGGAGAAGACACGGAAACCAGGAAGTTGGAGCCAAAAGACCCTATTCCTCGTCAAATTTCAACCTCTCTCTCACCTACTCTCTCTCCCTCCGTCCCTCCATCCTCTCCCACTTCGCTTGGTGATGTCGTATGCGAGTGTGATCAGTTCAAGAGCTCAAGTTCTGAATTCTCTGAAAATCCTAAAGTCTGCAGCTGCTGCAGCAACAGGTTTAATTCCCGCGCTTTCAGCTGAATAAGCTCATCAGAAGCATGTACCTTTTCCTTCTAAAACTTCGCGGAGATAGTGCAGCTTTGTCTAAGTACAGCCATGTCATGTCACATCATGGCATGATTTTTCAGAGGCTCGATGTATCATTGTACCATACGAGTGTTGTACATTAGATCTCGCCCTAGGGCAGGAAAGCTGTGAGAATAAGATTTCAGCTGCTGTGGAGGTGGTAGTGATTGGTGTTTGAAGCGAAATAAGCTAGATACACTTTTGAGATCCGCTTCTGGGATTCACTTTCGGGAGTTAGAACTACTGTCCTAGCTCCCTCTGAAGAAATTACCTCCTAAACAGACATGTACCTTATCTCTCTTCTCTGTATCAGAAAACACATAACTCTGTAACATATTGGACTAAGATCCATCACAAAGATTGTTTGTTCATTGAATCTTGGCCTTGTAAAGCAGGTCCTGCAGGTTTACTGTGCGGTTATGTACAGTATGTACAAAGGGTGATCACCTACTGCCTTCTAGAAACTGAGTCTTGGAAAAAGAAAGAGAAACAAATGTCTTGCGGAAGGGCAATCGTCATGAATGGCCATCATCATGGACTTGTTACAAGTATATGCGAAAGACCAAAGTTTGAGCGATTGCTTGTTGAAGGATGCCTTGAGCTCTTGAAGAAGGTTTCAGACGTTCTTCACATCAGTCCTCAGTAAGCTTTGAAGTCTCCTTCACATCAGTCAGGCCAGGGCCCTTCTCCATCGAAATAAAGGGGACGAGCCACTTCAGACATGTTAAGAAGTTGAATAGCTGGCTCTGCTGCCCTATTTGCGAAAGCATTAGTATCTTCCTCCTGTATCCCAGTATGTGATGATATCGACTGTACTTCCAGAGAGCATCCACTGGTTGGTGTTTGATCATCCTTCCTGCATCCAAAACTAAAACCAAAAATCAGTTGATTGAAGAAAGTCTAACGGAGTAGAAAGGTTTGGACAATATCCTGCTCGTGGAAAAGGTAGCACTTCTGGTACAAGTTAACAGAATTCGAACATGTGGACAAACAATTAGAGTTTTAATCTTTGAATCTTATACGACAAGAATGGCCAAAGAGGCAAAGGCAGAATGACGGATAGTACCATGCGAAAGAAAAAGCGAAGAAGGTATAAAAAAACGATGTCCGCACGAGTCCCAAAGAAGCAAGCACGAAACAAAGGAGAATACACTGGAATCTAACAGAACAAGCTACCAAGGCGCAACCAAAAAGCAATCGAGAAGCAGGCAAGAACAGAGAGAGAGAGAGAGAGAGAGAGAGAGAGAGAGAGAGAGGGGGGAAGCAATATAGCAAGCAGAAAACTACTTCAGACGACATTCAAGAAGAGGATGTAAACGGAGGCTACAAGTTGAAAATCCAAGCCTTGCTTTATGCTTCCTAGGTCCTACCTGTTCCCCTCTTCTACTCGGGCAGGCAGAGATCCATGGCGCCCTCCCTGCTCCTCGCTGACATCAGGCTCAGACTTTTCTCCAAGCGTTGGGAGAATGGTCTCAGCATTGACACTTCCTTTCTTCTCTTCCCTCTCTTTCTGCATGTCAGCGCCTTCAGCAGCCTCCGTCGGCGAAAGGCTTCCAAGAGGAAGTACTCTCCCTCTTACAATCGGTTTAGGAAGTCGATTATTTGCAACAAATCAGGCTCTTTCTCTCTCTCACTCTGTCTCCCTCTCTGTCTCTATCTTACTCTCTCCTTCTCTCTGACTGTCTTACCAGTTAGAAGAACAAGCTGTTGATTATTCGAACAAGATTACTGTCTGCTTAAAGGTGCTGCCTAGAACTTGAAGATCACTTTTCGTGCACACGTATGCACTTTTCTCGACGTATTGGTTTGAAGAAACTTCGTTTGGCAGGCTTTTATAATCTGGTTAAAAGATCTAGCAGCTTCTATTGTATTATAGCTGGAAGGGATGGGGCAACTTTTGCTTTTATGATTTTTTTATTTTTATTTTTGTTTTGATCAATGCCCGATCCCCCCCCCCCCCGCTTTTCCGGCGTGCAGTTGCACAACAAAACTTTTGGAGCTTTGGGAAACTTGGAAACTCCAAACCCTGTCGACTCGGTTTCTGGTTTTCCGACTCGCAGGATTTCTCCAAAACTTCTTTCAAAATTGACGTTTTAGCCAATGTAAGCGCGCCACGTAGACAGAATGAACACGTGTCGATTTTCCATTGGAAAAGACCACATTTCGCAATAGCCAAAAAACAGGGCTTTCCGAACATGAAAAAACGAAAATAGGAAAACATGGAAGCGTACGAACCAAAACTAGTACGTACATTTTACATTATACCTCACAGGAGCTTAATACAGAGTACTTATTCTGAAAAATCTTTCGTAGAAAAAAGAGGTAGTGTGCCATACAGACTGCTCCCTGTACGAATTTGTACAACTTGCACCAACAGAAAACCACCTGCTCAATCGTACAACTCAAACATGCGAGTCGTACGGCAGACTTGCCTGCCTGCAGGACGAGAAAAATTGGAAGTTAAAAAGTGTTCAATTTTTGCGCCCTCTTTTGAGTGCACTTTGGAGCGAGGGCTCCATTGACGGATCATAGGCCAATCACGGATGTCGTAATTTATGACGTGGCAAGGTGTGATTGGCTGGGGATCGGTCACAGGTGGAAGCGAACTTTCAATTTTTTGCGCCTTGTGAGCGCGCGCACTTTGGAGCGAGGCCTCCATAAAAGACGGACCATGGGCCAATCACGGATCGCCACGTGTCTAAAGTCTGACATGGCAAGGTGTGATTGGCTGGGAATTAGGCACAGTGGAGGGAGGCTTGTAAGCAGAAGCTCAAGCTTCAAGTTCAAGCACAAGCTCAAGCATCCAGGAGCCATGGAGGAGGCCATACAAACCCTAAAATAAAAAAAACTAATATGTCCAATATTTCTGCTGCTGCTGCTCTCCCTCTGGAATTTTGCTCTTTCAAAAGAATTTCTGCAGTAAATATTATTTTTTGGATCGGTTTCTCGCGCCTCTGGAAAGGAAAGGAGGAAGGCCAGCTCAATTGCATGATTGGGTGGTGTTCATAAGGTTGCGCTGCATACATAGCAGCAAGAGAAAAGCGGAAACAAGCTTTTTTTTTTCGTCGGAAGAAATTTCTGCATGGGTGGCTTTGAGATTGAGCATTCAGCAGCCAGCCTTGTAGAGAATTACAATCTTGCAGTGGAGAAAGGTGACTTGAAAGAAGCTGCAGCTTCAGCAAACGCCCTTGGACACTTGCTAAAGAGGGAATGCAAGTGGAGTGAAGCCACAAAGTGGTTCAAAACAGACTACGAACTGTCATGCCAACTGTCAAAGGAACACGACCTGCCTGCAGCACTGAACAGTCTTGGCGATATTTATCTCATTCAAAGAAAGTATGCGAAGGCTGAAAAATGGATGGTGAGTTCATTTGTGTGTGCGAGCGAGAGTTACTTGCAATCATTACTTCATTGATTTCCTATCTATTGGACGTAAAATCGCACGACTCTGTCTCTTTCCCCTCCTTTCTTTCTCCCTCTCTTTCTCCTCTCTCTCTCGCTGTCTCTCTCGTTCCCTCTCGCTGTCTCTCTCGTTCCCTCTCGCTGTCTCCATCTCTCGCACTCTCTCTGAACATTGGATAGGAAACGTTCAAATTTGATGCAAGTTTTTTGAACAAAACCTGTAAAAAATATCTCACGTTTTGCTTTCTCAAATCTTTGCAGAACAAGCATTTGAAGCTTGCGACGGAGGACTTACAGCTGCCGTTGGAGGAGCAGCGAGCAAGCACGCAGCTTACGCGATTGTATGCGGAGATCTATGAGGCGTCCGCCGACTGCAAGAATTTGATAAAAGCCAAGAAGTATTCCTTGAGAGCTTTGGAGCTTGCAGACAGACTGAGCCGCTTTACCAAATCATATGAGGAGCTTGCAAGCGCCTGTCTTAATGCTGGCTTCCTTGCTCTCTGCTCTGACGATTACATTCGAGCTGAACAGCATCTCCTTCGGGCATTAGAGGTGCTTTTTTATACATTTTTCTTCCTTATGAATTTTAACGTTTCTGTTTGCGTAGGTCACGCGTGCTTCAAGTTAATTTCAATCACAATTCAAATCACAGTATTGTAAAGCTAATATTTGATAACTTTGATTAGGATTTTGCCCACCCCAGATTCTTAATGCTTATCAAAGGAAGTGCAGGAATGGTGTCCCTTGTGAAGGTCGATTATTGACTGTGTCTGAGATGACTGCAGATTTATGATAATGAGGAGCTTCACGAACCGACTCTGAATTCACAAATTCATTTTAATCTTTCCCAGCTGTATAGAGTGACACTGAAAGAGGCGAAGGCTTTCAAGCACATCAACAAAGATATCAACATCTGCAAACAGGATAAACTGACGCTGGATCTTGCCAAAGCCTATTTGGAAAAGGGATCACTTCATTTGTTTTCCCTCGAGAAAGACTTCAAAACTAACTTGGAAGCCGCTGAGGAGGTAGTCATTTGCTGCTGAAGTCCTGCGTGATTGTTCTGTGCGAGTTTTTCCTTCTTCGAGAAAGGGTCGACGGTTTTGAAGCTGTTTCTGTTTAATATGCAGGCCTACAAACGTGCTCGGGAGGCTGCGGAGCAGATAAAAAACGACGACCTCCGTACAAAGTGCGACGAAAATCTCGTTACGGTCAAACAAGCGTGGAAAGATTGGGAAACATTTATTTCTCTCCTTGCTCGGCAGAACGCCTTTAGACGGCGGAGCAGATCGAGGCAAGATACAATATCAATCTCTCACTTTTTCCAAGAATGACAGGCTGCTTTGCTCTTGCAGATCTTTTTCAAAATGTGTGTATATATTGAGCATATGTTTTCCTACTTGGGATTATTTTCCTGGATCAGGACTTCAGAATTTTGGCTGCACGCTTTTAGTCTTTACCTTATTCTAGCATCCAATCATTTGTTATCAACTGGAAGTGAAAGCGAAAGTTGATTGAGTGTGCTTCTTTCTGGGTTTCTGCTGACAGTGGTCCACAGGAGAGGATAGAACTCCTCATGAACTGTGCGAGAATTCTACTTCACCTCGGAGACTTAGCATATACTTTGGAGGCTTGGAAAAAGGTGGAACCGAAACCCTCTCTGCATGTTTCCTTCCGATTCCAGCAATTCACAAGCAGTTCCATTAAATTCATAAAGCTTTCTTCATCTCACGACGAAATGGCTTACATCTGATGATTTGTATTCCCAGACGATTCTAGTTTTTTGATGAATTTTGAACCTGACGATTGTTCTCTGGTTGTCTCTTACTCTGTTTGAGCCCTTCATTGCTGTTGGTATTCTCTTATGTTCTTGGCATCTGATGGCATTGTGTCTTTCCTGCAGATGGTTGAAGTTTCCACTTTACTTAGGGAAGTGGCTGAGGAATTAAAACGGGTCAATCTCGTTATTTATTCTCGCCTCGATCTTGGATTGGCGCTGATGAAGCTGCGCGAATTTGGCAGAGCGCGTGAAGTGTATGGAGAAGCTCTAGTCAACTGCAAAGCGAAGTCGGATTTGGAGGTATGCATGAAAATCCAGGTTGATTTGCAAGCATTTATCTAACTTTGTAGACAACTGTACGAGAGACTTGCACGTTTTTTTTTTAAGCTTGACAAGTTCTTTACATTACTGCATTTTTCATTGCATTATTTCTTTTACCTCAAACACGCTCCCTTTCTCCCTCGATCTCTCGCTCTCGCTCGTTACCTTTCATGTGCGTGTTTAATTATTGCACATTCGCGTTTTTCTATCGCACATACGTGCACTCATTTCTTAGCCGCAGCGTTATAGAAGGCGCTAAGAAATTCAAAATGATGTAGTTCCTTTGGACTGTCCAAACGTAAGGAACGGGCAGTTGTTGGTTTACAGGGGCAATGTGTAGCAAATATTGGTCTGGGGAGCACGAATGATCATGAAGGGAACTATGCAGAAGCTTTACGACATTACTGGGCCGCATTGAAGTAAGAAACGTCCATGTCTTTTCTGCCGTTCTTCAACCAAAATGCACTTCTGCATTCCCTTTTGGTTTTTTTAAGTGAGCCACACGGAAAAATAGTGTAAGCATGTGCAGATTTCAAACTGGCAGTCGCCCTTTTTTTGAACGTGTTTTTGCTTGAACACATTTTGGAAATGCTGTTTGCGAAAACACAATATTTCCTTTGATTTTCCTTGCTAACCTCGGATTCTGTTCGACATTCCCCGCTGAGAAGAATCCTTTCTGACATGCAACAAGTTTTTTTTGCTTCTGTTTCTTTGTTTTCTCCGTGTACTGCTGCAGTACAGCTCGACAGAGGGGTCCTGATGAGCTTTGCCAACTTCAGCTGGAAGCTGCAGAGAACATCCATTATGTCTACCTTGTGAGATTAGCGGATGAGGAGAAAGTAAGGTTTGTTATAGTAGTCATCTATCCAAAGCGAGTCCACCAACCTGAGACTGTTTACTTACATGGTTTGCTTTCCTGACTACCACTGAGACTGATTGGGTATTTTACTGTTGATTGCATCCCGTAGTCAGTCAGATTAATCATTTATTTGGAGAACTCCGAATCTCCAGAAGCAATAAATTGCGTGCTGACTGTGTGCAGGGAGGCTCAACAACTGCTTGAAGGGATAAGGAAGCATAAAAAGGCAAAAGGTATGAATGTGAAGCAGCCTCCAGATGACACTTCCGGCAAACAATTTGGCTCCGAATTCCTTAATCCCGTGGATAGGAGCTTGAGATTTGCAGTGGAAAAGCCGACCTTTAATGCAGCAGCACTCGGAAACGGAGGAGATGCTGAACTGGTTGGGAGAGATGTTCTGGAAGAAATGCTGAATACAAGGGAGGTTGGGCGAACGATATACAGAGCGGGAATGATAGGAATTGGACAAGGGAGAAATACCTCGCAACCCGGGACACGAATAGAGCAGATGGATACAGAGGCAAGCAGCAGCTCGGAGGAATTTACCGTGGAGGAGACTTCTGACAGCGAAACTGAGCAGGAAACGGAAAGGACAAAAGAAGGATATGTATTTGGAGCGAGACCAATTAGAAAGGAGAGTTTTAGTCCAGGACAAGGTCATGTATCTGGAAATCAAAGAGTGAGATTGGGTCAAGAAGGAAGATCGGCAGTTAAAGCAGATAATCGGTCTCCCAGAGAGCTCTTGGATGAGTCAGAATCGCCAGAAATTGTTCCGGCAAAGCGAACAAATCATGTAGAGAGTAGGAAGAGGAAAATTCTTCTAGAAAGCGAAGAAGAGGAAGGAGAGGGAAAGGGAGAAGGTCAGCAGAATCCCAAAGGAACGACGATCGATGATGTATCTGGAAAACGTCGTTCTAAACCCGTCGGAGAAGGCTCTCTTACTAGTTCGCCTACTCCGGGTTTTGAGAGAGAAACGAGAGGCGATATCCCGCTGTCAGCGATGGGAATTTCTGGGAATCCTCGTAACTCAAATGGAGCACAACAGACAGGATTAACAGAAAGGCAATTTAGTCCAATAGTACCGAAAAACTTGTCTGAAACTCATGAGGAGTTGCGATTTCAGGGCCATGTTACGACAAGTCAGGATTGCCTCCCCAGTACTTCTGCTGCCCCACCAAGTAAAAGCACTGGGCGTGAAGGATGGGAAGGAAACTTCAAAACTGTTATTGTTGAAATTGAAGCACAACTGTTTAGGGTCCCCCTCAAGGATGCTACTGCTGCAGCCCGAACAGTTGGATGGCTTGCAGACCAATGTGCTCGAGTATTTTTCGAACATGATTCTCAAGGTAATAGCACTTCATTCCCTATTCCTTATGTCTTGCTTTTTTTTTCATTCGTGCTGCTTTTATCTGCGACTTGCTGGCAGTTCCTGTTCAACTCAATGGTGGTACTGATGATGATGAATTTTCATCATGATTGTTGATCGTAAATACGATAATTGTGATGATGATGCTTAAATGATTTTCAGTCAAGCTGCATTGCAATGCTGAACGCGTGCCTTTGAGATAATCCCAGTTTCCCAGACCTCTTTGGTATTTTCTTGCTAATCATGTTGGTGTCGGCACAGGTGGCCGGTGGCCCGGATTGAAGCTGTCCTACCAGGGAGTGAATCTGGATTCTGAACAAAGTCTGGAAGAACTTTTCACGATGATGAATACTCAACATGTTTTGAAGGCGAAAGTCACTAGTGAGTGTCAAACAATCTAATCCATTCTGTGGAGTAGGGGCAAAAGGTCTCCATAGCCATAGATTTGCAGTAATGCGGAGCTTGACGGCTTTCTATTGTGTAGTGCAGAATGGACTCTCGAACATAATCTTCCTCTGCGCGATCTCTATGTCGTTTCTTGTCATGACATCAATCGCAAAGTTCATCAGGGTATCTTGAACCATGCCAAGGTAAACAGAGAGAGAGAGAGAGTCTCCTCCTGCAAACAAGGAAAAACGAGAGGGAGAGAGAGAGGGGAATCCCCTCGTGCAACCAAGGTAGAGAGAGTGAGAGAATTAGAGTCCCCTGATGCAACCAAGGTAAACACAGAGAAAGAGAGTCCTCACATGTAACCAAGGGAAACAGAGAGAGGGAACGAAAGAGAGAGTACTCTCATGCAACCAAGGTGAATAGTGAGGGAGAGCGCATGCAACGATCCTTCTTTTGCAGCTACAGGTTTTAGAATCATGGTCTAGCTGGGACAAGGTTTGGAATTTCTTATTTCTGCTGGATGCTGCTTGGTTGAGTAGAATGCAGGAGACATGGCAGTAGTCGGTCACGCATTGGAGGAGCAGGATGTGCAGCCACTTCTACGAGCCATACGTCGAAGTTCTGTAACTCCAACGTCGTTGAACCTTTCTCACAATGCTCTTGGTAAGTAATCTCGTCTATCAATGCGGTTCAGTCCAAATCATTTCTGGAAAAAAGAGAATGCATCGCTTGCCGCGAAGGCTAGCAAACTATTGTACCAGGCCTTAAGATGCACACGATGTGATGCATGATGCAACATTATGAAGTTTACTTAAATGCATTAACCAACAATCATGTTTTCGTTCTGGAGCAGTCCGTGATTTCGGGTATTGCGTTGTGAAGCGGTCTGTTTTGTTAGTGCCCAAATTTGCAGTTTTAAAAAACTTCTATGACCAATTCATGATTGAAGTTTAGCAGACCGAGCTGAAACTACTCCTCACTGCTCAGTCACAAGTGCTCATAAGTTTTCGAAGTTTGCATATTGGGTTGCAGGTGATTCAACCATACTCTGCATTTCCGAAGTGATTGAAGACATGAAACAGGAAACACTCAGCCTTAACCTCGATCTGCACTGCAACAACCTCAGTATCAGTTCTTTAGGTCTGGTGAGTATCAAATGCAACCAGGAAAAGCTGTGCATGTGTGAAAGTGTCATGTTTTCGTGATATTTCCGACTAGTAGGAGCTAACCTGCAAACTTGAATGTTTGAAATGCATGTGGAACTGATGCAGCTGGCAACTTCTACCGTCACCATGATGCGATTAGAAGTGTTGGACCTTTCTGGAAACCTGCTGGGTGATGGAGGATCGAGAGCACTCTCACATTTGCTGAGTAAAGCAACAGGTCAGGCCTCACTACTTTTTCCAGATATTGGAAGACCCAGTTTGGGCATCAAGACAGTACTCCTTTTTACTATCGGTCTAACTTATTAACAGTCTATGCATGACATTGCCGGAAACATGAAAGGTAAACAAAGGCCTTTCCCCCCTGCTTTTGGTGATGACAGAGTTACGGCATCTAGCATTGCAGAGATGCGGTATTGGTGAGCGTACAATATCAGACATTGCACGGATTTTGCCAATATCATCTCCTCTCATGAAGCTCAAACTAGGTATGTATTCCATGTATACATTCCTTGCAATTCTCTTTCGAGCAATATGTTACACGGTGTTTTTGGATATACTGTGTTCAAGAATGATTGCACCCCACGAACTCTGGTGAAGGAGTCCCTGTATCGCTTTGGTCACTTTGTACTTTGTACGTTGTTCAAAGTACTTTCAAACATGCTCTTAACCATCCAGATTGACCCAATGGATAAATCAAGAATACAGATACAAATACAGCAATAGGACCAGAAAATGCCAAAGCGTTGTATGGACGCAATTGTACGGATCTACTTCAGGTTTTTGCGGCTTTGGTTCTTATTCAAGCAGTTATGGCTGCTTACAGGCTATAATCAGGTTGTACCGGATACGGTGTGGGAGTCCCTGACGGAAAAACTGCTTCACTTGAAGGGGTGAGTGTAGCAATTCGCCAAATGCCTCCGGCTTACATAGTAATTCTGTTTTTCAGAGTTCAATGGTTTTGGGTTTATTGAAAAATTTTAGAGGTTAGAGTACGTGTTGAAGAGAGGTGATTTCACTAAGGGACATTCTTTGTCAATATTTTATTACAGAGGAATCTCTATCTCCTTTACCCAAGCTGTATGTAGGTATTGAGTTTATTGGCGTATGTCCTGCCAATTTTGTTTGTTGGCTGATTGTCTGCTGATACTCTCTATGTTGCATAAGCAATTCTGGCAAGTACCTTAATTGCATACTTCTGATTATGTTGTTCAAAGGCCTGTCACTGACATCCTTTTCGTATTATGAGGTGGTTCGCAGCTTTAAAGAGCTGGACATTGCTGGAATGAAGGTTGGAAATGTTGGAGTACGAGCTATTGCTAAGCTTCTAGAGAGTTCTCAGAGTTTTTCCGCCCTTCACATGGGCTGGAACACTCTAGTGGAGGTGATATTCTACCTTAATCCAAATGCTCGCTCTTTGTTGCTGTGACGATTAGAGAGACGGCAACAAGTAGAATGCGAGAGGGTGATAAAGAGAGTCTCCTTGCTCTCTTTTCAGGCTGCCCAATCTGTTTGCAGAAACAGATGTCTAAGTTATGTGTCAGGGCAACAATGAGAAAGGGTGAAAAGGATCGGTTTTCCTCAGGCATTGGGATAAGCGAATATGAGGGTTGCAGGACGATGTAACTGAACTTGCAAAAGGGATATCTTCATCAGCCGGACATCTCTCATTGGTGGACCTTTCTGCCTGTGATATCCACGTTACTTATAGTGATGCTCTCCTCACGAAGCTGCTGCAGTTGAGCAAACTGACGGTTCTAGTGTTGAGTGAGAATCCAATTGAAGCAAAGGTACACCCCTTCTAAATGCAGAGATTGTTTGCACCGTTTTAATGAGTCATACTAAAGGAACCTGAGAAGCAGCGTTTCAGTATCTAACGATGATATTTAGGAAGCTTTATGACTTCATCCAAGGAGCACTGCTTAGGGTGTTTTATGAGGCTTGCATGAGGCTTGAATAGGTACGTGAAGGGGCTGCTTGATCAGCATGTCATATGGCAGTCTTTTGATGCATGCATTGTGTTTGGCGGTTTACTATCTCCTTACCTATCTTGTTGGTAATCTAAATGTTTACCAGTTGAAATCTGACTGTATTGTGCAGGGCAGTAAAGAGATTGCGGCTGCTCTTCGGAAAGGTGGATGCTCCCTGCAGCGCCTCATCCTCGCTAACTGTGGTTTAGAGCATCGCGGAATTTTGGATATACTAGAATCTTTATCAGGTGATTGACAAGCACTCTCTCTGTCTCTCTCTCTCGCTCTCTCTATCCCCCTCTTCCATCGCCACTCTGAAGGTCGGCAGTTCGGATGTCAAAGAACTTGAGTTTAGAGCAGTGATATCCAGTATACATTGGTTAACCCAATTCTTTACGTTGACTAACCAATTTTATTGGCGGGTGGGGCCGGCGTTCAGGCAATACGGTCCTGGAAGTCCTTAATCTTGCTGCAAATTTGAGCTCTTCTAGTTTGGTCACATATGCTACCACTCCCAAACCTAATGTTGACACCCAGAAAAAGTCAGTCGTTGAACAATCTCCATCCAATACGTGGGGCAGCGGGCAACAAACAAAGAAAAAAAAATCTCTCATCGACATCTTTTTGGGAAGTGGAGTGGGTTTTGGGGAAAGTTTAGAGGAGGAAGAAAGCACAAGGCCTCAAGAGGGTGCTGTTGCTGAGAGTGCTGAAACTGAAATAGCGGAAGACAGTGAGGAGCAAGAGCGCATGCAAGGGGAGGTAGGGAGGTCTCAAGGGGAGGAGGAGGAGGAAAGGGAGAAGGACAAAACTGTCGGTGGACGTACAACGCACTCCTTTCCGGGTACGTTAAGCAATGCTCAGCCACTATTCAAGACGAATCCCAGTACCTTGTCTTCTTCAGGGCATGTTAAGGGCACCATAGATTCGCTATGGAACACTAGGAGCACCATGCAGCAGCAGCAAGAGAAGCAGCGAGAGAAGCAGGAGGAGAAGGTTGTAGAAAGTCTGCAGAAGGAAGAGAGGAAAGGAGAGGGGAGAGAGGGCTCCTACGATAAGGCCCGCCAGGGAAACAGTGTGGAGGCTCTTTCTACGGAAGGCCTCTCACTGCCGAGGGAAGTTAGACCCTCTGGTGAAGAAGGGCAGAGGGGTCAAGTTATATTAGAGAATAGGGAACCTGAGAGTCGGCTTTCAGGGGGGTTCCATTGCCATAATATGGAGGCAGGTGGTGCAGAGCAAAGAGGCATAGAGTCAGGACGTGGGGTCCAGTGCCTCCTACAATGGCCTGTGGGAGAGCTTGTGATGGGTGGTAGTATGAGGCGGGCCGCTTTAGAGGGAGAGTGCCTCCTGGGGGATGCCTGTTCCCTCTTGAGTATGAGGCGGCTGAGTGCAGGGAGGGGAGGTGGCAGGGGTAGTAGTAGACAGTTTGGTGAGGGGTTGAAGAGAGAACGGGAGGTGAGTGGGAATGAGAGAGAGGAGGAGAGGGAGACCTTCTTGGAGAGGGTTATGGCTGCCGTTAGTGCGGCTAAGGGGTTGACCATCCTTGACCTGAGCTGGAACGGATTCTCTCAAGAAGATGTACGGAGGTTGCAAGAGGCTGTAGGAGAGTGACATGGGAGAAAGAGGAAATGAACCAATCTTTTTCATCCGCTATTGTACACTGCCTCTCTCGCTCTCTCCCTCTCGCTTCTCTCTCCCTCTCCCTGCCCTGTTCCTCCCTCTTTCTACATCTCCCTCTCCTTCCCCTCTACTCCCTCTTCCTCTTCTCTCCTCTCCCACTACCTTCACCTCTTCGCCACCGCCCCACTTTTTCTCTCCTTCCTCCCCCTCTTCCCCCCCCCCCCGACACACATCGCCTACATTCACTCGGACACATACCTACACAAGCTAAACTTTAAGCCTCGACATGGGGACCAGCAAACCAATGAAAATCAATTTTTATGTCCTCACTGATTCGACTCTACTGAACATTTGTTATAATCCACGCATTTTCAATCAATAGTTGAATGCGGCTCTCGCATGTGTCGAGTTGATCCGCCGTTGCGTTCTACAAATCCCCCATGGGCAAGCAGACCATGCCCATGTCCATGTAATTTACATCTCCCGCCTCACATCAAGCCACTAGTCCACAACTACGCCCCAGAATTCACCAATGTGGCAAATTGAGTGTCAAGAATCCCGCCGCTTTGCTTGTACACCCCCCTCTCCCCTCCCTCCATTTTACGTGTACTTTCTAGGGTTTTTAGGTTTTAACCCCCCTCTCCCCTCCCTTCATTTTACGTGTACTTTCTAGGGTTTTTAGGGTTTAACCCCCCTCTCCCTATCTCCCTTCCCCCCCTCCCTCCATGGGGCGTAGGGACCCTAAACCTAAAGCCCCATAAAAGAATTGTTTCTCGGCTTTGTTTGTTTGAAGTCCCTTTTCCCTATCACCAGCCCACGTAGTGCGCGTACTCCGTGTACGGCCCCGCCTGCAGGCCGATGGGCGCACGCAGGAGCGCGTCAGGAATGGCGAACGCGTCCACGAGCTCGCCCGCCGCTCCTCGCGCCGCGTGGCAGAGGACCTCCACCTGCCGGTGGATAGCCTGGGAGAGGCCGCGCCCACAGACGCAATGTCAGTAGCGCTCTCTCTCTCTCTCTCGCTTTCCCTCTCTCCCTCTCTACCCCTTTCCACATCTTTTTTCCCTCGCTTCCCCTCTCCTTCTCTCCCCCTCTCCCCCTCTCTTTTCCCTCTCTTCCAGTCTCCTTCTCTCCCCATCTTTCCCTCTCTTGCCATCTCCCTCTCTCCTTCTCTCTTTCTTCCTCTCTTCCTCTCTCCACTCCCCTTCCCCTTCCCCCCTCCCCCCTCCCCCCCTCCAGCCCTTTCCCCTCCTCTTTCCTCTCCCCCCTCCCTCCCCCCTCCCCAGTCCCCCCTCCCCCCTCCCTCCCCTCCCGTCCCCCTCCCCCTCCCCCCTCCCCCCTCCCTCCCCTCCCCTCCCCCTCCTCTGTTCTCTCCCCCCTCCCTCCCCCCTCCCCAGCCCCCCCTCCCCCCTCCCCCCTCCTCTTTCCTCTCCCCCCTCCCTCCACCTCCCCCCTCCCCCCTCCCCTCCCTCCCTCCCCCAAGTTGGCACCTTTGCTTTGTTGGGAGCGACATAGTCCTCATTGCGGTACGTTCCGATGTCCTTCCAAATGCGTTCGAGGGCGTAGAGGTCGCAGAGGAGCTTCAGGGCCTTTTGGCTCTCCTTGTCTTCGCACCTGCGGGCCGACATAGAACCACCCCTCAGTTAAACTGTACACCAGTTTAGCTGCAACTGAACATCAGCTTAACACATGGAACCCCAAACCCCGAAATCGGTTTACTTGCAGCACATGGTATGCCGCCGTACTCAAACCAGCGGCTAAAGTCAATAAACTAATCATTGCCTTTTCCTTCTTGCATGAAAAAGGGTCTCAATTTCTTCACCATTCCCCAAGTTTGCCATGATCTTCCCTTTCCCCATTTATAAGCAACACTCAGTTCATTTCGGTTTCAAATGTTTGCCTCTCTTTACAAACCAAACCACAGATTAAAAGGATTAGGGGTTTTGTGCTCTTACTTTTCGTAGCATTCAATGAACCTGGCCAAAATAACGGACTCTATGTGCGATTCCGCTAACATGAGGAGGTGATTCAAACAGCGGTTCCATGCTCCAAAGCTGCCGAGCCTCCTCGAGTGTTTCCGTAAACGGAGTGCCGCTGTATGCAACAGTTTCGCTGTTCGGTACTGAACCCCCAAATCCAATACCTCCATTCTGTCAGCAAATCCTTCTTACTTTATTAAATTTCACTTTAAAAAAAGGAAGAAAGGGAAGGGGGGAGAGGAAGAAGGGTGGAGGGGGGGGGGAAAGGAAATGCATGAAAGTGATGGTTTCTATGTGGTGGTTCCGTTTACCCGGAACGCGTCCAACTGAAACTGAGGATCCCTGAGATGGGACTGCCCCTCGCGATGTGTCACCACGGGATTGGTCTGCGCCAAATAGGTGCCCATCGATTCACGGAGATAGTTCCACGTAACGGTTAACGGTCCAGCAGAGAACTTCTCTTTGTACTGCTTCAAAAGATCGGCCGCCACCTGTGAAAATGCGATAAACCGGAAACCACAAACTAAGCTTTTAAAATTATGGGCTTAAGGGAGGAACAAAAAAGGATAATAATAGCTGCTCTGCATCATCCCTTCATCGACTGCACTCACAAACATTAGGGGAAGTCTAAACCTTCTGAAACACAACCTCCCCCCCCCCTCAAAAAAAAAAAAAAAAAGGAAAAGGGTAATACGAATGGCCTCTACTGTACACCATCCCTTCCTTTCTCAATAATCTTCAGCCTACTTTAGAGTCCCTTTCCTTTCCCTCCTAAAGACCCAAAAGAGAGAGAGAGAAGGTCCTACCTGCTGCAAGAGAACGGTGTTGTCGCCCTCAAAGGTTTGAAATATATCGTGGTCGTTGCGCATAATTCCAAAGCGGTTCACCGCCGCATAGCCGTGCCCACCACAGCACTCTCTATAAGGAGAAGAAAACAAAGAGAAGAACGATGATGATCAATACAAAAATAATACTAAGAAACACTTCCTCAGAGCGCGCTCTCTCTCTCTCTCCGTCTCTCTGCGCTCCCCCTCTCCTGACACTTCCATGCCTGCCCGCCAAAAAAGTCCTTTCTTCCCTGATCCTTTTGCTTCGCTCATATTTTCCGTCTCTCGCTCTCCCCAGCCCGACAATTCCCGCTACCCCTCCCCCCCCCTTCCCACCTCTAACACTTCTTCTCTTCTCTTCTTCTGTCTCCCTCTCCCCCTACCCTCCTTCCCTCTCCTACCTCTCCCTCCTTCCTTCCTTCCTTCCCTTTTCTCCCTCTCCCCACTTCCCCTTTTCCTCTCTCGCTCTTTCCGACCCTCTCCCCCGTCTCCCCCCCTCTCTCTACCACCCCTCACTCTCCCCCCCCCGCTCTCTACCCCCCTATCTCCCTCCCTCTCTCTACCCCCCCTCCCCCCTCCTTCCTTCCCCCCACACTTTCCCCTCCCCTACCCTCCCTCCCTCCCTTTCTCTGCACCCCCCTCCCCCTCCCCTCTCTCTCTCCCCCTCCCCCTCCCCTCTCCCTCTCCCTCCCCCTCCCCCTCCCCATCCCCCTCCCCTCTCCCTCTCCCTCCCCCTCCCCCTCCCCCTCTCCCTCCCCCTCCCCCTCTCCCTCCCTACCTGCACGTGCTCAGCGCCTTCTGCGTGTACGACGTGACGTAGCTCTTGAGCCCCGCCGAGAGCGCATGCACATCCGCCACTAGTGCCTCCTCCCCCGTCTTCTTCATGAGCGCATATTTGGTCACCAAATGTTCGGCGGCGAAGTGGAAGGCGTAGCAGGAGGCCAACATGGGCATCAGCTTCTGCTGCTGCGATTGGTAGTCCAAAATCGCGATTTCGGGTTCGTGGGGTGGACCGAATTGCTGGCGAATTAGGGAATATCGTATCGCTATCGTGGCGGCGGTTTTTAGGACTGAGACGGAGCCGTAGGCAAGGCCAACTCGGCCACCCACGAGCTCACCGAGAGTGGCTGCAAATCGCTTGTTGGCGGTTGGGAGGTCGCTGCAGGAGAGAGAGGGGGGGGATGAGAGAGAGGGGAGTGAGGGAGGGAGAAAGAGAGAGAGAGAGGGAGGGAGAGAGGGAGAGAGTGAGGGGACTCTTAACAAAGGAAGTCTGAGAAAACCATCCAAAAAGTCTGAAACTGTAGAAGAACACTAAAAGACCTGTGCAAAGCGGGAGGAGGGAGGAGAGAGTGGGAGATGGCAGGAGGGAGGGGAGGGGCAGGAGAGGAAAATGCCTAAAAGCCACATTTTGAACGAAGATGCTCTCTTTACCTATTCTGTTTCTCCCCTCTCTCTCCCTTTCTCTTCCTCTTTCTCACCTGACATATTTTCCCTCCGGCGTCACGTCTCCAAATCGATTGAGAAGATTATCTCTCGGAATCCTCACATTGTTAAACCGAAGGGCTCCGTTATCAACTCCGTTGAGCCCAACTTTGTATCCACAGTCTCGAATCTCCACTCCGGGCAGAACACTATGATCCTCCATGCTCCTGCACCAAGTAGCTTTATTTTTGTTTAGATTTTCTTCCGTCAGTCAAAATTTTGATAAAATTAAATGAATGGTTTGAGTATGTGTCACATAATTTTTTGTCACTTAAAGGGAGCGTAGGGAGGGAGGAGTGAGTGGAGTGAGAGCGGGAACACTATTAATGCAATGTAATGTGATGAATGTAATAAACGTAACGTTCATTTACTCAAATTTCTTTTGTTTTTAATGAAATGCCCAATTCTGCGACCCCAGTAACAAAGCATGAATAATTTCAACGTCCAAATCACAAAAAACTTTACCCCCAGGTCTCCCCTCTCTCCCCCTTCCCCCCCCCTCCCCTCTCTCTCTCCCCCTCCCCCTCCCCATCCCCCTCCCCTCTCCCTCCCCCTCCCCCTCTCCCTCCCCCTCTCCCTCCCTACCTGCACGTGCTCAGCGCCTTCTGCGTGTACGACGTGACGTAGCTCTTGAGCCCCGCCGAGAGCGCATGCACATCCGCCACTAGTGCCTCCTCCCCCGTCTTCTTCATGAGCGCATATTTGGTCACCAAATGTTCGGCGGCGAAGTGGAAGGCGTAGCAGGAGGCCAACATGGGCATCAGCTTCTGCTGCTGCGATTGGTAGTCCAAAATCGCGATTTCGGGTTCGTGGGGTGGACCGAATTGCTGGCGAATTAGGGAATATCGTATCGCTATCGTGGCGGCGGTTTTTAGGACTGAGACGGAGCCGTAGGCAAGGCCAACTCGGCCACCCACGAGCTCACCGAGAGTGGCTGCAAATCGCTTGTTGGCGGTTGGGAGGTCGCTGCAGGAGAGAGAGGGGGGGGATGAGAGAGAGGGGGAGTGAGGGAGGGAGAAAGAGAGAGAGAGAGGGAGGGAGAGAGGGAGAGAGTGAGGGGACTCTTAACAAAGGAAGTCTGAGAAAACCATCCAAAAAGTCTGAAACTGTAGAAGAACACTAAAAGACCTGTGCAAAGCGGGAGGAGGGAGGAGAGAGTGGGAGATGGCAGGAGGGAGGGGAGGGGCAGGAGAGGAAAATGCCTAAAAGCCACATTTTGAACGAAGATGCTCTCTTTACCTATTCTGTTTCTCCCCTCTCTCTCCCTTTCTCTTCCTCTTTCTCACCTGACATATTTTCCCTCCGGCGTCACGTCTCCAAATCGATTGAGAAGATTATCTCTCGGAATCCTCACATTGTTAAACCGAAGGGCTCCGTTATCAACTCCGTTGAGCCCAACTTTGTATCCACAGTCTCGAATCTCCACTCCGGGCAGAACACTATGATCCTCCATGCTCCTGCACCAAGTAGCTTTATTTTTGTTTAGATTTTCTTCCGTCAGTCAAAATTTTGATAAAATTAAATGAATGGTTTGAGTATGTGTCACATAATTTTTTGTCACTTAAAGGGAGCGTAGGGAGGGAGGAGTGAGTGGAGTGAGAGCGGGAACACTATTAATGCAATGTAATGTGATGAATGTAATAAACGTAACGTTCATTTACTCAAATTTCTTTTGTTTTTAATGAAATGCCCAATTCTGCGACCCCAGTAACAAAGCATGAATAATTTCAACGTCCAAATCACAAAAAACTTTACCCCCAGGTCTCCCCTCTCTCCCCCTTCTCTCCCTCCCCTTCCTTCCCCTCTCCCTCTCCCCCTCTCCCCCCTTCTTCCACTCTTCCTACCCCCTTTCCTCTCCCTCTCTCCGTCTCTTCCCCTTTCTCCCTCCCCTTTCTCCCTTCCCTCCCTTCCCCTCTCCCTTACCTCCCCCCCCTTCTCCCTTCCCCTTCCCCTTCCCCTTCCCTTCCCCTCACCCTTTCCCTTCCCTCCCTTCCCCTTCCCCTCCCCACCCCCCCCCCTTCTTCTTCCCCCCTCCCTCTCCCTTCCCCCCCTTCTTCCCCCCAGCCCCCCTCCCCCTCCCTCTCCCCTCCCCCCC
>CM074819.1:1895518-1906737 GCA_037447605.1 Zygnema circumcarinatum
CCCCCCTCTCCCTCCCCCACCTGGCACAACACGAAGGCGTTGAAAATCATGGTATTGAGCCTCATTTTCGCCGTCTCCCCGGTAAACCCGAGCAGCTCCGTCCCCTTCAACTGCAGAACCGCCAAAACTGCCAGCTGGTACACGGCCTGGCCAGTGATATTGCGCCACATCAGCAAGCTGACAAACTGTCCTTTCCGGCCGACCGGCGGTTTGCTCATGAGCGAGTCGTCCGGCGGGTCGGTGGCCAATGCGAGGGCGCCAAGTGTGTCCATGATCAGGTTGACCCATAGGAGCTGGACAGCTGTCAGGGGGGCCTCGCCTGGATGGGAAAGGGGGGGGGCGCAAAAATGGGGGTGAGAGAGACTGAGGGAGAGGGAGAGGTAGAGGGAGAGGGAGAGGAAGAGGGAGAGGGAGAGGGAAGGGGAAAGGAGAGGGAGAGGGAGAGGGAAGGGGAGAGGGACGGGGCGAGGGAGAGGGAGGGGAAGAGGGAAGGGGAGAGGAAGAGGGAGAGGGAATGGAGAGGGAGGGGGACGGGGAGAGGGAGAGGGAGAGGGAAGGGGCGATGGAGAGAGAGGGGGAAGGGGAGAAGGAGAGGGAGAGGGAGAGGGAAGGGGAGAGGGACGGGGCGAGGGAGAGGAGGGAAGAGGGAAGGGGAGAGGAAGAGGAGAGGGAAGGAGAGGGAGAGGGAAGGGGAGAGGGAGAGGGAGAGGGAAGGGGCGAGAGGGGGAAGGGGAGAAGGAGAGGGAGAGGGAGAGGGAAGGGGAGAGGGACGGGGCGAGGGAGAGGGAGGGGAAGAGGGAAGGGGAGAGGAAGAGGGAGAGGGAAGGGGAGAGGGAAATGGAGAGGGAGGGGGACGGGGAGAGGGAGAGGGAGAGGGAAGGGGCGATGGAGAGAGAGGGGGAAGGGGAGAAGGAGAGGGAGAGGGAGAGGGAAGGGGAGAGGGACGGGGCGAGGGAGAGGAGGGGAAGAGGGAAGGGGAGAGGGAGAGGGAGAGGGAAATGGAGAGGGAGGGGGACAGGGAGAGGGAGAGGGAGAGGGAGGGGGCGATGGAGAGAGAGGGGGAAGGGGAGAAGGAGAGGGAGAGGGAGAGGGAAGGGGAGAGGGACGGGGCGAGGGAGAGGGAGGGGAAGAGGGAAGGGGAGAGGAAGAGGGAGAGGGAAGGGGAGAGGGAAATGGAGAGGGAGGGGGACGGGGAGAGGGAGAGGGAGAGGGAAGGGGAGAGGGAGAGGGAAAGGGAGGGGTATTGGGAGTGGGAGAGGGACATGGGGAGGGAGAGGGATGGAGAGGCAAGTGGGAGAAGCTGAGGGAGGGCGGGAGTGGGGGAGACAGACAGAGAGAGAGAGAAAGGGAGAGAGAGAGAGGCACATACCACTCAAGCAGGCAGAAACGAAGTTGATTACAAGAGCCACTATGTTGACGGTGAGTTGGAACTGAACGAATTTTTGAATATTTCTGTACACGGAACGGCCCCACTTGGCGACTTGCACGATGGTGGCGAAGTTGTCGTCCAACACGACAATATCCGCACTCTCCTTCGCTACCTGGGCAGGAGAGAGAGGGCAGGAGAGAGAGGGCAGGAGAGAGAGAGGGCAGGAGAGAGAGGGCAGGAGAGAGAGGGCAGGAGAGAGAGGGCAGGAGAGAGAGGGCAGGAGCGGGAGAGAGAAGAAGCGGATGAGAGATGGAAGGGAGAGGGAGAAGGCAGGGAGAGGCAAAGGGATGGAGGGAGGAGAGAAGAACAGAGTGGGGGAAAAGGGAGGGAGAGTGCAGGAGAGAGAAGGGCCGGATGAGAGAGGGAAAGGAGAGGAAGCAGGTAGGAGAGGCATGGAGATGGAGGGAGGGGGAAGAGAGAGGAAAAGAGAGAGGGAGAGGGGACGCATATGGTTGGGGGGATGAAGGGGGAAAGTGACTGCATGAATATCTGCGCTCGTGAGAGTGTGAGAGAGAGTGAGCGAGATAGACAGAGACAGAGGCAGAGAGAGAGAGAAAGAAAGAGAGAGACAGCGAGAGAGAGAAAGAGAGAGAGAGAGAGAGAGAGAGAGAGAGAGAGAGAGAGAGGTCTTTGGTAGTACCTCCGTTCCAGCTATGCCCATGGCGAGGCCGATATCTGATTCCTTGAGAGCGGGCGCGTCATTAGTTCCGTCGCCTGTAACGGCAACTACCTCTCCCATAGATCGCAGTTCTGAGACCAAAATCAGTTTGTCGGAAGGAGAAGATCGAGCCATCACCTGTAAGGTTATAAATTGGTTAAGGTTAGAATTCGCAAGTTTCTAATATCCGAACACAAATTAAAGAAAGTTAAGAAGAGACAAGATAATATGCAAAAAGCTCCATTCTTTACACCCTTATGGTTTTCAAGGCTGAGTTAACTCAGAAATCCCAAAAAAACTAAGGAACATGAAAACAAAAACCCTAATATGCGCAATAAAAAAAGCCCAAAAATGCCCTGAAAGTTACGAAGTAATTCACCTGCAGCCTCGGAATAAGTTTCCTCATTTCTACGGGATTCAGGTTACGGAAAATAGGGCCCTCTATGGCTTCTCCGTCTGTGAGAATTCCGCACTCCCTCGCAATAGCTTTCGCAGTTGTGAGGTTGTCCCCCGTCACCATGCGAACCTGTGAAAAAAATTGGGGGTGGGTTCAGGGTTTTAGGGTTGACGGGGTGTAGAATTTTTGAAGTTGTAGGGTTTTTGGGGGTTTCGGGGTTTTTGGAGTTGAAGGGTTTTTGGGGTTTTTGGGGTTTTAGGGTTTTGGGGGTTTTTTGGGGTTTAGGGTTTTATGGGTTTTAGGGTTTTCGGGTAATGGGTTTGTGGTTATGAAGCTTTTGAGCAGTGGGATTGTTAGGTTTTTGGGTTTTTTGGTTTTTGAGGTCTTTGGGATTTGGGTTTTGGGTATTGGGGGCTTACGAGTTTTTGGTTTTATGAATTCTTGGGATTTTGGGTTTTTGGGTTTTTGGGTTCGGTGGGTGGGGGAAAGGAGAGGTTGAGGGAGTGGGAGTTGGAGCGGGAGAGGGAGGGGGAGTGGGAAAGGGAAACAGAAAAAATAGGGAAATTAGAGAGAGAGAAAGGATAGAGAGAGGCAGAGAAAGACAGAAAAAAGGGAGAGAAGCAGAGTGAGAGAGAGAGAGAGAGAGGGAGAGAGAGGGGGAAGTGGGGGTAAATAGAGACCCACCATGATCCCTGCTGACTGACACAGTTTAACCGAATCCTGTACTCCACTCCGAAGTGGATCCTTGATTCCAACGATTGCCAGGAGGGTTAACCCCGACACTGGAATCGGGTGGTCGTCGGGCCACTCCCCCGCCGGCACCTCTCGCGGGTTCAAATCTTTGTATGCCAAACTCAAAGTCCGGAGAGCATCTTCCGCAAATCCGTTAATCACACCTCCAAGGGTTCCCTGTTCCATGCCATATACCTGCATACAAAGTCTCCGTAATTGGGTAAGAATTTTGGGTTTTTCAAAGCTTGAAAAACCTCAAGAATTGGGTAAGAATTTTGGGCTTTTCAAAGCTTTAAAAAGCTTTATATTCTGATTAGGGTTTTTCAGGGGTGTTCAACTTCCATATTCAGGGGAGACAAAGAGGGAGGAGGCCGGGAGAGGGAGGAAGGGGGAGGAGGAAGGAGAGGGGGGCAGAGGGGAAGATAGAGAGGGAGGGAAAGTCGGAGGAGAGAGATGGAGCGAGAGAGAGAGACAGAAAGATTTACTTCTGCTTTTTCCTTTCAAGTTTCCTTAAGCTATCTTCATTGCTTTTTTTTTCGAGTTTTTTGAAGGGTTTTATCTTCTTCACTGACCTCCCCACTCGGTCCCATCATTTTGTCACACATTGAGAGAATAATTTCCGCCGCTCCTTTCCAGTGCACTCGATATCTTCCGTCGGGAAGTTTTATAACAGCCCCCATCCTTTTCCTTTTGGAGTTAAACGGATCAACGGCAACAATCTCCGCCATAGAACGAACATTGACGAAATTACATCCAAAAGAAGAAGCCATAGTTAGAATTGCAGCTTCAGTCGGGGTAGCATTGACCTTATTATCTTCATCGACATCTCCGCTCGTGTTCTGGTAAATATTTTCAACTAGTACGGAAATGAATCTGGGAGAAAGGTCCTGCACAGACATCAGATGGAGAAGGGTGTAAAAATTGCAAGAAGGGTTTTTAAGGGTCTGTAAGGATATTTAGGGCTTTCAGTCTTTAGGCTTTTAGGGTTAATGTGAAATATTGGAAAGTTAACTTCAATTCTCCTATCTTTCACGTAGAATTGAATTAGCAACCTCTATGGCCTGCCCTCTCTCTTCACTCTCTCTCTCTCTCCCTCCTTCATCACGCCCTTTCCTCCTCCCTTCCTCCTCCCTCTGCAACCTTTCCCTTCCCTCCCTTCCCTTCCTCCCTTTCCTCCCTTCCTCCTCCCTTCCTCTTCCCACTCTCCCCTCTGCTACCTTCCTCTTCTCTCCCTTCCCTTTCTCCCTTTCCTTCCTTCCTCCTCCCTCTTCCCACTCTCCCCTCTGCTACCTTTCTCTTCTCTCCCTTCCTTTCCTCCCTTTCCTTCCTTCCTCCTCCCTTCCTCTTCCCACTCTCCCCTCTGCTACCTCTCTCTTCTCTCCCTTCCCTTCCTCCCTTTCCTTCCTTCCTCCTCCCTTCCTCTTCCCACTCTCCCCTCTGCTACCTCTCTCTTCTCTCCCTTCCCTTCCTCCCTTTCCTTCCTTCCTCCTCCCTTCCTCTTCCCACTCTCCCCTCTGCTACCTCTCTCTTCTCTCCCTTCCCTTCCTCCCTTTCCTTCCTTCCTCCTCCCTTCCTCTTCCCACTCTCCCCTCTGCTACCTCTCTCTTCTCTCCCTTCCCTTCCTCCCTTTCCTTCCTTCCTCCTCCCTTCCTCTTCCCACTCTCCCCTCTGCTACCTCTCTCTTCTCTCCCTTCCCTTCCTCCCTTTCCTTCCTTCCTCCTCCCGTCCTCTTCCCACTCTCCCCTCTGCTACCTTTCTCTTCTCTCCCTTCCTTTCCTCCCTTTCCTTCCTTCCTCCTCCCTTCCTCTTCCCACTCTCCCCTCTGCTACCTCTCTCTTCTCTCCCTTCCTTTCCTCCCTTTCCTTCCTTCCTTCCTTCCTCCTCCCTTCCTCTTCCCACTCTCCCCTCTGCTACCTCTCTCTTCTCTCCCTTCCCTTCCTCCCTTTCCTTCCTTCCTCCTCCCTTCCTCTTCCCACTCTCCCCTCTGCTACCTTTCTCTTCTCTCCCTTCCCTTCCTCCCTTTCCTTCCTTCCTCCTCCCTTCCTCTTCCCACTCTCCCCTCTGCTACCTCTCTCTTCTCTCCCTTCCCTTCCTCCCTTTCCTTCCTTCCTCCTCCCTTCCTCTTCCCACTCTCCCCTCTGCTACCTCTCTCTTCTCTCCCTTCCCTTCCTCCCTTTCCTTCCTTCCTCCTCCCTTCCTCTTCCCACTCTCCCCTCTGCTACCTCTCTCTTCTCTCCCTTCCCTTCCTCCCTTTCCTTCCTTCCTCCTCCCTTCCTCTTCCCACTCTCCCCTCTGCTACCTTTCTCTTCTCTCCCTTGCCTTCTTCTCTTCCTTCCTTCCTCCTCCCATCCTCTTCCCACTCTCCCCTCTGCTACCTCTCTCTTCTCTCCCTTCCCTTCCTCCCTTTCCTTCCTTCCTCCTCCCATCCTCTTCCCACTCTCCCCTCTGCTACCTCTCTCTTCTCTCCCTTCCTTTCCTCCCTTTCCTTCCTTCCTCCTCCCTTCCTCTTCCCACTCTCCCCTCTGCTATCGTCTCTCCCTTCCCTTCCTCCCTTTCCTTCCTTCCTTCTCCCTGCTCTCGCGCTTCCCTCCCTCCACCTCTCCAATTCAACTCCAGTCCTCCTAATCATCAACACATTAAGCTCAGAAATCTGAGACCTCAACCAGACCTCCCATTTCTCTCTCACAGGCTATCTTCACGAAACTTGAACATGACCATGAACTGAAAAAAGCACAAAAAAAGAAAAATTTAAAGAGACTTGAACTGAAACCAAGCCATGTAGGAAACCAACCCATGTAACCAGGTTTGCAGGTTTGCAACTAGAAACCACTCACAGCTATTCTCCCTCCCTCCATGGTCCGAACCTTCCCTCCCATCCATGCTCTCACTACTGTCATTTTGTTGGTAGTGAGAGTGCCGGTCTTATCGCTGCAAATAGTGGTGGCGGAACCCATAGTTTCACAAGCCGCCAATTTTCTCACAAGAGCATTATCCGCCATCATTCTTTTCATGGCAAAAGCAAGAGTTAAAGTGACAGCTAAAGGGAGCCCTTCTGGAACAGCAACCACTACTATTGTTACGGCAATAGCAAAAAATTCCACCATCTGGGCAGAAAAAGAAAAGAAAAGAAAAGAAACGGAGAAGGGTTAGTAGTTGTTCTTTCAAAAAAAAGGTTATCCCTTTAAAAAAGAAGACAAGAAATGGAGATATGGAACAAGAAAGCTAAGCTAAGCTAAGTCTCAAACTCTCACTCTCTCTCTCTCTTTCTCTCTCTCGCTCGCTCTCTCTCTCTCTCTTCTCTCACATCCGCCACCGATTCTCTCCCCCCATTTCAGAACGAACATGCGACCAATAAGATCAACGAAATAAGACCAAAAACCCAAAAAAAAATACCACTAAAATACCTCAAAAAACGCACGCTCAAAAGCCTAAAAGAAACTCCCAAAAAAGGGGAAAGTTTCAGTTCCATGAAACTCACCCGAAGCACGTACTCTGTTTTCCATGTGAAATTAACTGAAATGAAAAAACGGACCACAAGGACAGTCAGTAAAAGCCCCGCCACAATGAGGCCGAGATTTCCGACCAATGTAGCGACTCCACTTAGACGGACCTGCAAATTTAAAAAAAAAAAAAAAGAAGTTTCGCGAGAAGAGGAATCTCAGTAAATTTGAGTTTATATCAACAAACTTGGAACAATGCACAAAGGAAACTAAAAAAGTTAATAGGATATAGTACTTTAGGGTTGTAGGGTTCCAAGAAAAACAGGGCCCTTTACACTACTAGGATTGTAAGCTTTTTAGGGAATGTAACTTGAAGAGCCTTAGAGTGTGATAAGTCTTGATATTCTCAGGGTTTCAGTAATGCAAATATAGGGTTTAAAAGGGAACCGAGAGAGGGAGGTAGGGAGGGAGGGAGGGAGGGAGGGAGATGCAAAAATAGGGATTAAAAGAGGACGGAGAGAGGGAGGTAGGGAGGGAGGGAGGGAGGGAGGGAGGGAGATGCAAAAATAGGGTTTAAAAGGGGACCGAGAGAGGGAGGGAGGAGAGGGAGGGAGGGAGGGAGGGAGGGAGGGAGGGAGGGAGGGAGATGCAAAAATAGGGTTTAAAAGGGAACCGAGAGAGGGAGGTAGGGAGGGAGGGAGGGAGGGAGGGAGGGAGGGAGGGAGGGAGGGAGGGAGGGAGGGAGATGCAAAAACAGGGTTTAAAAGGGGACTGAGAGAGGGAGGAGGGAGGGAGGGAGGGGAGGGAGATGCAGAAATAGGGTTTAAAAGGGGACGGAGAGAGGGAGGTAGGGAGGGAGGGAGGGAGGGAGGGAGGGAGGGAGAAAGGGAGGGAGGGAGGGAGATGCAAAAATAGGGTTTAAAAGGGAACCGAGAGAGGGAGGTAGGGAGGGAGGGAGGGGGGGGGGAGGGAGATGCAGAAATAGGGTTTAAAAGGGGACGGAGAGAGGGAGGTAGAGGGAGGGAGGGAGGGAGGGAGGGAGGGAGAAAGGGAGGGAGGGAGGGAGATGCAAAAATAGGGATTAAAAGGGGACCGAGAGAGGGAGGTAGGGAGGGAGGGAGGGAGGGAGGGAGGGAGATGCAAAAATAGGGTTTAAAAGGGGACGGAGAGAGGGAGGTAGGGAGGGAGGGAGGAAGGGAGGGAGGGAGGGAGGGAAGAAGGGAGGGAGGGAGATGCAAAAATAGGGTTTAAAAGGGAACCGAGAGAGGGAGGTAGGGAGGGAGGGAGGGAGGAGGGAGGGAGGGAGGGAGGGAGGGAGAGGGAGGGAGGGAGATGCAAAAATAGGGTTTAAAAGGGAACCGAGCGAGGGAGGTAGGGAGGGAGGGAGGGGAGGGAGGGAGATGCAAAAATAGGGATTAAAAGAGGACGGAGAGGGAGGGAGGGAGGGAGGTAGGGAGGGAGGGAGGGAGGGAGGGAGGGAGATGCAAAAATAGGGTTTAAAAGGGGACCGAGAGAGGGAGGGAGGAGGGAGGGAGGGAGGGAGGGAGGGAGGGAGGGAGGGAGGGAGGGAGGGAGGGAGATGCAAAAATAGGGTTTAAAAGGGAACCGAGAGAGGGAGGTAGGGAAGGAGGGAGGGGAGGGAGGGAGGGGAGGGAGGGAGAGAGGGAGGGAGGGAGATGCAAAAACAGGGTTTAAAAGGGAACTGAGAGAGGGAGGAGGAGGGAGGGGGAGGGAGATGCAGAAATAGGGTTTAAAAGGGGACGGAGAGAGGGAGGTAGGGAGGGAGGGAGGAGGGAGGGAGGGAGGGAGAAAGGGAGGGAGGGAGGGAGATGCAAAAATAGGGTTTAAAAGGGAACCGAGCGAGGGAGGTAGGGAGGGAGGGAGGGGGGGAGGGAGATGCAGAAATAGGGTTTAAAAGGGGACGGAGAGAGGGAGGTAGGGAGGGAGGGAGGGAGGGAGGGAGGGAGGGAGAAAGGGAGGGAGGGAGGGAGATGCAAAAATAGGGATTAAAAGGGGACGGAGAGAGGGAGGTAGGGAGGGAGGGAGGGAGGGAGGGAGGGAGATGCAAAAATAGGGTTTAAAAGGGAACCGAGAGGGAGGAGTAGGTAGGGAGGGAGGAGGAGGGAGGGAGGGAGGAGGGAGGGAGGGAGGGAGGGAGGAGATGCAAAAATAGGGTGTAAAAGGGAACCGAGAGAGGGAGGTAGGTAGGGGAGGGAGGGAGGGAGAGAGGGAGGGAGGGAGAGGAGGAGGGAGGGAGGAGGAGATGCAAAAATAGGGTTTAAAAGGGAACCGAGCGAGGGAGGTAGGGAGGGAGGGAGGGGGGGAGGGAGATGCAGAAATAGGGTTTAAAAGGGACAGAGAGGAGGTAGGGAGGGAGGGAGGGAGGGAGGGAGGGAGGGAGGGAGGAAAAGGAGGGAGGAGGAGATGCAGAAATAGGGTTTAAAAGGGGACGGAGAGAGGGAGGTAGGGAGGGAGGGAGGGAGGGAGGGAGGGAGGGAGAAAGGGAGGGAGGGAGGGAGATGCAAAAATAGGGTTTAAAAGGGAACCGAGAGAGGGAGGTAGGGAGGGAGGGAGGGAGGGAGGGAGGGAGGGAGGGAGGGAGAAAGGGAGGGAGGGAGGGAGATGCAAAAATAGGGTTTAAAAGGGAACCGAGAGAGGGAGGTAGGGAGGGAGGGAGGGGGGGAGGGAGATGCAGAAATAGGGTTTAAAAGGGGACGGAGAGAGGGAGGAGGGAGGTAGGGAGGGAGGGAGGGAGGGAGGGAGGGAGATGCAAAAATAGGGTTTAAAAGGGAACCGAGAGAGGGAGGTAGGGAGGGAGGGAGGGAGGGGGGGAGGGAGGGAGGGAGGGAGGGAGGGAGGGAGGGAGGGAGAGTGTTAACCCTTACCTGCAGAGGCGTCTCTTCATCGTCATCTTCACTCAAAGTGGTCATTAGGCGTCCCCATTGCGTGTGTGCGCCCACACTCGTTACGAGCATTGTTGCCTCTCCGTCCTGCACAGTGGTGCCTGCTTGAAGGAAGGGGCGGGAGTGGTCGCGATGTTGGAGCTCACTCTCTCCCGTCATGCTCGAATCATCTATCATCAGGCCATAGCCTGCAAAACCGAACAAAGTATCGCGGAAAACTCAGCAGTTTGCAAAGCACATGAATCGACAGTTCTTTCATCGCATGAGATTTCGTGGTTGTTCAATCTAGACGTAACAAGTTAAAGTTTTAGGGTTTTTAGGGTTTTGAGGGTTTTGAGGGTTTTGAGGGTTTTTAGGGTGAACTGTGGTATGAAATTGTGGCACGATTTGGGGTGCAGGTTGAGGGGGCAACCATGCAAGAAGAGACCGTCTGCAGGAATGATGTCTCCGATTTGGAGGTAGAGAATGTCCCCCGCTAAGAGGTCATAAATGAGCAGCTTTTGCCTCCTCCCATTGCGCAGCACATCCATAAAGATCTCCTTCTTCTTCTTGTCAAGCTCTCGGAACTGCGTGGGAGAGTGGGAAAGAGCGAGAGAACGAGAGAGAGAGATAGGGGGAGAGAGAGAGAGAGAGAGATTATTTGTGTGGACACATCATCACTTTCACTCACTTAAAAATTATCATTTACTTATCTTATCTTTGTTTCTATATTGATACCTTTCTGACTTTCCCTACTTTCCCATTACTTTCAACTTCACCCTGACCTTCAGCTTCATATTCATGTTAACCTTACCTTGGGGTTAATTTACTTCAACTCTCCGAAAAGAGGGAGAATGAGAGGAAGTCAGACAGGAGGAGGCATAGGGGGGGGGGAAATGGCGGGAAGGGGGAGGGAGAAAGAGAGGGAGAAGGCATAGGGGTAGGGGGAGAGAGCGTGAGGGGCGTAGAATGAGGCGAGGTGATGGAGGGGTTGAAGGGAGAGAAAGAGGCGGAGGACTTGAGGAGAAGAGAGAGGCGGAAAGAAATAAAGGAAGAGAAAGGGAGAGGGAGAGGAGAAGAGAGAGAAAGAGAGAGAAAGAGAGAGAGAGAGAGAGAGAGAGAGAGATGCTTACCTGCAGAGACTGCTGGAAGTCGCTGCTTGCCGTTACCACTACCACTAGCATCACGCTGAATCCAATGCTTGCTCCGTCATACCATCCCTCCGCCAACCCCTCCGTGGGAATGCCAATAGCGACCGAAAGGACGGCGCAAAAAGTCAATATCATCAGGGTCACATCCTGCACAGGAACAAAAAAAATATGAGAAAAACATAACATAAATCGACCGGAAAAATAGGTCATGCAGAGTGAAGAATTTGAGAGTATTTGATTAGGTTTGATGCAAATAGGGTTTCATTTGCAGCTTGAAGCATTGAGTTAGCGACAAGTCCCCTTGGTTACAGGCGAAGGTCAACATTATAGGGAGTGACTTGATGGCGGTTTACTCGGTTCCCTCAGTTAACGAGGTTTTTAGGGTTTTAGGGTTTTTAGGGTTTGTAGGGTTTTTAGGGTTTTTAGGGTTTTTAGGGTTTTCAGGGGTTTTAGGGTTTTTAGGGTTTGTAGGGTTATTAGGGTTTCTAGGGTTTCTAGGGTTTTTAGGGTTTTAGGGTTTTTAGGGTTTT
>CM074819.1:1957874-1968443 GCA_037447605.1 Zygnema circumcarinatum
ATGCCGAATGCGGAATGCGGAATGCGGAATGCGGAATGCGGAATGGGGAATGCGAAATGCGGAATGCGGAATGCGAAATGCGGAATGCGGATTGCGGAATGGGGAATGCGGAATGCGGAATGGGGAATTCGGAATGCGGATTGGGGATTGCGGAATGCGGAATGCAGGATGCGGAATGCGGAATGCGAAATGCGGAATGCCAAATCCAGCAGCAAAAAAAAAAAGAATGAACAAAAAAAATGAATGCTGCAGCAGAAAAGGCAGCAGCAGCAGCAGCAGTAGCCACAGCAGCAGTACCATCATTAGCAGCAGCAACAACAGCAGCAGCAGCAGATAGGGAGTGAGAGAAGTACCGACAGGGGGCGAGAGAGAGTGGGAGAGAGGGACAGAGTAGTGGGACAAGCAGGGAGGTAGTGGGAGAGACACCAGGGCGGGAGAGACAAAGGGAGGGAGAGAGCAAGAGAGGGAGTGAAGGGGAAAAAGAGAGGCAGAGACAAGGAGGGAGACAGCAACAGAGGGGAGTAGAGAGGGAGTACCTCTTCGCCTTGGCGTCTTCGCTCACCACTCTCCCGTGATTCTTATGTGGTCCGTGAGGACGCGGCTGCCGCAAAGTGGGCGCTCGTGGGGGGAGGGGGAAGAAAATAATGAACTGCGCTTTTGCAATCGAACACGTGGCAGATGGTGATTGGCTGCAGTTTTCCGCAGGCTGGCCGATCCGACTCATTAGGGGGTGTCAGACTTAACAAAATGTTACGAATATCGAGTTTTTAGTAGGGTAGTGATATTTCCACCCCTTTTTTGGATCCAAACACCCCTTCCCGGCCGGGCAGATTTCAGAAGGGATTAAAAACAGAAAATGCTTTTTTCACACCTTTTTGGAATCGATACCTACCTTCTTCCGTCGGCTGATTTTATTTTTGCTAACCAAGGAAAATGATACCACGTCACCGCATTTTGAATACTGTATCCCGCCTCACTGAATTTTTTTTTGAGGGAAAGAATTATCTGCCTGCCCGAATCCGCTCGGAGCGGAAGATCCGTCCGCCACAAGATCGTTCGCGGGTGTCCGTCCTTCACACGTGTGTGTCAATCGCAGCTGTCGATTCCCTCGCAGATCGCACCACTGCAAATCACCGTTCGATCTGCAGCCGGGCTCGATCTTAGCGAATGGAAAGCGCCCACGAGTCCCGTCAAAGCCAAATCGCAAGTGCGAGTGCGCGCGTCCCTCGGCCCGAGATCTCGTCATTGTTAGCTCCCAGCCAATCAACATCTGCCACGTGTTTCATTTTTGACGTGGAAAATTATGATTGGTTCAAGATCTCAATGTACAAAATTTTGGGTTCCTCACATTGCGATCGTACGCCATTTGTACGGACAAATTTTTGAGACGACTTTGGCGGGATACGTGGGCAGGTGCCCCGCGCTGTGACCGAGCCCGGCTGCCGATCAAATAGTAATCTGCCGTGTTGCGATCTGCGAGGGAATCGACGGCTGCGATTGACCGCACGCGTGAAAAAATATTCAGGTAAGCGGGATATTCAAATGGGGTGATGGGTTATCATTTTCCTTGTTTCGCAGAAATAAATCTGCCGATGGAGGGTGGTATCGATTCCAAAAAGGTGTGAAAAAGCCATTTTCCGCTTTTAATCCTTTTTGACATCTGCCCGGCCGGGAAGGGGTGTTTGGATCCAAAAAAGGGGTGGAAATATCACTACCCTTTTAGTATTACGAGAATCGAGGTTACTAAGTACTAAAAATCATCGCGCCCCCGAACCTAAACCGAACCGAACGGAAGTCAACTGTGCTAAGTCAACGGGTCAACGTTGCGAAGATTCACCCGTGGGGTTTACTAAAAAGGGCACTTCTTCGCACGATTTTGTTCGCACCCAAAAGAGGCGCCGAAATGGACGTGCGATGAAACGAATGGCGAAAATCGCGTCAACGTGACGTCATGGTTTTTTTCCCGCCCGCCCGCGCGCCGGGTCCCTCTCTTGCCGTCGAGCCACCCCCCAACAACCTCCCCCTCCCCCTCCTTATCCGGCCGCCCGCCATGGCCCGAGGTTCTGTGCCTGACGCCACCTGCCTGCGCCCTTCCCTCCCTTCCGGAGGGACTCGAAACCGACGTGTGGCTGCGCTTCACGCGCTAACTTTGCTAGAGGTACTCCCTCGTTCCTTGCCTTTCATTTCCTTTCCTTGCCTTTCCTTGCCTTTCCTTGCCTTTCCTTGCCTTGGTCTGTAGCTGCTGCTATAAGCCGAAGTGGAGCTTCAGAGAACGAACAACGCGCTGACCTTCACGTGGTTCTTGTGTCTCCCTTGGTATGTATATATTATGCATATATATATTATTATTTTTGCTTTCTCTTGAAATCTCATTAAGTTCTTTAATACCTTCATAAAAGTTGCTGAAAAAATTGTATAGAATTGCTCAGATTTGTCTGATTGACCCTACTATTTCTGCGTTACCTTTAGCGATCGTTTTCTTTGGGTTCAAGGTTATTTTGCATCTGGGAGTTGAGTCGTACACTTGAAATTTATCTCTTAACTTCTGAAATACTTCATTTTTTGTGGGTTTTTTAATAATGTTCTGAGTTAATTGCAGATTCCCGGCAACGTTGGGTCGATTGCGCGGACATGTGCGGCGACATCGGTGGGGCTGCACCTTGTGGAGGTGAGTGAGAGGGAGAGAGACAGAGAGAGAGAGAGAGAGGATGGAAGAGGCCGGAAAGAGGAGGGACAAGAGAGGAGAGAGGGAGAAGGGTAGTGGGAGAAAAGAGGTGAGACAGAAAGAGGGTGTAGGACAGTCAAGGGGAGAGAGGGAGGGACGCAGGGAGAGGGAAGAGGGAGGAGTGAGGGAGAGGGGAGAGGAAGGGATGGAGGACGAGAGAAGGAAATTATGAGGGAGTGGGAAAGGGAGGGAGAGGGGGAGGGAGGCAAGAGAGAGTGACTGATGGAGGGTGAGAGGAGAGGTGCGAGGGAGTGAGGAAGAGGACGAGAGAGGGAGACATGAAGTGTGGGCGAGAGGGAAAGGGAGGGGGAGAGTGAAGGAGGGAATTGAGAGAGAGGAAAATGAGGGAGATGGAAAGGGAGGGTTAGGTAATTCATTCATGGACCTGTGCGAAAAGAAAATTATAATGGCAATAAAAAATTTTGTCAAATTAGGAGGAGAGGGAGTAAAAAAGTGCTGCTCGTCCAACTGGGAGGGCACTTGCCTCTGGCAAGAAATCTGGGTTCAATTCCCAGGCAGTTCCATTCGAAGAGCACTCTCTCCCACTCTCTCTCCCACTCTCTCCCGCTCACTCTCTCCGTCACTTCTCTGTTGATGTCTGCATCATTCCTATCCCTGCCCTTTTATCTTCAAAATGTCTGTATTTCCGTCCTGATTTTGCTTTTTCCCCTCCCCCCTCTGCCTCTCCTCTCTCCCTCCTCTCCCTCCCCCCCCTCTCTCTCCCTCCCCCCCCTCTCTCCTCTCCCTCCCCCACTCTCTCTCTCCTCTCCCTCCCCCCCTCTCTCTCTCTCCTCTCCCTCCCCCCATCTCTCTCTCTCTCTCTCTCTCTCTCTCTCTCTCTCTCTCTCTCTCTTTCTCTCTCTCTCTCCTGCAGCCTCTGGGCTTCCAAGTAGACGACGCGAAGCTGAAGCGTGCAGGGCTCGACTATTGGCCCTTTGTGGTAGTGCGCATACATCCCTCCTGGTCCGAATTTTTCGCTTACTTTCAGCAGCAGGTTCTACCTTCCTCCCTCCCTCTCTCTCTCTCCCTCCCTTTCAACATCCCTCCCTCCCTCCTTCCTTCCCCCCAACTCCTTCATTCCATCCCCATCCCCGGCTCCCACTCTCCCTCGTTCTCTACCTGCCTCACTCTCTCCCTCCCCTTACCTCCTTCTCTCGCTCCGCATCCCCCGCTCCCTCCCTCTCTCACAACCTACCTCCCTCCTTCCTTCCCTCCACTTCCACCCTCCCTACCCCCCTCCCTCCCCCCCTACCCCTACCTCCTCCCTTCCTTCCCCATCCCCAGCTCTCACCCACCTTCCCTACCTCCCTCCTTCCTTCCCTGCTCTTCCACCCTCCCTACCCCCCTCCCTCCCCCCCTACCTCTACCTCCTCCCTTCCTTCCCCATCCCCAGCTCTCACCCACCTTCCCTACCTCCCTCCCTTCTTCCCTCCCACCTCATCCCTGCTCCGTCCCTCCCTGCCTCTTTCCGTCGCTTCCAACCTCCCTCCTCCCTCCCTCCCTCCCTCCCTCCCCTCCTCCCCACTTCTCCCCTCCCTTGCTTTCCCTCCTCAGCCTACTTCATTCCTTCCCTGCAGCTCCCACCCTCCCTCCTTCCCTTCTTCCCCATCCCCGCTCCTCCCCTCCCTCTTTCCCTTCCTTCCTCCATCCCTCATCCATCTCTCCCTCCCTCCCTCCCCCTCCCCTCTCCGCCCCTCTCCTCCCCTCCATCCCTCCCAACCCTACCCATTCCCACCCTCTCTCCCTTTCCCCCGCTCCCTCCCTCACTCCGACCCTCCCTCCCTCTCTCCTACCCTCCCTCCCCTACCCGTTCCCTCCCTCCTGTTTCTCCCCCTCTCTGCCTCTCCTACCTCCCTCCCTCCCTCCCTCACCTGCGATTCCTCACATCACTGATTGTACAATGATCGCTTTCTCTCCAAGATTGCAGGAGGAGCCAAAACGACTCATTGCATTTTCAAAGAGAGGCAGTCAAGTTCATTGGGTGCGTCTCCCTCTCCCTCCCTCTCCCTCCTCTCCCTCCTCTACCTCCTCTCTCTCCTCTCCCTCCTCTACCTCCTTTCCCTACTCTCTCTCCTCTACCTCCTCTCTCTCTCTCCCTCCCTCCCTCTCTCCTCTCCCTCCTCCCTCCCCATCAATCATTTACCCCTTCGCCTCCCCCCTCCCATTCCCCACTCCCACTCCCACTCCCTCCCTCCCTCCCATTCCCCACTCCCACTCCCTCCCTCTCCCTCCCTCTCTCTCTCTCCCCCTCTCTCTCTCTCCCCCCCTCTCTCCTCTCCCTCCCCCCATCTCTCTCTCTCTCTCCCTCCTCTCCCTCCCTCCCTCTCTCTCTCTCCTCTCCCTCCTTCCCTCCCCCTCCCTTCCCCCCCACCCTCCCTCCCTCTCCCTCTCCCTCCCTCTCCCTCCCTCTCCCACTCCCTCCCTCTCCCTCCCTCCCTCCCCCTCACCCTCCGTTTCTCCTTTTCCACTCCCTCCCTTTCACCCCCCTTCCTCCCTCCCCCCCGCTCCCGCTCTCTCTCTCCCTCCCCTCTCCCTCCCCTCTCCCCCCCCCTCAATCCCCTGACTCCATATTCGTTCTCTCCCTTCCTCCCCCACCTCCCTCCCCTTTCCCCACTCCCACTCCCACTCCCACTCCCGCCCTCTTCCTCTAATAACCTCTCCCTTCTGTACCTCCTCTCCCTCCTCTACCTCCTTTCCCTACTCTCTCTCCTCTACCTCCTCTCTCTCCTCTCCCTCCTCTCCCTCCTCTCCCTCCTCTCCCTCCTCTCCCTCCTCTCCCTACTCTCTCCCACGCAGACTCTCCGCTACCGCCCTGGCGATTGGCTCCTTTTCGGTTCTGAAACCACTGGTCTCCCCAAAGAAGCTTTGGAGCAGTGCTCCAACGGTTTCCATGCGGGCGGAATCGCCCGAATTCCGATCATAGAAACGCACGTCCGTTCATTGAATCTGGCCGTGGCTACGAGTGTGGGGATCTATGAGGCTCTACGTCAGTTAGACCATACGGAACAGCCGTTCCATGAGGGAGGGGATGTTTCAGAGCCTAGTTTTGAGCATGAGAAGGCGGAGGTCGAGGTGGTTACTTGAAAAAAAATTGTCTTGGAAACTGTAGTCTTTTTGTTGTTCTTTTATTCCTTTTTCTTTCACCTGCCCATCTCTCTCCCTCCCTCCCCCCCCACCCCCTCCCTCCCCCACCCACCCCATCTCTCTCCCCCACACCCTCCCTCCCTCCTCCCTCCCTCCCTCCCTCTCCCTCCCCCCACCCTCTCTCCCTCCCTCTCCCTCCCTCCCTCCCTCCCTCCCCTCCCTCCCTCTCTCCCTCTCCCTCCCTCCCTCCCCCCCTCTCTCTCTCTCCCCCCCTCTCTCTCTCTCCCCCTCTCTCTCTCCCTCCTCTCCCTCCCTCTCCCTCCCCCCACCCTCTCCCTCCCTCTCCCACCCCCTCAATTTTCCCCCACCCTCTCCCTCGTCCCCCACCCTCTCCCTCCCTCCTCCCTCCCTCCCCTCTCCTCCCTCCCCCCATCTCTCTCCCCCACACCCTCCCTCCCTCCTCCCTCCTCCTCCCTCCCTCCTCCCTCCCCCCACCCTCCCTCCCTCCCCCAATTCTAAGGTGATGGACGGTGGGTTGGCTTGTTGGTGAGGTTCGATGTCACCCACTTATGCGACGTGTGCAGTATTCCACCACTCGTTATTCCAAATGTTTACTTTTATGCCGAGATGTAAATTCCGATGACATGCTCCAACAAAGTACGGCCAGTGCCGGATGTCAATCTGTTGAATTTTTATTTTTATCTGAGTTCAAACTAAATATTATCACTTTTAGCCACTCGGCCTCTCTTAACTATGTATACACAGTTCACGTTCTCTCTCTCTCTCTCTCTCCCCCCCTCTCTCTCTCTCCCTCCCTCCTTCCTTCCCTCCACTTCCACCCTCCCTACCCCCTCCCTCCCTCTCTCCTCTCCCTCTCCCTCTCCCTCCCTCTCTCTCTCTCTCCTCTCCCTAAACCCCTATTGTAAACTTCGTACCCATACTTGTTCTCCTAATTCCGACCTTCTCTAGTCAACAAAAAAAGAATTTAAAAAAAACCAAACTATTTCACCCGTTCAACAATATTTCGCCACCGTTTTTTTTTACTATTTTTCTGCCCTGAAATTTTGAACACTTTTAGTCCGATGGAATCTCCACTTCCATTTTCACGCTCGATCCAAGAACCTGCAGAAATAAAAAACGACGTTAAGAAAAAATTCCAAATTTAAAGGAAAAATTTAGCCACCTTGCTATATTCAGATAGCAACCCCCTTAAAGCCCATTTATGCCCCATATGCACCCCTTTTTTCACTCCATTTGGACCCATTTAAATAAAAAAAACGCTCATAAAAATAGCGTGAAGATATTACTTGCTGATACAAATCCATCAATTCTTCTGCTTCTGTTTCGTCGTCAGAAGAATCTGCTTCTTCTTCATCCTCATAAAAATAAGCAAATGCAATTAAGCCCTCTAAAACTGCAAGTATGCGATTTCTATCTGACTGTCGAGGCATAATGATGGCAATGTTTCGAATGCAGCTTTGAATGCTGCAGGAAAGGATAAAAAAAAAGAAAAGGAAACAAAAAAGGTAGTAAGATGGTAGGCAGACAAGGGGCAGGCCGGCAAGGGGGCGGGGAAGGGGCAAGGAAAGGGGCAGGGGCGGGGAAAAGCAAGGAAAGGGGCAGGCCGGCAAGGGGGCGGGGAAGGGGCAAGGAAAGGGGCAGGCCGGCAAGGGGCAAGGTAAGGGGTAGGGAGTGGGGCAAGGGGGCAGGGAGGGGGGGCAGCGGGCAAGGATGGGTAGCTAGGCAAGGGTGCAGGCCGGCAAGGGGGCGGGGAAGGGGCAAGGAAAGAGGCCGGCAAGGGGGCGGGGAAGGGGCAAGGAAAGGGGCAGGCCGGCAAGGGGCGGGGAAGGGGCAAGGAAAGGGGCAGGCCGGCAAGGGGCGGGGAAGGGGCAAGGAAAGAGGCCGGCAAGGGGGCGGGGAAGGGGCAAGGAAAGGGGCAGGCGGTGGGAAAAGGGGGCAAGGTAAGGGGTAGGGAGTGGGGCAAGGGGGCAGGGAGGGGGGGCAGCGGGCAAGGGGGGGTAGCTAGGCAAGGGTGCAGGCCGGCAAGCGGGCAAGTAGGCAGGCATACAGGGACAGGGAGCAGGGGGGCAGGCGGGAGTACCTGGAGCAAAGGGAGCGTGTGGGGACTGGGGAGCGGCCACAAGAAGTTGTTCGCCCGATCGATTTGGGCGCTGACAAGGGACGGCGGGCAAGCGTGAACAAGACCCTCGGCTTAAGTCGGGGTGGCAGGAGGAGGAGGAGGAGGAGGAGGAGGAGAAGGAGGAGGAGGAGGAGGAGGCGGCGGCGGAGGGGGAGGAGATGGTGGCGGCGCGCAGCGACGTGACGCGCAACACGACACACCGACAAGCGGTCTCCGCGCGCCGCGCCGGCGCTGGTTCTAAGTCTGAGGGCCCCGCGCGAGGGCGAAGTTGCGAAGACGGCGTTTGGAGAAGTGCGAAGACGGCGATCGCGGAGTGCGAACAGGACCGCGCCGCGAGTGCGAAAAACTACGCTCGAGAATTTTAGTTTTACTGACGTTGACTCGAAATGTTACGAATATCGAGTTTTTAGTATTACGAGAATTTTTTAAGTCTGACACGCCCTACTGTAAATAGTCGCCCCCTAAAATTAGGGTAGTGATATTTCCACCCCTTTTTTGGATCCAAACACCCCTTCCCGGCTGGGCAGATTTCAAAAGGGATTAAAAACGGAAAATGCTTTTTTCACACCTTTTTGGAATCGTCACCCCTTCAAAATGGGGTGACGGCACTGACGGGTTATCATTTTCCTTGTTTCGCAAAAATAAAATCTGCCGATGGTGGGTGGGTATCGATTCCAAAAAGGTGTGAAAAAAGCATTTTCCGTTTTTAATCCCTTTTGAAATCTGCCCAGCCGGGAAGGGGTGTTTGGATCCAAAAAAGGGGTGGAAATATCACTACCCTAATTTTAGGGGGCGACTATTTACAGTAGGGCGTGTCAGACTTAAAAAATTCTCGTAATACTAAAAACTCGATATTCGTAACATTTCGAGTCAACGTCAGTAAAACTAAAATTCTCGAGCGTAGTTTTTCGCACTCGCGGCGCGGTCCTGTTCGCACTCCGCGATCGCCGTCTTCGCACTTCTCCAAACGCCGTCTTCGCAACTTCGCCCTCGCGCGGGGCCCTCAGACTTAGAACCAGCGCCGGCGCGGCGCGCGGAGACCGCTTGTCGGTGTGTCGTGTTGCGCGTCACGGGCGGGCGCGGGCGCGGGCGGGAAGCCGGGAAAACAACCATGACGTCACGTTGACGCGATTTTCGCCATTCTTTCCTTCTCACGTCCATTTCAGCGCCTCTTTTGGGTGCGAACAAAATCGTGCGAAGAAGTGCCCTTTTTAGTAAACCCCACAGAAGAATCTTCGCAACGTTGACCCGTTGACTTAGCACAGTTGACTTCCGTTCGGTTCGGTTTAGGTTTGGGGGCGCGATGATTTTCAGTACTTAGTAACCTCGATTCTCGTAATACTAAAAACTCGATATTCGTAACATTTGGTTAAGTCTGACACCCCCTATTGTTCAATTCACACTCTTTCAGAAATCGCTGACGCAAAGAAGCTTCTTGTGCGGCCGTACGGACGTCAAATTGACACGCGGCCGTACGGTACAAACGCGGCCGCGCGCGCGCAAAGGACAGAATGTCCGCCCGCTACCGTACAGAGCCGATATAAGCCAAGCGCCGCGTGGTGGCACGTGGCGCAAGCCGATAGGCCGCCGTGACGCATGATGGAATAATGCACCAAAGGCTGCGCCACGCGACAAAGGTTGCCCGTACAGGCCCTCCAGCCCGTACAGGCATACGGCCTGTACCACTTATATGAATAAGCGAAAAAATTGGCTCGAGGGAGGGCGGGCTTTGAGCGTTGGGGAGACGAAGCGGCGTTTTCCGCTCCACGCTTTTTTCTTTTGAGCTTAGGGCCTTTGCGGGCAGTTCCTCGTGGTTCCCCATCATGATGACGATGTTGTTGGCCATGCCCATGTGATGGCATCATGGCCATGCGTGCTATCCGCATCCCATCTCGAAGGCTAGCGAGTTAAGATGCATACTACATGCAAGTGAGTCTGTGTAGCGAGCTGGGGCTATTCTGCAAGAAGAGAAGAGTTTGAGGTTTTGGCCGGTGGGCTTTCTCTACTCACTCTCCACTTTCTCATAGTACATTTGACGTGAGCATTCCCTTCGCAAGCGCTGCATAGAAAATGGTCGAGGCAGGCAAAGAGAATGTCGTGGCCGCAGACTCGGCGAGTGGGAAATCGGTGGGCGAATATCCAGCATTATCTGTGAAGAAGAAGGCTCCTGGTTGGCTTGCGGCGTTGCCGCATGTACTCATTGGAGTGACTTCCAATCTTTCCTTCGGATACCACATCGGGTGAGCCGTCAATATGAATATCCTACCTTATCTGTACTTGAATTGGGTGTCTGAATATGCCACCCTTCTCCAGCTCTGCAGAGGTTGATGCCAATTACGACATGTTTTACACTCAGCTTTGCAAGCAACAGCAATATTCGATACTTTGTCAAAGAAGACAGAACGGATCTTGCCCCCTATACTGCTGCTGGAAAGATCGACTATGTTCATCCTACCTCGCTTTCACTCCCTGACTCTGTTTCTCCCTCGCTCTCTCCCTGAAATCGTCCCTCCCTTCCTCCCTCCCTCCCTCCGTCCCTCCCTCCCTCCCTCCCTCCCTCCGTCCCTCCCTCCCTCCCTCCGTCCCTCCCTCCCTCCCTTCCTCTCTTCCTCCCCTCCCT
>CM074819.1:1970953-1978715 GCA_037447605.1 Zygnema circumcarinatum
ATCGCTAAATCAGCCAAATCTATTTCACGTAGTCTATCCTTTTGCTACTTTGTATTTTTTAGTAATGTTTGAGTAGTGGCTTTTCCTTTGCAGGAAGGGCGGTGGGATGAAGCGGAAAAAACTTTGAATCGGTTAATGATTAAAGAAGAGGTGGCCGAAGCGCTGCAGGAATTGCGCTCTGTGAAGGCGCAGGTGCACAGAGAGGCTTCTTGGAGGGAGCTTTTGGAGAAAAAGTACTTCAAAGGTAAGGGAAAAATTCCAAATCTTTGCTTGATCTCTTTAGGAGTTCTAAGGTTTGTTGAGATATCTTCAGAAATAACAGACAGGGAGGGAGGAAGGAGGGAGAGAGGGTGAGAGAGAGCAAGGGGGAGAGAGGAGGCAAGGGGGATGTTACTGTTGTAAGCGTTCTTACGATATGTTCAGAGAGAGCATATACCATCTGTTGTTGTTGAACAGTTTTTTGTAAACAGTTCACTTTTTTTGGAGGAGGGCGCATTTGAAAATAGTTTTTTTTTTCTTTTTTTGCAGTTGTGATTCTCGGCGGGATTTTATTTCTTTTACAGCAATGCTGTGGAATGAACGCTGTTCTCTACTACTCCACCTCTTTGTTGGAGCAGGCGGGGGTGTCTAATGGGGCTATTGTCAGTGCTATTGTTGGGACCGCAAACTTGGCCGGGTGAGGGGAGGGGAGGGTGGGGAAGTAAAGTTGGGAGGGACCGGTGGCTGGAGAGGGAGATAGGAAATGAGAAGGGAGGAGAGATGAAGGCGGGGTCGATGATGGAGGGCAAGATCATAACTTGATATGTCTTGCACTGTTTTTTTGTTTCTTTCCTGTTCCTTTAAATTTTTATTCTTTATCAAAATCAATCGCAATCGTTTTGTACCTAACATTTTGGCTTAACTTTCTCTAATTCAGGAGGGTTTGTGCTAATACCGCTCATGGAACGGTTGGGTAGACGAGAACTACTGATGATAAGCTACACAGGAATGGTCAGTATTCATTTGGTAAAGAAATCCTCCTTTGCTCTTGAATAGAATTGTTTTTTTTCTCCTCTCTCTCTCGTCCTACCTCCCATTTGTTTAGAAAATGGGAGGTTCTTGCCAAAGAATACATACAATGCCTTTTTTTGAACTGATTTGAGCAGAGGACTTATTGGTCATAAAGAAGAGGTAGTGCAAGATGACGATCGAGAATCAATTAAGAAACTGACACAATTCCTGCATGGGGGGAGGAAGAGAGAGAGCGAGAGAGTCTGAGAGAGGGTTACAGCGGAAGATATCCGCCAAGCAAGCATGAGTGGGGAAGGAGGGGAAGCCAATAGCCAATGTAAGTCTCTAGGGGTGGAGTTGTGGATGCAGGCAGGCTCCATGGGTCTCATGGTTTTGGGAATGGTCCTGCCCGCCCATGAGAGCGTTCTGCACGCGCTCTCCATTGTGGGCACGCTCGGGTGAGGCTCCTTGCCCCTTCCTAAAATTGATTTCAGAAGGGGCTCCTTCCCCCTTTCTAATGTTAATTTCAGAAGGGGCTCCTTCCCCCTTCCCAAAGTTAATTTCAGAAGGGGCTCCTTCCCCCTTTTCAAAGTTAATTGTATATATGTGTAATTGTATGTATGTATGTATGGACATGCATGCATACATTCATGCATGCAGGTTTGCTTCCCAGTACGCTTATTCCATGCATGCATACATACATACATGCGTGCATGCATGCAAATTTGCTTCCCAGTACTCTTATTCCATGCATGCATACATACATAGATGCAAGCCTGTATGCAGATTTGCTTTCCAGTACTGCATGCATACATACATAAATGTATGCCTGTATGCAGATTTGCAGCCCAGTACTCTTATTCCATGTATGCATACATACATACATGCGTGCATGCATGCAATTTGCTTCCCAGTACTCTTATTCCATGCATGCATTCATGCATACATGCGTGCATGCATGCAAATTTGCTTCCCAGTACTCTTATTCCATGCATGCATACATACATACATGCATGCCTGCATGCAGATTTGCTTCCCAGTACTCGTATTCCATGCATGCATACATACATAGATGCAGGCCTGTATGCAGATTTGCTTTCCAGTACTGCATGCATACATACATACATGTATGCCTGTATGCAGATTTGCTGCCCAGTACTCTTATTCCATGTATGCATACATACATACATGCATGCCTTTATGCAGATTTGCTTCCTAGTACTCTTATTCCATACATACATACATACATACATGCGTGCATGCAGATTTGTGTTCGGGTTCGCCCTCGGAGCGGGCCCCATCACCGGCATCGTTTTGTCCGAGGTCGCGAGCACATACATTCGCGCAAAAGCCATGGCGGTCGGCCTCGCCGTGCATTGGGTAAGCTCCGCCGAAACCCTAAAAAAAAAAAAAAAAAATACCCCGCTCAAAAGATTACGTCGCAATATTTTCTTGATTTTTTTATTTCATTTTCAAACTAGATTTCATGTTTTGCTGTTTCAAGTTCCTAAGAGCTTGAATCCCCAAAAGCCCTAAATGCCTAAAAATTCCAAATCCCCAAAGCCCTTAAACCTTCGACCCCAAACCCTAAACCTTAAACCCTAAACCTTAAACCCTAAAATATAAACCCTAAACCATAAACCCTAAACCTCAAACCTAAACCTTAAACCCTGAACCCTAAACCCTAAACCCTACACCTAAACCTTAAACCCTAAACCCTAAACCCTAAACCCTAAACACTAAACCCTAAACCTTAAACCCTAAACCCCACACCCTAAACCTTGATGGAGCAGGTTTCGAACTTCACCATCGGCCTCCTCTTCCTCCTCGCAGTGGAGGAGTTCGGTCTGGCTGCGATCTATGCGATCCTGGCGGCCGTTTCCGTTTTGAGCATCCTTTACGTATCTGCGTACGTCCCTGCGACTCGCGGGAAGACGTTGGAGGAGCTCGAGCAAGAGCTCTAAGCGGAGGGCCTCGAGTGAGGGAGGGAGAGAGGGAGGGAGGGAGGGAGGGAGGGAGGAAGGGAGGGAGGGAGGCAGGGGAGGGAGGGAGGGGAAGGAGAGAGGAGGGTAAGGGCTCCCCTCAACTCTTCACGGATTTTAGGGTTTTAGGGTTTTAGTGTCTTTAAGGGTTTTAGGAGTTTTAGGGTTTTTAGGGTTTTCGTATTCACAAGCGCGCAATAGTTCCACTAGGCTTTCTATACCTAATGTTTTCCATATAATGGTCACTTTTTTGTGTCCAATGTCCCTCAAGCTTAGCATTTCCTGTACGCCTTGGGGCGTAGCAGCTGTTAGTTCTTCCCACCGTTGCAAGCTACTTTTTGTTGCATGGATCAATCCTGGCCAAGTGCTTGAGGGTCAAGTGCGAATGTAGGTCGAGGCTTTGGCACTCTTGAAAGTTGTAACTCGACCTGTTCTAGATGATTACAATAAAGATCTGCATCTCCAATTGTATGTATTGTTGGTGCAAGAGGGACTCTAAGAAGGATCAATACATGCCCGATTGAAGCTCAAAACTTTCCTCTTCACTTCCTTGGGCCACATACCACTTCCCTTGTGATATTCCTTCTCATTCACCCCTTGCCAGCGTGCGCACAGCGGAAACTAATCGTCCCACCTACAAGAACACTTCTTCATCTCCTCCATGGTGTCAGCTCCTCAACTCCGCTCCTCCAATGGTCTCCTTGTGTGGAGCGACACACCGACCATATAATGTTTGCCTCCACTCATTCACCACATCAATCCATCACAAGGACTCACATGACATTTGACACAATGATAAGGTGAAAGCCCACGGCCCTAAAACTGTTTAAACTTCATGAGTGCAATACAAGCTCCTTGGGAAATCTACATAGATCGCTTATTCCAGATTCTCCTCATCACATGAGCACTATTCTATCCTCTGATAGATAACTTACACCTCAAATCCCGTAGCCAAGCACTACTTGCCTCCATGAACTCCTCTACCTCAACACATGAGGGACACACCATCTCACTCTTTGACTAAAGCTTGGCATGATGAGAGCTAGTTCTTTCACGACCTTCCTACACAAGGCCGGACTCCTCTAGGCCTCAGCCTCTACCTACTCTTCCTAAACAACAATGGTCGAGCAACATAACATTCAGAGAGAGTGAGTGAGTAGGGAGCCAAGCTTGCTCCCTCATATACTATGGCGGCCATCGCTACGTGACACTGTTATGTCACGGCCGCCCATGCAACGGCTTGAAAGAGCCGTATACTAATCCTAATCCTGCGCCGTCGGATCCTACTCAGCTTGCACGGATCCAGCTCCTCAGCCCGTCAAATCCGACTCGCCTCATCTCAATCCGCGTCCTGCACCGTAGGATCTGACTCCAGAGTACTCAGCCGCATGCGGGCCCTGTAAGCCTACAGTAGCCACCGACCAAGGCCCTACGGGCGTTACAGTAGACCTGACACGTGGCGCCTTCCCATTCGCCACTGACTCCCAGAATGAGGCGCTACTGACGCCGCACCACCTCACGCTTATTTGTCACGCCTACATCTTGACGTCGCAAATCTCTCCACCGACATTGCCGAACCCTGCGTCATGTCACGCCTAAAGATTGCGCCACGATTTGCACGCTGTCGCGACCAATCATGTCGCTTCGCACAAATCCGCCTCTCGCGCCCAAATCTCCACGTCCGTACATTTTTGCGTCAACCGTACAATCGCGCCCCGTCCGTACGGCCGCGCTCCATCTGTCCAGGCGCATTCCGTAGCACAATGACGAAAAAGCATTGCAATTCACAAAAATGTTTGGATTTTTTTTTTTTTTTTTTTTTGGTGCTTTTTACAGAAATGGGGAAATGAGGGAGAGACGGCTGAATTCGGTTGATAGTGGGAAAAAAAAAAATCAGTTAGGGTTTAGGGTTTTGGGGGTTTCAGCAAATGTGGTTTTTCATGCGAAAACTCGTCCCTACAAATTTTTAAGCTCTCACCTTAACCCCTCTCTCTTCCCACTTTTTATTTCCGTATTTTTTTTCCATATTTTTTTTCCATATTTTTTTTTGGTTTTTTTTTCTTTTTTCATACATTTTCAGAGGACAATCCGGCGGATTTGGGCAGAAAAGTAAAGCGGTTGCCGGGAAGTGTGGAGGAGGCGGTGCCTGCTTTCGAAAACGACAAAGTTTTGAAGGAGGCTCTTGGAGACTCCCTCTCCCAATGCATTATTGCGGTCCGAAAGGTATTTGTAACCCAAAAAAAAGTACCAATTTTTTTTTTGCTGATTATATCCCTGGGTTATATAGGATATAAGTATATGTCAATTCTACTTTTTTTAAATCTCTGTTAGCTACGTAGAAACCCGAAGGTGCTAAATTTGTGAATTTCTTGCACCTCTTTTTTTGTTTTAAGAAACGAGTACATTCTGTAAACCTTAAATCCTAAACTTTGAACACATCTTCCTTTTTTTTTTTTTTTAACCCCAAACTCTATTGTTGGTTTTGCGGCCGCAGGCGGAAGCGGAAAACTACAAAGACATTCCGTTCGAAAAGTCGGTAACGGAATTAGTTCAACGGTACTGAATCCGTTGCTGTGAATGTTCAGACCCCATTCGTACCCATTTGCAAAGGTCTCTCCGTTCAATGTTTAGACCCCATCTCTACCCATTTGAATAGGTGTCTCCGTACAATGTTTAGACCCCATTTGTACCCATTCCATTCAATGCTTGGACCCCATTTATACCCATTTGTATAGGTGTCTCCGTTCAATGTTTAGACCCCATTTGTACCCACTCCATTCAATGTTCAGACCCCATTTGTACCCAATTGCAAAGGTCTCTCCGTTCAATGTTTAGACCCCATTTGTACCCACTCCATTCAATGTTTAGACCCCATTTGTACCCATTTGCATAGGTCTCTCCGTTCAATGTTTAGACTCCATTTGTACCCATTTGCAATCACTCTTATATAGAAAATATGACAGAATATTTGATATTGCCACCATAGGTCTCAGAGATAGCCGAGCAAGTCTAGATCAATGGTCAGGGAAAAAACTGTTTACCTGTTGGGATGTAGCTGTGAGAGTTAAATTCAGGTGTTTGAAAACGCCCGCGAGAAAGCTTTCCTTCTGTCGACATGCTGTATGCGTTTCCTTCCTCTCGAAAACATTTTTGCCTGCCTGATCCATGCTTGCGTGTATATGCGCGCCACTACCTAAGTCATTTTTGAATACCCTGCACAGAGAGAGAGTGAGAGAGAGAGAGAGAGCGAGAGAGAGAGAGACAGAGAGAGAGGATATAGAGAGAGGAAGAGAGAGAGAGAGAGAGAGAGAGAGAGAGAGAGAGAGAGAGAGAGAGAGAGAGAGAGAGAGAGAGAGAGAGAGAGAGAGAGAGAGAGAGAGAGAGAGAGAGAGAGAGAGAAAGTGAGAGAGAGTGAGAGGTGAGAGAGAGGAGAGGAGAGAGAGAGTGAGAGAGCGAGTGGGGACGAGATAGAGCAGAGAAAGAGAGGAGAGACGAGAGAGAGGAAACGAGAGGAGAGGGAAGAGAGAGAGAGAGAGAAAGAGAGAGCAGAGAGAGAGGGAGAGAGGGGGGCTTCGCTTCGATGAATCTTGTTTGGGAAAATTCATTTACATTTTGCAACTACTAGATTTCTCTCCTTCTTTCCCTCTGCGTTTCATCTCTCTCTCATAGTGGCTATCTGACAAGTATTCAAAACGCATATTTTCAATTTTTTTTTTCATTGAATTATTAATTTTTTAAACGTACTGTGGCAGGAAGGTGGCCCTCAGGCCATGGCGGTGCGTGACAGCTGTCACGGCCTCCCGAATGTATACGATGGAATCTGCGGCTTGGAGAGCAGGAAGGTGCGCAACGGAAATTTCAAACTGCCCGTGGCCGCCTTCTGCATGCATCTGAGGAGGGAGGGAAGGGGAAGGGAGGGAGGGGGGGCAGAGGAGGAGTGAGGAAGGAGGCGAGGAGGGAGGGAGAGGGAGGGGGAGAAGCAGGGAGGGATGGCAAGGCAGGAGGGAGGAGGAGGGAGGGAGGAGGAGGCAGGGGGGGAGAGTGGAGGGGAGGGATGCAGGCAGGAGTGAGGAGGAGGGGAAGGGAGGGGGAGGAGAGGGAGGATGAGGGAGGGAGGGAGGGAGGGAGCGAGGGAGGGAGTGGAGGGAGGGAGGGCGAGGGAGGAGGGATGGAGGGGGAGGGAGGGAGGGAGGAAGGGCGAGAGGGAGGGAGGAGGGGGAGGAGGGCGAGGAGGGAGGGAGGGGGGAGGGGGAGGGAGGGGAGGGGGAGAAGGAGGGAGGAAGGGAGGGAAGAGAAGGAGGGGGAAGGAGGGAGGGGAGGGGAGGGAGGGGGAGGGAGGGAGGGGGAGGGAGGGAGGGGAGGGAAGGGGAGGAGGGAGAGGGAGGGAGGGGGAGGGAGGGGAGGGAAGGGAGGGAGGAGGGAGGGAGGAGGAAGGGAGGGGAGGGAGGAGGGGAAGGATGATGGGGAGGGTGGGAGGGAGGGAGAGAGGGAGGGGAGGGAGAGAGGGAGGGTGGGAGGGAGGGAGGGAGAGAGGGAGGGGTGGAGAGGAGGGAGGGAGGAGGGAGGGGGGAGAGAGGGAGGGATGGAGGGAAGGGAGGGCGAGGAGGAGGAGGGAGGGGAGGGAGGGGAGGGATGGAGGGGGAGGGAGGGAGGGAGAGAGGGAGGGGGAAGGGAGGGAGGGAGGGAGGGGGGGAGTGAGGGGAGGGATGGAGGGGAAGGGAGGGCGAGGAGGGACGGAGGGAGGGGGGGAGGGAGGGGAGGGAGGGAGGGAGGGAGGGAGGGGGGGAGTG
>CM074819.1:1987963-1998287 GCA_037447605.1 Zygnema circumcarinatum
ATCCCCCTCTTGGGCCTCAGTTCCTCATGGGCCCTAGCCCAATGAGTCTGCTATTCACTAGTAGCGTCTCACCACTAACTCCTTTAGTCAACATATCCGCAGCCTGCTCCTTCGTCCCCACGAACTTCACAACAATCATCCCCTCCTCTACTTATTCTCGCACATAATGGTATTGTACTCTAATGTGCTTTGTCCTCTTATGAAACACAGGGTTTTCAACAAGAGTTATGGACGACTGATTATCCGTGAACAAAGTCAAGGGACGTTGTGGCCTCTTACACTCATCAAAGAAATGTTGGAACCAAACTCCCTCCTTTGCTCGCATTAGCCATTGCTCCCATGTACTTTCGCCGGTCTTGAACAACGCGAAGCGAATCACAGCAAGAGCTCCGTAGAATAAGCTCCTGAATTGAGTAAGCAAATCCGGAGGTCGTCGGCGATAAATGTCCCGTGCCTCGGTCGAGTAGGTGTATCCGATCACTTTCTGTTGGCCCTCTCTGTGCTTGGTCCGGGTACTCCCGCGGTCCCGGATTGAGCAGAAAGATTAGGCTTTTCTGGCCTCTGATACTTTCCGAGTAGGGATTCTCCATGAAGGAAGGCAAAGAGCTTTGCGGCTCACGGCCTTAAGCCAAGTCCGATTAGGGTACCAATCATTAGGTACATTAAACTTAGATGGCGGTCGTGCGGCACTCCGTGCGTGCGGTTGTACACCTCTCGCGTCGTCGGCGGGCACTCCACATATCTTTCGAACCGGCGTAGATCTCCGCCCGGACTGGTGCCGCGATGCGCACTTCCCTCCATATTGAATCACCGCTAGTACATCCAGCGTACTTCTTGACTTAGGAGCGAGCAGTCTTGCCCCTAACGGGCGCATCCCGAGAATCACTGCGCCTCCCTAGATCCGACGCATTTGGAGATTGGCTTGCAAAAGCTTCTTGAGATCATTGATTCTCTCGGTGAGGAGCTCACCATAATGAGGATATCCGCGTCAGGTCCCCGCGTATATGAGGATACTTCCTCCTCTCCTTGTGGGTAGGCGAGATGGAAGTGAATACTCCAAGCGCGCCAAATCCGGGTGATTGCTCTGAGGAAGATGCGTCGATCTTCACCATTGCAGGGATCACGGGTGCGCAGCTTTGATCAAAATTACAGAGACTCTTCACTAGGCAGCGGACGAGATGCTCTGCCGGGACCAGCTTTCCGCGAACGCTCCCGCTGTAAGATCTCGGCCCAGCCAAGATCTCGTGCGAAGCGGGTCTTGATATCTAGCTGATGGACATGCATCCCCTCAGCAGCTGCGATCGAAATTAGGGCACGGAGGGAGTTAAACTTCACCACCGGGGCGAAAGTCTCCGTGTAGTCGATTCCGTACTTCTGGCTGTAGCCCTTCGCCACAAGCCGCGCCTTGTAACGGTCGACACTCACGTCCGCCTTTACGCTTCGCAACACTTGCATCCAGTAGGCTCTCGCTTCCCGCCCGGCTTCTGCTCCGGTCGCCCGCGTCGGATTCTCGCTCCGGTATTCCGCTTTCATTGCTCGATCGTACAACTGCGCCACCCGGCTCCATGGAGCCCACGCCAGGTGAGCCTCCTCGAAGGGTTCGCGGCTGGAGTGATCGTAATAGCGTGGGCAACTCTGCTTGGTCGGCGAGTCGTAGGCACTCTCTCACGCCGAGGTTGATACCGGCGGCACTTTTGGCTAATAAGATTCGAACGCACTCCCTCACCTTACGGGTGCTCCTCGGCCCGGTCCGCTGCGTTCTCCCACTCACCGAGTTGAAGAAAATTCCGGGAACAAATCCCGGGAGGCATCCCTTGCCCTCATGGCGTCTCTCTGCGGCCGCTATCCAAGTCCTCGAGACTCTGTCGGGTGCAAAAGAGAATGCGGTTCGATAAAGAGTCTTCCACTCATCGGCCAGTGAGTGTGTGTAGTGGGGCGCGTCTCGAAATTCGATTTCTCCGGCTCCCTTGCGGCACCGGGTTGACTCCCGCGCCAGCCTCGGCGTTACGGCATTGCTCTGAGTGAAGCTCATGCGGCTCTACGCGGCATGCGATCTCCTCCCAAGCGGGACCTTAGAGCTGACGCGCTAACCTACTCGCTGGTCTCCGCGTCCTCATACACAATCTCAATCACACGTCTTTTGGGGCTGAATTTTCACCTAGCCGTGTCACGCCCTTTCTAGATCCCGCCCGTGATGTCCCTCGAGCTTTGCACTTCCTTCGCTCGCGGGTTCCAAATCCTGTAGGTGCGACTGTCCATGTTGTAGCCGAGAACATATCCTTCAACGGCTCGCGGGTCAAACTTCCTCTTCTGTCTCGCCTTCGGCACTGTCGACCAGCAGCGCGCTCCGAAAGCCTTCAGGTGGGAAACCGTGGGCTTTCTCCCACTCCACACCTCCTCAGGAACCTGGTCCTTGAGCACAGAAGATGGGCATCTATTCCTAAGGTAAGCTGCGGTCATCACCGCCTCTCCCCAGAAAGAAGCCGGGAAGGGGGAATCTATAAGCATGGTCCGCGCCATGTCCCCCAACGTCCTATATACCCTTTCAGCAGCTCCATTACTTTGAGGGGAGTAGGGAGCGGAGAATTCATGCCTAATTCCACGAGTCTTGAGGTACTGCGCCGAACTCCTTCGACTTGAACTCCCCTCCGTTGTCTGAGCGCAGAGTCTTCAGTTTCTGTCCGCTCTCTCGCTCCATCTGAGTCTGCCAATCTCTGAAGGCTCCGAAAGCCTCAGACTTGTTCTTGAGAATTTTCACCCAAATTTTCCTCGAAAAATCATCGAGAAAAGTGATGAAGTACGAGCTCCTCCACTCGTTGCCGGTGTCACGGGGCCACAAAGGTCGGTGTGAATCAACTCCAGTTTCTCCTGCGCATGGTACGCCTCCTCTCCGCTCCTCGCGAATGGTTTCCGATGCGCCTTCCCCTCTACACACTCCTCGCAAAAGCCGAGCTCCTTCTCCACGACATCTACGTCTAACCCACGGACCAGCCCCTTAGCAGCAAGCTGTTGCAACCCCACGGGTAGTTCAAGATGATGATGTCAAGTCGATGCCCGATTTATGGCGGTTTATTGACCATCACATCTTCCATCCTCTTGATAAACTTACATAATGAAGAAGATAATGGGCCTCCTTCTCGCACCCTCAACCCGGCCTTCCACAGTCATTGCATGAGTAGCTACACAAGACTTCTCCTTGAATGTGATCACCATTACCCCCTCGCCACACACACGGCTAACCGGACATGAAGTTACTGTTTCCATTTCGGGGTGTGGAGTATCGCAGATACACAAAGCGCTCACCCTCTCTCTTGGTAGATGTGAGGTAGTCTCAGGAATCATCTTGACTACTCCACCTTGGTAATTTGTCGCTTTCCTCGGTTCTTGGGAGTGAGCGGTCGAGGTCTTCTCCAGCGTGTCAAGCGTGGAGAACATCTGGCAATGCATACAGCACGTATTGTGTGTGGGGAAGCTGATGTTCGATCAACGAGGCGTGCCGGATCCACAGACGCCTGGATCTTCCCCGGCAGAAAGTCGAGAACCTTAGCCGGACGCTTCGGCCATCATCCAGTTGGTCTCATTCGACCCTACTGCGTTCGATTGCTCTTGGCGACTCGCTGCTTGCATGAAGGCAATCCCCTTGGAAACCTTTCAGCTTCTCGCTTCTTAGAATCTTAGGCGCGCCTCCTCCTCCCGTCTCTTGGGGACTCTTACATTCTTGTAGAGTAGTAGGCGATCTTGCCCACTACGTGTACTTAACCCAGCGCTCAGCGGTCCGTTCTCCCTCAGTCCGACTTGAAGCGCACCTCCTCTTCCGGTCAGCACAGCCGTGAGTGAAGCGCTAGCACCTTCTCCCTCGGTGCTCGGGGTGGCCATGGGCGATTGTCCTCCTCCTTGATCCTCGCTGCACTTGCTCAAGGGGTCATTTCGAGTTAAGTTAGGGCAGTCACAAAGCATTGCCTTTGCTACATCAAATCTAGAGTCCAGTAGGCGTGATCTTATGAGGTCACTCTCTAACGGTTTTACGGCCAGAAGTATGAACCTCTCCATCAAGGTATCAAGCGACCATATATTCCTTTCGATTTCTCATCCAGTCATCTTCATCTTCCCAGTACGCGTGTAAAGGCTCACTATCGTGGCGTTATCCTTTACATCATACACATCTCTTAAGCACCCCTCCACATAGCATGTGAGGTCTTGAGATCACTCTGACATGGGCGAAGGACTTCCTACGCTCATGGCTTGATCTGGGTGGCTGGCTTTGTTGTTGTTGTCCTTGGCACTCCATCTGGCGGCGCCACTTACGTGTTCGACTGCTGCTCAGCCCGGTGGCTCCCCTCGGTAGCACGATTGCCATCATAGTGCGTTGGCGTACCCCAACAGTCCCACTTGCCCACGAGCAAAGACCAGCCGCCATCTCCACCCCGCCCAGCCCGGGTGCTGGGCCAGGTGAGATGCGGGAATGCTGAACTTCCGCGTGGTCCTGCGTCGCTACCATTGGCTCTGATACCACTTGTTTAGATGCGGATCTGCTCGGCGCTCGGCGCCACCTGGCGTGTAAGCCCTCCCGTGGAACTCCGGTTCCCGGGTAGAAGACATCTTCACTCTCTCTCACTCTATCTCACTTCACTCATAGCCCATAACTCCGCGGGAATGAGCCTTGAGCGGAAACCGCAGTAATCACCTGCTTGAGAGAGTATAGGAGAGAGAAACTCCACGGCTCTAAAACTCCTTTATAATAAGAATGTCACCCACATGAAGTTCTCCACACCTCCTCACTAGCTACTTCTCCCCTTACTCACTACCTTGCGTGACACAAGCGGGGGCAGCCTTGTGGCTGGCGGCCTGGGGAATAGAATCCGCGGGACTACGGTAGTCTAATGTGGTTATCCTTCATAACAAAGCTAAACCCTATATACGCCATGGCGAAATTATTTAAAACTGACATCTTCCTTGTTGACCGATGTCGCGTCACGGCCGCTTTCCCTCGCGTTCCGGCCCGGCGAATGCAGCGTTCAACATCCAGCTTCTAGCGGTCTTTGGTAAACTACGCGGCCACCGACCTAGTCGGTCGTCAGGTGATTCAGCGCCCATGCCTGAACTTGTCGTCCGTTGGCCCAGAACTTCGCCCGCCCGTCGTCACCAGCGTCCGCCGCCGTAGCCTTTGTATATGTGGATTCGTAGCGCACATTACCGTCAGCCGTCGCTGACGAAATCTCCGTCGTGCATTTGCGGATTCACACACTTGTCGTGATGTTCTAGCCGACTCGGTCTCCTCAGTAGTTGACCTGCGTCCGCGATCCTTGAACCCGCACTAAAGAAGAGATACGGCAGCGGTTACTTGGAAAAAGCATCACCGACATCCTCCGCGCCCGAAAAGCGTACGGGCCACCGACATTTGGCCCGACCATATTCCATATTCCCTTATTCCCACAACAATGTTAGTGTGAACCCATACTATGTCTAACTATAGCACACTAACACCCTATGAAAGTTATTCATTTTCCTTTTGCGGGGCGATCTTTGAGAATGCGCCCGGAAGCTTGGTATTGTTGGAAATGACTTTTTCGAAACTTATTGGTTAAATTCTAAGGCGATTGAAACACCACATAGTTGAGATATGCTGGCGACCAAAAATGTCTTTATTGACTTGAGTACGGGGAAGGAGGTGAAGTGCAGTCCATTCCATTCTCCCATTTGAATGTGGATTTGTGGACATCTACTACATCTAAGGAGAAGTTCCTTGGGTTGAGAACTTTTTAAGTGGATTCTATGTTGACCCAAAGAAGTTTCCTTTTTTGTGAAGAGGTTCAGTGAAGCCAAGCGAGGAGCTTTTGGCTGAGGTATCCGGGATATGCGAAGTGCATTGAGATGTGTGGGTAGAGCAAGTTTTAAAGGTATGGTTTGGATCTCATTAAAGATGCATCACGAAACAACTTTCGATAGTGGATCCGACATCAGCGTTCCTTTGTCGGTCTTACTTGGTGGGCACCATCCTTGGGGCCCAGTGAATTCCTTTTATAGCGTGCTTTGGTGAAACCTTCCGAGATAGAAGCTCGAAGCAAGTAAATCCAAAAACTTGGAAGCCCACCAATTTGATCATCAAGGTGAAGAAAGTGGTTGAAAGCTTGAGCAAGAGTAAAGGAATATGAAGGCAAAGTTCATGGCCTCCAACAAGAGATGGGAGTATACTGCTCAAGCTCCCAAAATGACCGCCCTCAACGCTTGACAAGCATTGCTAACCTCCTCAGTGCGTTGGTTTTGAAGTTGTGGGAAGGTCTTGGCGCACTCACTACATGCTACGTATCGAGGACTTTTCCTTTAGAGCATGACAAAGGGATGCGCTTCTCCACTGTGTACTCTTTGATGGAGCCTATTATACATTGTCAGCATGCCACCTGGGATATCCTACCAAGGACCGGGGCTCCCTATCAGACTGCCGCCAAGCTAAAAGGAGTTTTGAACCTACCAGCCCCGGATAGCCATCGGGATTCATCTGCGGATATATACATCTCCATCGATATGAGCGTCCGACATATCCATCGAACACTTATCGATTGTGGCAAAATGTACTGCAGAAAAGCTTGCGTGGCTCAGATTCCGTATTTTATATGCTAACCATGTAAATTGCTATGGCCAAGTGTTTTGTTTGACATGGCTACTTGTTTACACCCTTGCTTTAAAAAGTTGACTTACTTGAAGTCATGATGGAAGATACAGCAAAGAAACGCTATAGCGACGTAGAGTTCATAAGGAGACGAGGGAGTTGGGTGAGAAGATTATCAAGGTGAAACAAGGAAAAAAGATTCGTGCAGAGGGCAAAGAAGAAGAGTATCATGTCACTCTTCGCACATGGGGAGCATGAGAGACAAGCAGATACGGGCTTATGTAAGCCCCTTGCAGCAGCAAACGCCAAAAATCACTCAAGCAAAGAACATCTAATAAATTCAATCTTTGAAAAGCAAATGGCCAAGAACTACAAGAGCTGCAAATTTGGGAATTCTTGACATGGTGGGCGAGACAAGCTTGAAGACCGAGAGGCCATAAGGCCACCCATCGCGACATGGTTTAACCAATGGCGAAGAGCCATATTTGACAAAAGAAAATCCAACGCTTCGAGGATGTACCTTACAAAGATATTCCCCTCAACTACCGGAGTGAAGCGTCCAATCGACGTCCAACGCTTGCCAAAAGCTGCTCGCTAGCCTCGGTCACCGCATCTACCGCTATTGAGCCGCGATTTCAGCGATAAGGTGTTTGTTTTATCAGGCGTCGCGAACAAAATTGACTCCCCGCGATTCGCTGGAGATGATTCTTTTTCTTCATTCTAATTATGACCTCATTCCGCATAATTTGGCCCCAATGATCCAAGGGTTGAAATCAACTTTGTGCCTACACGCTTATCGATCGCAAAATCTTTTGAAGCGCCAAGGCGCTTAGATGAAGGCAGCTGATGAAGAAGTAAGAGAGCAAATTTCAATTGAGATGCCCATCGAAATGATGCAAGGGAGGAGGCTGGATTTGTATGTGTCATGGGGATACTGTGCGCTTGGATCCGATTATGTGTGAATGATGACAATTGAAAAATGTGATGGACGGAGGCAGGGAGGTAGGAGGAAAGGAAGGAGGGAGGGAGACACGCAAGCAAGAAGGCGAGCAAACAAGCAAGCAAACAAGCAGACAGATATTGGAGGAGGGAGGGAGGGAGATAGGGAAGGAGAGAGGGAATGGGAGAGAGAGGGATGGAGTGAGAAAAAGAGGATAGAGAGAGAGAGAGGGAGGGTGGGTAAGGAAGGTTGGGGGTATTCATTTAGGAGTTTAAAAGTGTGGTAGAGTCTAAGGGCTGGAGTTAAAGGCTCAGTCTTGAAGCTGTAACTTCATTTCATATGTAATTTGTAAATTCGTTCCTTCGTAATTTTGAAGTGCTTCGTTATTTTCTTTTTGAAACTTCCACTGCTTTTGGCAGTCTTTTTATATTCAGCAAAATTGCACGCTTTGAAATTTCTGATATGAATTTTTGTCAACTGTATGTGATCATCTGAAAATGCGAATACTGCGATGTGTGTGTTTTTTGTGCTCATTTTCTTCTCTTGGGTGGATGGACATGCTCTGCTGAATTTATTTTGTCTTGTTTTGTTTTTGTGGCCGTGGGGCATGAGTGCAGCTTTTGTGAGGCTTGATCAGGAATCGCCCGAGGAAGGCGAGGTCCAATTTAGAGGGTTGATTTAGGCTTAGGGTTTTAGAGTGAGTACTTCAAATAGAGGAAACTAATAGTTTACTGTAAGTCAAACGTGTAGGGAGATGTAGGGGCTCAAAAATGGGTCGTATGTGTTTTTTGGTGGGTTGCCAGCGGTGGCAACTAGTGATTTAATGGTTGCCAACCATTTGATTTAATGGATATAACCATTGGTTTGCCAATTTGTTGGAGTCACGGATCACTTTCGGCCTCAGGCATACACCTCGGCGCAATAGCCCTCCGTGGAACTCAGGTTCCCAGGTGAACATCTTCACTCTCTCTCACTCTATCTCACTTCACTCATTGCCCATAACTCACAGAATGACGAGCGAGCACAGCGGAAATCACACACGAGAGTATAGGAGAGAAGCTCACGGCTCTAAAACTCCTTTATAATAAGAATGTCACCCACATGAAGTTCTCCCCTCTCACTAGCTACTTCTCCTTACTCACTACGCTTGCACGACACACAATGAGGCTGACCCGACAACCGCGGCGACGCAGGGAATAAGTCAGCAGGTTCTGATGGTCTAATGTGGTTATCCTTCATATAGCTAAACCCTATATATACAGCCATGGCGGTGTTACGTGACATCTTCCTTGTTGACGATGTCACGTGTCACGGCCCGCCCACTATGGATTCAGCAGCCAGATGCTGTTAGCGTTTAAGCATCGACTTGCTGCGGTCTTTTCGTAAACTTCACGCCAGCACCCATTCTTAAATGCAGTGCGTCCCGTCTGATTAGCGCCCATCTGGGCACATGCCGTCCGTTGAAGCCTTGAGGAACTTCCGCCGCCCGTCACGTCGCAGCGTCGCGCCAGCGGCAGCATCCAGCCGTTTACCCAGCGCACACCCCGGCTTTACATCCAGCAGATCGCGAAGCGGAAATCTCGATAAATGCGCATTTCCGGCGCGTCCACACTTGTCCCGGCGTGGTAGCCCGACTCGGTCTCCTCCGTAGTTGACCTGCATCCCGATCATGGACCGCACTAAAGAGCCACTGGCAGCGGATTCAGCCCGACATCACCCAGAGCACATCCTCCGCAGCGCGAAAAGCGTCACCGGGCCACGACATTTGGCAACCCGTATTTCCTGGAACACTACTACTTGAGATCTCATGTTTTGGCCCGAGGACCACAACAATGTTAGTGTGAACCCGTACAATGTCTAACTATAGCACACTAACACTAACAAAAAGTTGTGTTCATTTTCTTTTGCAGACGATGCTGAAGTACGCCAGCTTAATTGTGTTGGAAATGACTTTTTTCCGAAGCAGTTAAATTCTAAGGCAGTGAAACACCACATAGTTGAGATGTACGAAGCGACCAAAAATGTCTTTATTGACTTGGTACAGAAGGAGGTGAAGTGCAGTCCCATTCCCATTCTCCATTTGAATGTGGATTTGTGGACATCTACTACATCTAAGGAGAAGTTCCTTGGGTTGAGAACTTTTTTCGTGGATTCTATGTTCAACCAAAGAAGTTTCCTTTTTGCTGTGAAGAGGTTCCAACCAAGCAAGGAGCTTTTGAGCGCTGAATATCGGATGTCTGAAGTCGTGAAGATGTGGGTAGAGCAAGTTTTCAAAGAGTATGGTTTGGATCTCATTAAAGATACATACGGCTCAACTTCTGATAGTGGATCCGACATCAAGCGTTCACTGTCAGTCTTGCTTGGTGGGCACCATCCTTGGGACTGGTGCATTCCGCACCTACTTAACTGTGCTTTGGTGGAAGCCTTTGGAATGCAGCTCCAAGCAAGTAAATCCAAAAACTTGGAAGCCCGCAATTTGATCATCAAGGTGAAGAAAGTCGTTGAAAGCTTGAACAAGAGTAGCAACATGAAGGCAAAGTTCATGGCCCTCCAACAAGAGATGGAGTATACGTCTTTGAAGCTCCCAAATGACTGTCCTCAACGTTGGACAAGCATTGCTAACCTCCTTGAAAGGGTTTTGAAGTTGTGGAAGGTCTTGCGCACTCACTACATACAGATTGAGAGGACTTTTCCTTTAGAGCATGACAAGGATGCGCTTCTCCAATTGTACTCTTTGATGGAGCCTATTATAGCTTTGATTGTCACATGCCAATCGG
>CM074819.1:2004669-2016556 GCA_037447605.1 Zygnema circumcarinatum
GCCCGACCGTATTTCCTAGGAACACTACTAGCAGATCTCATGTTTCCCAATTGAGGACCACAACAATGTTAGTGTGAACCCGTACAATGTCTAACTATAGTACACTAACACTAACAATCCCCCTCTTGGGCCTCAGTTCCTCATGGGCCCTAGCCCAATGAGTCTGCTATTCACTAGTAGCGTCTCACCACTAACTCCTTTAGTCAACATATCCGCAGCCTGCTCCTTCGTCCCCACGAACTTCACAACAATCATCCCCTCCTCTACTAATTCTCGCACATAATGGTATTGTACTCTAATGTGCTTTGTCCTCTTATGAAACACAGGGTTTTCAACAAGAGCTATGGACGACTGATTATCCGTGAACAAAGTCAAGGGACGTTGTGGCCTCTTACACTCATCAAAGAATGTTGGAACCAAGCTCCCTCCTTGTTCAGCATTGACATGCTCCCATGTACTGCGCCCAGCCCGGTCTTGGGCTCGCGCCAGCCAGAATCACGTAACCGAGCTCCATGAGATGCATCCCACTGCGTTGAGTAAACAAATCGAGGAGATGCGATGGCGATATTATTACGTGCCTCCCGGTCAGAGTCGGTGTATCCGATCACTCTGTTCGGCCCTCTCTCGTAACGAAGTCCGTACTCCAGGGTCCCCCGTACGAACCGAAAGATTCGCTTTACGGCCTCCCAATGCTCAGGGCCGGGATTCTCCATGAACCGACTTGCGGCGCTCACAGCCTTCGCCAAGTCCGGTCGGGTACCAATCATTAGGTACATTAAACTTCCGATAGCAGATCTGTACGGCACTCCGTACATGCGCTGTACCTCCGCGTCCGTCGCGGGCTCCATATCTTTCGACAATCTCGCGCCGATCTCCATCGGACTGGTGCACGGTCTGCACTCCTCCATATTGAATCTCGCTAGCGCATCCGGTACTTCTTACGACTTAGGAGCAGGGCTTGATCCACGCCCCCTCTTAATTTGTATCCCGGGGAGATCTTTGCGCCTCCCTAGATCGACATTTGGAGATTGGCTTGCGAAAGCTTCTTGAGATCATTGATTCTCTCTAGTGAGAGACTCACCATAATGAGGTCATCCACGTAGATCCCAACGTATATGAGATCTCCCTCCTCTCCTTGTCGGTAGACGGAATGATCCGTCTCAAAGCGCGCAAATCCGTTGCTCCTCAGAAGATCGTCAATCTTCTCGTACCAGATCCTGGGTGCCTGCTTCAGTCCGTACAGACTCTTCACTAGGCGTGAGCGAGATGCTCTGCCCGGGACAACTTTCCCTTGAGCATCCCATGTAAGATCTCCTCGGCCAAGATCTCCGTCGCGAGGAAGCAGGTCTTGATATCTAGCTGATGGACATGCATCCCCTCAGCAGCTGCGATCGAGATTAGGGCACGGAGGGAGTTAAACTTCACCACCGGGGCGAAAGTCTCCGTGTAGTCGATTCCGTACTTCTGGCTGTAGCCCTTCGCCACCAGCCGCGCCTTGTAACGGTCGACACTCCCGTCCGCCTTTCGCTTCACCTTGAACACCCACTTGCATCCAATGGCTCTCCTTCCCTTCGGCAGCTTCTCCAGTCGCCACGTCCCGTTCTCTATCAGACTATTCCACTACGTATGTCGATCATTTTCGCCGCCGGGGCTCCATCGACCCCCGCCATTGAGCCTCCTGGTTTGCGGCTGCGATTGATCATGTAGCGATGGGCAACTCGCGGTCGGCTGATCCGTGGGCACTCTCTCTGCGCCGGGTTGGTCTGCGGCGGCACAGCTATGCGTTCAGGCCTCCCTCACCACCACGGGTGCTCCTCGGCCGGTCGCTGCGTTCTCACTCCTCGAGTTGAAGAAAATTCGGAACAAATCCAGTCCTGCCCTCATCAGCGTCTCTCTCGGCCATATCAAGTCCTCGGACTCTGTCGGAGTGCAAAGTCACCAGTTTGACCGAATCTTCCCTCATCGGCAATTGAGGTGTGTAGTAAGGGCCCGCTCCGGAGTCGATTTCTCCGGCTCCTTGCGACGCCGGGTTCGACTCAGCCTCCTTTCGACGTTGACATTGCTCACGAGTGGCTCCTTAGGCTCTCGCGGCATCTTTGCGATCTCCTCCAAAGCGGGACCTTAGAGGCCCCGGCTTGCCCAGCCTCATTTGGTCTCAGCGTCCTCATATACACAATCTCCAATCTGTCTTTTTGGGTACGGGTCTCACCTAGCAAATACACGCCACTGCGATCCACCGTGATGTCCCTCGAGCTCTGCACTTCCTTCGCTCGCGGGTTCCAAATCCTGTAGGTGCGACTGTCCATGTTGTAGCCGAGAACATATCCTTCAACGGCTCGCGGGTCAAACTTCCTCTTCTGTCTCGCCTTCGGCACTGTCGACCAGCAGCGCGCTCCGAAAGCCTTCAGGTGGGAAACCGTGGGCTTTCTCCCACTCCACACCTCCTCAGGAACCTGGTCCTTGAGCACAGAAGGATGGGCATCTATTCCTAAGGTAGCTAAGGTCATCACACGCCTCTCCCGAGAAAAGCGGGAAGGGGAATCTATGAGCATGGTCATGTCCCCAACGTCCTATTACCACTTTTCGGCAGCTCCATTGCTTTGAGGGAGTAGGGAGGCAGAGAATTCATGCCCCAATTCCACGAGTCTTGAGGTACTTTCGCCGAACTCCTTGACTTGAACTCCCCCTCCAGATTGTCCCGGCGCAGAGTCTTGAGTTTACGTCGCTCTCTCGCTCCCACATCTGAGTCTGCCAATCACGAGAAGGCTCGAAAGCCTGGGAACTTGTTCTTGAAATTTTTCACCCGATTTCCTCGAAAATCGCCGAGAAAAGTGATGAAGTACCGGCTCCTCCACTGCGTTGCGGTGTCCGCGGGGCCACAAGGTCGGTGTGAACCAACTCCGGTTCTCTAGCATGAAATTGCGCCTCCTCTCCTAAGCTCCACCATGAATGGTTCCGTCTTGCCTTCCCCTCTACACACTCCTTACCGTAGAGAGCTCCTTCTCCACGACATCTCGTCTAACCCAGCGGACCAGCCCCTTAGCGGCAAGCTGTTGCAACCCCGATGATTCAAAAGATGTCCAAGTCTGATGCAGAGATTTATAGCGGTTCATTACCCGACCATCACATCTTCATCCTCGTCAGCTTCTATAATGAATGTCACGGGCCTCCGCTTCTCATACTACCCCTCAAAGCGGCCGCTTCCCCGTCAACTGCTTTGCATGAGTAGCTACACAAGACTTCTCCTTGGTGCTGATCCTACCATTGCCCCCTCTTTACACACCTGGCTATGAGACATGAAGTTACGGTTTCAGCTGCGGGGGTGTGGAGTATCCACCCGATACACAAAGCGGCTCCTCCCTCTCCTCTTAAGTAGATGGCCGAGCCGTCTCGAGAATCATCTTGGCCTACTCCACCCGCCGTGGTACATCCGCGCGCTTGCCTTTCTGGCTGACCACAGGTACTCATAGTGATCTTATGGCTATCCCTTCCATCTCGGCCTAGCCCGGATAGGTTAGGGCGTTACTTGAACCGCGGGGGAGGTCTTGGGCTGGAGTACTGTGGCCGAACCAGGATCTTTTGGATAAAATGCTTGAAGTGCGTCAAAATGCAGTTATGCCGGGCGCTTACCGACCTCTGGATCAGCGGCCAGAGATTTGGCGCTGGCGCGCGCCGCTGCGTCGGCGCCCGCCCGTACCCGGCCAGCGACCCAGCGAATCGCGGCGGCATCTTTTGACAAATGCGAGTAAAATGCTTTATGCAGAGATGAGTAGCGGAGAGCCGACTCACAGCCAGAGATACCAGCGCCCGTCTTGGCTAGCGGCTGGCCAGCGCCGCAGCAGCGCAGCGCCAGGTGAGATCGCGGCGAGACCGCGAGCCCCGTCTCGACCGATAACTTCGACTAAGGATCACCCGCTCCGTGGCGGAGCTTTGATTGGGCAGTCCGGCTCCGGGTCCTCCCATCTTTGGTAGGGGTTGAAGGGGGGAGCTTAAAGAGCTGCGCCCGGATGAGGACCATCCGAGCTCTTTGTACCGACGTGAGCCCTCGTTTCTCGGCTCTCTCTTCCTCTCGACGCCCAGACTCTCGAGGCGGCCTGCCCCGGTGAGGGTGTTACGATGATATCAGGCCAGGAGTTTAGAGCCTGGGGAATTTCTTTTGGGAGGACAGCCGCAGCGCGCCAGCATTGATGCGAGCCCAGCGACGAAATAAAGGTGGCGTCAGCGCCACTCCCACCTCCCATCTCGAGATTGAGAGGGGCGTGGACATGGTAGCGAGCGGGGCGCTGACAGCGACCCATGAACTGCAGGCGGGCTTTCAGCCCCACCTCCGGCCAGCCCCTTCTTCGCCAGCGGGGACGGAGATCGGCGACTTTCAACATTTGCGGAAAGGCGGCGCGGTCGCCCGGCCGCAGGCGGCTGGCGCCACTGGCGCCCGGCGAGGCCGGGGAGGGGGCTACTTCCCTCGGCGGGCAGAGCACCCGATCACCCCCAGTGAGTATGGGGGTGCCCATCCCCGTGGATGGGGATGAAGTCCTCCGCCGAGCGGAGGCCAGCGCGGATAAGCGCTTTTCCGCGCTGGAGGAGGCGCTGGCTCGGATGGCGAGCCAGCAGGACGCGTTCCAGCAGAACGTGGGGCGCCTCCTCGGCGAGATCTTTGAGCAGGGCCGGCAGAACCGTGAGGACCCTCCCCCTCCAGCCACTGGTAAGCCCACAACCCCTCCTCCTGTAGCATTCTTGCGTCTGATAGGAGGCAGCGGCCTCTAGGGGAAATAGAAGGCTACTGCGGCGCCCGTAGGTGTCACGAGGGGCCCTACCGCACCGTCCGAGCTGCCTCACAGCGTGGCGTGGAATCCACCAGGCTCCCGACCCGCGAGGCTGGGGAGCTCGCCAGCGTACTTACCCGCCGGCGGGAGGCGGCCGCAGCCCGTTCCTTTGAAGGAGGTGGCGGGCCGCCCGGCGGCAATCGCCGGCGGTCTTGTGGCCGGGCCGAGGCGACCCCATTGGGGAGTCCGCCCGGCTGCGAGACCCTCCCGTCCGAGGCGAAGGTCCCTCCACGATCTCCTTATGGGGGATGAAGCCCATCTGCGGCCCCGCTTGGTGATCATTAGGCTGGGGGCCGGGGTGGAGTAAGGTACCTTTGTCTTTACCCAATGCCCTCCCGATCCCGATGGGTGAACTTTGCTTCACCCGCTTTGAAAGCGTGGCATGGAGGCGTCTATGCCGGCGCAAAGGCGTTAATGCGGCAAAGACTTTTGAAGTTAGAGTCGGAACTACTCCAAACGCTAATCACCGGATCGATCTTTTGTTGCGGGACGGTTCGATAAACTCATCGCGGTTTGGGCGTGGCTAATTCCCTACGGGGTAGATGCGGCTTGGGCTTCAATTACCAAGTTCCCACCTGGCCCCGAAGAGTTCTTCTTCCGGTTCAGCCATGGATTGAAGCCGTACGTTCGGAAACAGCTTCGGCTGAATCCTCGTACCTTGGAACCTTGGGGACCTATGGATGATGAGCTGATGTTTGCAGCTGCAGTCCAAACTGACGTTGCGCCTACAGATGGTGATTATCGGGACGAAGCAGGCTATGAGTACAGCCTTCCACCCTCAGACGGATGGCCAAACTGAGCGGGTGAACCGGATTCTGGAAGACTATTTGAGGCATTATGTGGGACCCATCCCGGATGGATGGGATGAACTGCTCCCGGTGGCTGAGTATGCCATTAATAATGCATTCCAGGAATCAATCGGTACCACTCCTTTCTTCTTGAACTTTGGTCAGCATCCTCTAAATCCCCTGCAGCCAAGAGATCAGCAGCCAGATGTGTGGAACATGGATGTTCACAGGCTCCCAGATCCTTGGGGCATGAGAGGAGCTGGCGGGAGTCAACCTCCCGCCGTTAGTGCTTTCACTCGGAAAATGTCCGAGGCGTTACAGAGGGCAAGGCAGACCCTGTTAGCAGCCCAGTCGCGGCAGAAAGCCTATGCTGATCGTCGTCGTGCTGCATTAACCTTCGCTGTAGGCGATCAGGTACTGCTGAGCACGTCGAACTTGCGCCTGAAGACTTACGGCGGAACCCGTAAGTTGTGGCCTCGCTTCATGGGACCTTTTTCGGTCGTGAAGCGAATCGGTGAGGTCGCTTACCGGTTGGCTTTACCGGCTCATATGAAAGTGCATCCGGTCTTTCACGTGGGTCTTCTTAAAGGCATCTGCATGGCGATGGAGAGTCGACCACCTCCCCTCGATTGGAAGTTGAGGGTGACCTGAGGTATGAGGTAGAACCATCCAAACCAGCGGGTGTGAGTAGAGGTGAGACTTCCCACGCCCGCGAATATCTCGTGAAATGGACGGATTTGGAGCTATGGGGTTGAACATGGCAGATGGGAGCGTGAGCTGTCGACAAATTACCCGCGGGCTCACGAGATTGTCTTGGGGCCTTGAGCCGCATTTGAGGTGGCTGAGGCGGTAGGGGTTCGAACGTCCACGCTATACTCGAAAAGGACTTGGCGGGATTACTTGTTGGGCCCTCGGTACACCCAGCGAGGCGAAGCCGAATACCTCTTAAAGCTGCGAGAACAGATTACTTTTCCCGGTGAGCGAGGGGCGTTAGCGTACTCCTGAGGGTAATGTAAGCGTAACGCTTCTGGCTGACCACAGGCGTGCCTCATAAGTGATCTTATGGCTATCCCTTCATCTCGGCGCTGGCGGATAGGTTGGGAGCGTTGCCAAGACGGCGGGAGGTCTTGGGCTCGATCCTTTAATGGCCGGGCAAAGGGATCTCTTTTGGATGCGTCTTGGTCGTCCGTGCGAGGGTGTCTGGGCCTTACCGACTATCTGGATCCAGCGGCGAGAATTTAGCAGCCTTGCCCGCCCTACTGTCCGGCTGGCCTTTGCCCGCCCGTAGCGACGCTTGAGCTGGCGGCATCTTTGGCTGGCTCGTCGATGCTTGTATGCAGACGAGTAGCGAATCACGACTTCTGTCGAGGGTCTTAGCATCTTGGCCCACACGGCCAGCGTATGCGCCCGGCAGCAGCGCCCGTGAAATAGCAGCGAAGACCGGGCTTGTCTCGGCGATAACTTCGGCTAAGGATCACCGCCAGCCTTGGCGAGCTCGGTGGCGATCCCGCTCCGATCCTCCACATCTTTGGTAGGGGAGTTGGCGAAGGGAAGCTTAAAATTTTGCTTGGATGGGGAGACCATCGAGGCTCTTTCAACTACCGACATTGAGCCTACGTTTCTCGCTCTCCTCTCTTCCTCTCGACACTTAGACTCTCGGAAGCGACTTGCCGGCGGGGGTGTTCTGATCCTCTCTCAGGTTCGCAGGAGTGAGCAGTCGAGGTCTTCTCGAGCGTGTCCAGCGTGGAGAACATCAGCTTGTCGCCACACATATGTGTGGAAGCGCCTGGGTCGATCAACCACGGCCGCTTCAGATCCTGAGCCTGGATCTTCCCAACAAAGTCAGAATTTTCATGCCTTTCAGCCATCATCATATTGGTCTCATTCGACCCTCTGCATTCGGTGCTCTTGTGACCTCGCTTCTTGCACTTGAAGCAGATCCCCTTGAAGCCTTTCTTCTCCTTCTTGCGAATGCGTGGCGCCTCCTCTCCCACAGATCTTGAGGAGGGACTCTTATTCTTAACACAACGCTAGCGGTCTGTAGAGTAGTGGCGATCTTGCCTGGCGTGCTTGCAGCTCAGCGGCGAAATGCGTTCTCCTCGGTCCGGCCGGCACCTCCTCTTCCCACGTCTTGTCGTGAGTCACGGCGCTAGCACCTTACTCCTCGGTGCTCAGGTGTCTTGGGCGGTGTGTCCTCCTCCTTGATCCTCGCTTCAACACTCCAAGGGTCATTTCGAGGATTACGTTAGGGCCAGGTCCTAAAGCTATTTACTTGTTGCTACATCAAATCTAAGAAGGTCAATCCCTAAGGCCCAGGTGATCTTATAGTCCTCTCTAGCGGTTTACGTAGGCTATGAACCTCTCCATCCAAGGTATCCGGCGGCCGTATATTCACTTTCGGTTTCTCGTCAGAAGTCGTCTTCATCTTCCCAGTACAGCGTGTAAAGACTCCTTTATTGGCGTTATCCTTCACGTCGTACATCTCTTCTAGCCTCAGCATGGCGTGTGAGGTGCGAGAATCCTCTGGCGTAAGACGAAGGGAACTTCCACTGTGAGCTTCGTATTGATCACGGGTGGCGCTTTGTTGTCCTTGGCTCCGATACGAAAAGCGGCCCAGCCGTGTTCGGCCCCTGGCTGTCGCGGGTAAACTCCCTCCGGTAGCACGGTGCACTTAAATGTAGATGCTAGTTGGCGTACCAACGGTCCGCTGCCCGCTGGCAAGGAACCGGCCGCCATCTCCACGCCCCACTTGTAGTCTTGGCCGTCCGAATCGCGGGAATCTTTGGCTTCGCATTAGTCTGTCGCCCCGTTAGCTCTGATACAGCTTGTTAGATCACGGATCTGGCTCGTAGCTCCGGCGCCCGCACCAGCGTGCCTTCCTCCATTGGAACTCAGTTCCAGCGATGAAAACATCTTACGCTCCTCTCTACCATTTCTATCTCGCCCGCTCCTGTAGCCCATAAACTCCACCAGAATGAGCGCGAGAGCGAGCAGCGGAAATGGCGCCTGAGAGTATAGGAAAGCTCGCGGCTCTAAACTCCTTTATAATAAGAATGTCGCCCAGCATGAGATTCTCCCCTCACTTAGGCTTCTTATCCACTTACTCACTTACGCTGCGGCTTATGGCAGGCGGCCAGCAGCAGCGGCGAGCCTGAGAATAAGTCGCGGGGCTAGGTAGTCCTAATGTGGTTATCGCCCGTAACAAAGCTAAACCACATATAAGCGCTGGCGTGTTACGTGGCATCTTCATTGGCCAGGTAATACAATGCGGCCGCCTGTCGTTCGGCGGCCAGTCTGGGCGTTCGGCATCCGGCTTCGCGGTCTTTTACACCCCAAATAAACTTCTGCGCCCAAACGACTGGTCAGTCATCCGTCTGGTCCATTGCGCCATCCCCGAACTTATCGTCCGGATTCAGTATGGCTGCATGCGCCCGTCAAATGCTGGCGTCTAGCCCGCCCGTAGCCGTATTCGTTCAGCCTGTAGCGCCCGTCTGCTTGATCAGCGTCCATGGCAATCTCGTCGTCGCATTCGTAGCCGGATTCAACTGTCGCGTGGGCTGGCGGCTTCGGTCTCCTCGCGTAGTTGACACCGTCGCGGTCCGTGAGGACGGCAATAATAGAATTACGGCCAGCGGTTCGCCCAGAGGCATCCCTGCCGGCAATCCTGGCGCGAAAAGCGTGCAGACGCTGACGTTTGGCGGCCGGTATTTCCCCAGGAGGAACCTTCTTAGCGGATCTCATGTTTCCCGGCCCGAGGGACCGCACTTGATGAGTGGTGAGCGTCTGATGTCCCCAGCATGATGCAGCCGCTTATTGCGCGGTAGATCGCGTGGGATCGAAACAACCGAATTCGGTTGCCAACCCGATGGTTCTTGATTTGAAACAACCGTTGGTGGTTGCCGGCCGGTGGTTCGCGGGGCCAAGAAACAACCATTCGGCCGGATTTGCGGCAGTGGATGCCCGGCTGGTTCGAACCGATCGGCTGATTGCTTGACCCGGTGGATCGCGGTAGGCAACCATTCCGGCTTGGTTGCTCTTTCGATGGTTCGCGGTGAAAGCAACCATTGATTGGTTGCCAGCGGTGGTTGCCGGACCGAAACAACCATTGGCGGATTTTGCCCGGCCCGATTGGATGCGGGTAGAATCAACCATTGGTGGTTTGGAGCCGGTGGATGCGGCGGTTGGCAACCTTCGGCGGTTGCCCGACGGTAGGCGCGTCGACCATTGCCGTCGATGGTTTGTCCAATGGACTAGCCGTCCGAGATTTGGCCCCGTGAAAGATCCGTCAGGCTTCGCGCTGCGGTCGCAGCGATCCACCAGGCCGAGATCTCCGCAAAACAAATGGCGGGACGGCGGCTGTGGAAAGCTGCGGCCGATCACCATACGCCCGCGTGTTCCTATATTCGCGAAGCCTATTTAAGTAATTTTTCTTTCTCTCCCCGGAGCCAGCCCTCTTCCCGTGACAGCGTCTCGCGGATCTCATAAGCACCATGGGAGAGTGGTGTGGCATAAAGGCGAAGAGGTATTCCACTCGTACTCCCCTACATTCTTTACATGCTCCCTTCTTGTCCTACTTGCATCTACATTTCCCGCCTCACTCTCTCTCTTGCTCTCTCCCTCCCTCTGTCACTCCCGCCCTGGTGTCTCTCCCAATATCTCCCTGCCTGTCCCACTCTGTCCCTCTCTCCCATTCTCTCTCGCCCCATGTTGGTACTTCTCTCACTCCACTATCACATTCTTTGCTCTTACTGCTGTTTGCTATCTTTGCTATTGCTGCTTGCCGTTACTAACTTCTTCTTTGCGAAATTTCTTCTTTACAACTTCTTCTTGACAATCATTTTCTTTTTCGATCTTTTTTTTTTTTTGATCTTTGCATTAGAGGCATTTCCCCATTCAATTTCCGCGTTCACATTCCGCATTCGCATTCCGCGTTCCATTCCGCATTCCGCATTTCGCATTTCGCATTCCGCATTCAGCGTTCCGCATTCCGGCGTTAGCATTAGCATTCCCATTCGGAATTCCATTCCGCATTCGCATTTAGCATTCAGCGCTCGAATTCCGCATTCGCATTTCGTATTCCACATTCCGCGCGTGCATTCCGCCATTCCGTTTTCAGCATTCCGCGCATTCCACATTCCGCATTCGCATTTGGCATTCCGCATTCGCATTCGCATTCCACATTCCGTTCCGCATTTCCATTCCGCATTCCACATTCCGCATTCCGCATTCCGCATTCCGCATTCCGCATTCCGCATTCCGCATTCCGCATTCCGCATTCCGCATTTTGCATTCCGCATTCCGCATTCCGCATCCCTCATTCCGCATTCCGCATTCCCCATTCCGCATTCCGCCTTTCGCATTTCGCATTCCGCATTCCGCATTCCGCATTCCGCATTCCGCATTCCGCGCATTCCGCATTCCGCATTCCGCATTCCGCATTCCGCATTCCACATTCCGCATTCCTCATTCCGCATTGCGCATACGCAAAAGGTATTTGTACCCCAAAAAGAAGTACATATGTTTTTGCTGATTTTATCCCTGGGTTATATACTGTAAGTATATGTCAATTCTGCCTTTTTTTTAAATCTCTGTAAGCCATATTGTAAACTCTAAGGTTCTTAGATTTGTGAATTACTTGCAACCCTTTTTTTGTTTAAGAAACAAGTACATCCTGAAAACCTTCAACCCTAAACTTTGAACTCAACTTTTTTTTTTTTAAAAGGAGAATGAGAAACTCTCCCCCCTTTTCGGATATCCTTTCCCCCTTTCCGGGAAATTTCGTACTTCCATTTCGGCTATCCATTCCCCCCCCCCCCTTTTTTTTCTTTTTTTTGTTTCTTCCCTCGCACATCAACGCAATGTTTGCAAACACATTCGCAAAGAGAGAGCAAAGCATAGCAACGAGAGAGAGAAAGAGAGAGAGAGAGAGAGAGAGATAGAGAGAGAGAGAGAAAGAGAGAAAGAGAGAAAGGGAGAAAGGGAGAAAGAGAGAAAGAGAGAAAGAGAGAAAGAGAGAAAGGGAGAAAGAGAGAAAGAGAGAAAGGAAAGTGAAAGAGAGAAGCAAAGCAAAGCAAGCCAACCATTACATCATCATAGAGCTTCACATCCACAATCGAACATAATGCATTTCAATGGAAACAAAGGTTAAACAGAGAAGAAAAACTTCTTAAATAAAGAAAACTCGACTAAGCGTTTGCGCATTTGGAGCCTACAATACAGAGTACAAAACTACAACGCTGAGCCAGCCTGCCAGAACATTCCTCAAAAGGAGGGAGG
>CM074819.1:2045415-2062097 GCA_037447605.1 Zygnema circumcarinatum
GAGAGGGAGAGAGTTAGAGAGAGAGAGAGAGAGAGAGAGAGGCTCTCTGACTTGTGACTTTTGTTGCAGGTGAAAGCTTTGATCGAGTCACTGATAGACCTCCGAAAGCGAGACCCCTCCGTTAAGTCTGTTGTGTTTTCCCAGTTCACTTCTATGCTCAGTCTTGTTCAGAATCCGTTGGCCGAGGCGGGTTTCCGTTTCGCACGACTGGACGGGAGCATGGATGCGGGGAAGAGAGAGAGGGCGATGAGCTCGTTCAGATCGAGGGAGCCCAACAGTCCAACGGTGTTCCTTGTCAGTCTCAAAGCTGCCGGTGAGCACGGTGTCTCTCTCTCCCTCTCTCGCTCTCTGCCCAATCTAACTCCCTTGCCCCTGCTCTCCTCGCTCTCCCTTTCCCGCGTTGCACCCCCTCTCTCTCGTCTCTCCCGTCATCCTATCCCACTCACTCCCACCTCCTTGAAATTTCTTTCCAGAAATTGAACTTTACTCATTTCTGTAATGCGTTTGCTTTCGACTGGGTGAGTAGGAGTGGGAGTGAACCTCACAGCCGCCTCCAGAGTCTACATTTTGGATCCCTGGTGGAATCCAGCTGTGGAGGAGCAGGCAATGGATCGGGTCCATAGGCTTGGCCAGGTACAGAGCTCCCTTAACCCTAACCCTTTACTTCTTTATCCCTAATTCATTTCCCTTAGTTTCTTGCTAAACCCTAAATTCTTTCCTAGACCCCTTGAGAAAGGGGGATTGGGTTATTATTTGCAGACTCGGTCCGTGGAAGTTATAAAATTTGTAGTAGGAGACACCATAGAGGAGAGGATGATGGAGCTGCAAGAGAGGAAGCGGAATCTCGCAAGGAGCGCATTTGGAGAGGGCTCGTCGGAGGACCAATTGGAAAGGCGCATTGAGGATGTCAGACTCCTCATGCGGCTGTAGGGCTCTCTCTCTCTCTCTCTCTCTCTCTCTCTCTCTCTCTCTCTCTCTCTCTCTCTCTCTCTCTCTCTCTCTCTCTCTCTCTCTCTCGCGCTCTCTCTCTCTCTCCTCTCTCCTCTCTCTCTCCTCTCCTCTCTCTCTCTCTCTCCCTCTCCGCGTCTCTGTGTGATATTGTCAACCACCGGCGATGTGAAGAACTCGGCAATTGGTCGAACGATGACGCTTCATGTAACATTTCCCGTTCAGTTTTCTGATGCCAAACGCAGCACGAAATGACTCAGTTTTTACGGTTTTTGGGCTAAAACTTTCCAGTGGGGACACGTCCACTGTTTACAATGTAGTGTATAGGGTTTAAGGGTAAGGGTTTAGGGTTGGGGGGTCTGGGTTGAAAATAAAAATACACTTTATTTTTTAGACAAAGTATGACATCATTTGAAGAATGGCTTCTCTGTGTACAGCTCCTATGTGACAACCGCTTTGCCTGAAATCGCAATCGGTATCTTACTCAAAGAACCCCAAAACGTGTCTGACAAAGACCCTACAAAGCTTGTAGATTTTTTTCCTGTCTGTCGGTGCTTAGCCAATGGCTGACCAGGAACGAGTCAACAACAATCTGCAGACATAGCGAAAGCTTCACAACAGAGTCACGCATGGAACAGGTGGTGATGGCAGAGACATGATGGGACCAATTACAAGCTCCAAAAACGTCCAAAACTTTAAAATCGTTTACGCCCCCAACACCAGTCCCAAACAGTCCCTTCAAAAGCACTTCACATGCATACACATGCACATGCACATGCACATGCACATGCACATGCACATGCACATGCACATGCATAGACAGCCTATGATGGTACCTGCGCGAGGTGGGTGGCGATGCACGGCAGAAGCAGGAGGGCGGGCTCGCCCAGCACTCCTCCCAACCGCTCCGCCACCACTACCGCCACAGGGAGCGTTTTCTGCGCACACATGGAGACATCCAGTTCCAGTTTCAGTCTCAGTCTCAGTCTCAGTTCCAGGTTCGATTCCAGGCACGAAATTGTTCCAGTTTCCCTGGGAAAAGGGAGGGGGGAAGCCCAAAAGCACAAGCTGTTGTGAAGGAGATTGGGGAGAAAGTGTCGAGTGAGTGTGTGTGTGAGAGAGAGAGAGAGAGAGAGAGAGGGAGAGCGAGAACGAGGGGAGAGAGAGAGAGGGAGAGAGAGAGAACGGGAAAAGGGAAAGAGTGGGAGAGAAAGAGAGAGAAGGAAAAGATAGCTACAAGTGAAAACCTAGTTGGGGATATCAAGGGCTCCTAGGGTTTTAGGGCACACCTGGCTGGCTACGAGCACCACCGCTCTCTCCACCTCTTTTCCGTACGCTCCGGTGAAGTCAGTGGAGAGGAGCGCCTTCATGGCGAGGGAGTTGCCTATCAAATAGAGGATGTGCAGGACTCTGTAGGAGGGAGGGGGAGAGGGGGAGAGGGGGAGAGGGGGAGAGGGGAGGTAGAGAGAGAGCGATGGGGGGAACAGATAGAAAGGACCGGAGGGAGGGAGAGGGGGCAGGAAGGGTGGAATGGAGGGAGAGAGGGAGGGAACGAGGGAGGGTGGGAAGTTGGGGGGGGAGAGAGAGGGCGATGGAGAGAGCGAGAGGGGTGGGGGGGAAGAGAGAGAAGTGGGCCAGAAGGGAAAAATATCGGGTTGAAGAAAGGGAGAGGCGACATAAGGTGAGTGCAGGCAGGGGCTTGTTAAGCGAAAGGAGGCTTGAGACGAGAAGAGCAATAGTTAGCGAGAGAGGAAGAGAGAGATAGTAGGGGAACAGGAGAGAGAGCGGGAAGAGGAGTGGGCAGAGGCAAACAGGGAGAAAATGAGTTGAACAGAGACACAAAGAGATAGAGAGAGAGAGTGAGCGCGCGCGCGCGTGCGAGAGAGAGAGAGAGAGAGAGAAATAGAGAGAGTCAGAGAAAGAGAGAGAGAGAGAGAGAGAGAGAGAGAGAGAGAGAGAGAGAGAGAGAGAGAGAGAGAGACGTACAGTCCAGCCAGTGCTGCAGCAGCCAATTGAGAGGGGCATATTTGAGCAAAAGAAGCATGCGATGAACTCACAAGCATCCAGGGAACCTGCCCGCTCTCACAGGAAGAAAAAAACAAAAATCGAAAAAAAAATCATTTTTGGCCCCGAAAAACCATAGCTCCCCCATATGGGTTCCAACAGAATGTATATATTCAGAAAACCGAAATACAGAAGATGTTTTCGGCTGAAAAGAAGGGCTGCCGGACATGCTTGTAAAAAGAGGGGAGGAACGAGACAAGGAGAGAGAGAGGGAGAAAGAGGAAGAGAGAGAGAGAGGGAGAAAGAGGGAGAGAGAGAGAGGGAGAAAGAGGGAGAGAGAGAGGGAGGGAGAAAGAGGGAGAGAGAGAGAGAGAGAGGGAGAAAGAAGGAGAGAGAGAGAGAGGGAGAGAGAGAGAGGGAGAAAGAGGGAGAGAGAGAGAGAGGGAGAAAGAGGGACAGAGAGAGAGAAGGAGAAAGAGGAAGTGAGAGAGTGGGGGAGAAAGAGGGAGAGAGAGAGAGAGGGAGAGAAAAGTGTACCAAACTGAGCTGGGCGCTGGAGAGCATCGAAAGCTCCTTTTTATGTTTGTCAACCCACTGAGCAACGCCTGCATGGAGACAGTCATTGTACGGAAAAATACGCTAAAATTCTCAAGGCTTTCAGAATACGAAAAAGGGTTTTCACTTTTGATTAAGAATGCCACTTTTGTTGAATGAGGAGAGATATGACCGGATGTGGAAATATGTTGAGGGCTCTGAATGGTGCTTTTTCATAACCCTAAAAAGTGGTGTTTCAGGGCTAAAAAATCTGAAATGGCTGAAACCCTAAAAACTCTAAAAACCCCTAAAAACCTCGAAACTCAAAAAACCCTACAAACCCTAAAAACCCTACAAACCCTAAAGCCATAAAACTCAAAAACCAGAAATTCAGAGAGCTCACCTGGCACGAAGTTCCTAACGCTCTGCTTTTCAAAAAAAAACGAAAGAAAGAACTTGAGGTCAGTTTGAGGCCAGATTTCAGTCTCCCAAAACCGACCCAATAAGAAAAAGGGGAAATCGAACAATGCTGATTCCTTCATATATCGGAAATTTAAAACATGAAAAATACTTCTCTAAAACCCCCCAATCTCGTAAGCCCTTAAACACGAAGCCCGCAAGATCTCACCAATCCTTAAACCCCTACCAACCCTAGAACCCTAGACCCGAACCCTAAAAACGCTTAAAACCCTAAGACCCTAACCTTGAAAACCCTAATAAACCTAAAACCCTAGACCCTAACCCTGAAAAAACCCTCCTAACCCTGAAACCCTAAACCCTAAAACCCGAAATCCTAAAACCCTAAAACCCTAAACCCTTAAACCCTAAAACCCTTAACCCTACAACACTAAAACCCTAAAACCCTAAGACCCTAAAACCCTCAAACCCTCAAACCCTAAACCCTAAACCATAAAACCCTAAACCCTAAAACCCTAAACCCTAAAACCCTAAACCCTAGGAGGAGGCAAGTCTCGGTCTGACTGACCGCGCCAATGAGGAGCGGAAGCAGGAGAGTTCGCATTAGGGTGTGCACGAGCGGTCCGGCGGGCAGCGAAATTCCTCTCCCTCGACTGACTAAAGCGGAGAGGAGGAAAGGCATCTGCATGTGAACCCTGCGCTTGCTGGTTAGTCAGTTTTAGTCAGTCAGTCAGTCAGCTCATGTGCAATGAGTTTTACTGTGTATGCTTAACAGGGTTTTGTAAGCCTTGGAGGGTTTTGGGGTTATTAGGGATTTCAGGGTTTTCAGGGTCAGGGTTTAGGGTCTTAGGATTATTAAGGTTTTTAGGGTTTTCAGAGTTTTTAGGATTTGGGTTTGTTAAGGTTTCAAGGTTTTACGGTTTTTTTTTGGGTTGTTCGTGTCTTTAAGGTTTTTTAAGGCTCCAAGATTTTGGGGTTTTAGGGTTTGATTGGTTTTAGGGTTTTAGGGTTTACCGTCGCAATTCCCGCAAGGTTGGAAATAACGGTGAGACCGAGCGCTAACGCTGTGTTGGCTCCCACGGCCTAAAAAAAAAAGGTAAAAAGAAAAAAAATAGCAATAATAATTAAGAGTCAAAAATAAACTTCCAATAACATTTTAAACTTTTACACATTCAAAATTCAGGAGAAAACATTCACACGAACAATCCAAAAGTCTGGGGTGTTCACACCCCTCTGCATGAAACCCTACAACCGCAAAAAACTCCGAATCTGTACACCTTAACATATGGTAAAATGGGCTTTTAGGGTTTTTAGGGTTTTTAGGGCTCGTAGGGTTGGAGGGTTTTAGGTTTTGGAATGCCCTTGACACGTGGCAACTACAAGCAAACCGTAATTTCTGAATTTGAGAGTGAAGATAAGCCCAGTTTTGATAGCCACCTGAGTGAGAGACACTCCACTGGAGAGGGTGGTGGGCATGCAGCAAAACACAGCCAGACCTGCAAGAGAGAGAGATAGAGATAGAGTGAGAGAGAGAGATGGAGAGAGATATATGGAGAGAGAGAGGCGAGAGTGAGAGAGGAAGAGCGATAGAGGGGGGAGAGAGAGAGATTGTTTTAGTGAGAGATGGAGAGAGGCGAGCGCGAGAGAGAGAGGGGGAGAGTGATAGAGGGAGAGGGGGACAGAGATTGTTTGCATAAGAGATGGAGAGAGAGAGAACACACCAGATGCAAATTCACGAGGAGAAAATGGAAGCTTTAATGCGATAAGAGCCGCAAAAGGAGTAATTCCAAGAATGGAAATCTGTGAGAAAGAAAAATAAAAAAAAAAACAAAAGAATAGGGATAAGACGATGAGCAACTGCTAAAAAGGAAAGATGCATCGAAAAGTTTGCAAATAGCAAAGACCAGATTAAAGGCTCAAAACCATAAAGCCCTAAGCCTCAATACGACAAAAACACTGACCCTAAACCCCTAATGTCAAAACATTAATCCAAAAACCCTAAAAACCTATAGCCCTAAACCCTAAAACCTTTCAATCTCTAACCCTAAAACCCTAAAATACTTCAAATTTACCCTTGAAATACTACACCCTAAAACCCCAAATCCTAAAGCCTTCAAAGCCCAAAACCCTAAACCCTAGGATCCAACCTTAGAATCCAAAACCCTAAACCTCTAAAACCCTTTGAGCTTAAAAACCTAAAACCCTACGAACCTCAAACCCTAGACCCTACGTTCTCAACCACCCAAAACCTTAAACCTTACAGAAGTCAATACCCTAATAGCGATAAGGAGCTAAACTTTGAGTCCATTTCTGACTTTGTTGGAGATAATCTTTTAACCAATTTTTTAGATTCAGAATGCAATTGTTACCATGTTTGTATTTTGACCCCTTGAAGAAGTCAAACCCTAATTTTGACCCTCACCAGGCCGAGCAGGAGGGCGGGCCAGGCTTGAGCTGCCATCTTCACATCCCCCCCTTTGAGGGCGAGCCCTGCCTACCCCCCTCCCTCCCTCCCTCCCTCTCACATTCGGTTTTGAAGTAAGGGTGGGAGAGGAGGGGAGGAGGAAGGGTGGGAGAGGAGAAGAGGAAACATCAAGTAACCCTAGGTTTTTTCATATATTGCGCTCCAACCCCTCTCTCTCTCTGTCTCACTCTTTCCCGACTCTTCCCTTTCTCTCTCTCTCTCTGTCGCTCTCTCTCTCTCTTTCGCTCCTCCCCACTCCTACCGCTTATGATGCTTAACTCGACCTCTCATTATCACCCTCTCTCGCTGCCCCACCCTCTTTATCTCTCTCTCTCTCTCTCTCCCCCTCTCTCTTCCCCTCTCCTCCTTCCCTCCCTCTCCGTATCCCATCCTTCCTCTCCATACCCCACTTCTCTCCTTTCCCCTCTCCCACTCTCTCTCCCTTTCCCCCTCTCTCTCTTTCTCCCCCTCTGTCTCTCGCAAAGAAACACGGAATTTCCCAATGTCAGCTGTATGGAGTTCAAGAGAACCAAATTCAACGTATTCAGATTCTGGTTTACCAGAAATAAAGAAAATTCCGAAAGTTGTAAATCGGGAAAGAGCCAGACGATGCGCCACGTGGCCGGGTTCCGGCCAATAGTAGCCTGCCACGACTCCTGTAATCAGGGCTGCAAAAATCCCCATATTGGAAATTTTGCTGTGAGCAGAGGGCCTGATATGATGAAGACTGTATATAACGTCATTGCTCAAAAAAGCTTCTACCCACATTTAAAGCCTTAAGAATATCTTGAAACATACTCTGAGTAGTTGGTAACATCAAGGCCTCAAAACTCATCAAACATGTCTGTTGTATAGAGAGTCCCCAAAAGCCCAAAAACCCTAAAAACCCTAAAAACCCTAGAAACCCTAAAGACATGATACCGGAAGTTATAAGGACCTTGATACTTTTCCTTCTTCAAGTTTATGATAGAGCGTGGGGGCCTCACCAAGAGGCAGAAACTGATCGGAGGCTGCTTGAAGGCAGGCCTTCACTGCTCCGTTTATGGCAGCAGTCCGCCTTCCGCCATCCTTCACCATGCAGAGCCGGAGACAGTAATACTGTCATGCTTTTGCTAATTCGTTTGAATATTGAATAGTCATGTCGAAATGTATCAGGACAAAAGTATAGACAATGCATACAATTATGTTCTGAGGATGATAATTTCATGCACATTCTGAGGATTATTACAGTCAGAAGCAGGTTGACAGTGTGCTCGCGCATGCAAAAATGGGAGTCTCTTATCAGCATGTATGAAGCCTTCAGGGAAGATTAGGGTCTTAGGAATTTGCGGAGGAGAATTACAGTGATCAGAACATGAAATTGGTGATAAGGATGTGATGATGATGATGATGATGATGATGATGATGATGATGATGATGATGATGATGATGATGATGATGATGATGACGATGATGATGATGATGGTGATGTGATGTGATGTGATGTGATGTGATGTGATGTGATGTGATGTGATGTGATGTGATGTGATGTGATGTGACGTGATGTGGCAGTACCTTGCTGGCAGCAGCTTCTAAAGAGCTTGCTATCTCTTTTCTGCCTCCTTTTGCTTCCTTTTGCGTCGTCCTGCACCTCCCTGCATGCGATCAGAACGCCGCATTTATCCCTTCAGGATTTAGGGTTTCAAGTTTTGAGTTTAGGCCTCAGGGTTTTAGGTTTAGGGGTTTTGGGAGCTTCGCGAATAGGCATCTCTTTTTACACGCCACGGACATTGTGACTTTTCTTGCTGGCGATCGTTGCATTCACGAGCTTGTACCAGAAAAAAAATTAAACTTTTTACCATTTTTGTGCTTGAAACCGACGCCCAGAAAGGCGGAAACACATATTCTTTGCTGCTCTGTGAAGCGCGCGGACATGTTCGATCTAAACTGAGCATGGAACCGCATATTTTGCTTCTGCAGAGACGCTCTTCCAGGCTTCCCCTGCGCCTGCAAGGGCTGGGAACATCCAGCAGGCAGTGCAGGGGCAGGAGGGAAGCAGGAGAGAGGGACATGGACATGCATCTTGTCAATATTAGGGTTTGCAGAACCTAATGTTCAAGAAAATAAAAAAAAGGGAAAATGCAGACTAAGAGATTTGTAGATAGATGCCCTTGGGATGTGCAGGATTAGGGTTTAAAGAAAAAATAGGTCAAAGCATGGCATGATGATTATGATATGATGATGAGGGAGAGGGAGAGTGGACCATGCAGGCATGCCATGGCATCGTGAAAGGGACTACAAATCAGAATGAGTACAGCTCTAGTCATTTCACTGACTAAGAATGAGTAGCTGTGGTGACCAGAACCTGCAACTTGGCTGACTAGAGGCAGCCAATGGGGACTCACCACGCGTACGAGGCGCCACGTGGCGAGCCCCCATTGGTGTATGAGTGGACAGACATGAGACCGTACGAACGTACGGAGACTTGTGGCATGGAGTCATGCCATGCCATCCCATGCCATTCCATGCAGAAATACGAGGGGGGGATGCCATGCCATGCCATGTCATGCATGCAGAAGTACGAGGGAGGGATGCGGCATATACCTCACACTGGTGATGCCATCACAAGTATATGGACAAAGTCATCACGGGGAACCACGACAAACTGGAACTGAACTGGAAACTGGAAGTGAATGCAGAAATGCATTCAATGCCCGACACGTGGCACTTGGCAGATGGAACGCAAACGACAAGGTAACGTACGGACACGACGCCGTGCAAAGTTTCGCGTCGTTTTGTGGTTCTGACTCCAATCCGTACGGTTGTGTACGAACAAGGAGGCTCCGGACATTCAGGAGGAGAGCCCGGAGCCCTGGACCTGACAGCGATGCAACCGTACAAATTTACCGTACATGTAATGTGCACAATACGACAAATGTTGCGCCCAGTTCCTCGTGGTTCTCCATGCTGATGTTGTCCGTGTACATCGTGACAAAAAAACCAATGTCGCCGACAAAAGATGGATGGATGAATGAAGGATGAATGTCAGTGGTCGGAAAAGCAACCAATGAGAGGGGCCGCGGCCGCCCTTTCAGTAAGTCAACGGACCTCCGCTTGGTCGGTCGGACTTTTTTGGCGCCTTCGTGATTGCCAAGGCAGGAGGGGGGGCGCCCGCGGCCCGGTCCTTCAGAGGGCTGCCGATCTATGTGCCAGTTAACCGTGAAATTCAACGACAAAACTGGTGATAAAAACGGAACAGAGTTCGAACTTCCAGTAGAACTGCGAGAAAATCTTTCGTGAATCTTAAAACAGAAAAAGTACTTTGAGGTCTCAAAAATTGCGAGTAAGAATACTTAATTCAGAAAATGACTCGAAGTGACTGGAGAAAAATATCTCGTTCTATGCTGTCAGGTCTGATATTTGTAACTGCGAGCATGGAACGTGAAAGAATCCGCTGGAGATTGCGCATATTGCGGCACCGCATTTGGCCAACCGTACGACCACCAGCTGGCAGGCGGTGGGGAATCGACGGTGGAAAAATCGGCCGGATATTAAATAATCGGGCGGACCAAATTCGACATTGCCGCCCTTGACCACATTTTTTGTCGATATCAAATCGCAAAAACCAATAATCTGCTGACAGCGCATCCACAAAAGATCGTGTTTTGTCATTTCCTTCCAGATCACCCTGCTTCAGATAAACCTAGATATTTCCTTGCTGGCAGCCTCCGAGCGGCAGCTTTTGGCCCTTTCGGCCGCAGATTCTTAAACATTTGTCGTTATGGAAGATCTCAAAGTGTCGTACACATGAACGACAAATTGTATCAGATTTGAAATATCCGATCTTCCACACTTCAGTTAAGCCCGTCCCAGAAAAAGCCAAAATAGTATCCCGATACTCTCCGCGGCTCCACAAAATCTTGACGGAATCTTTCTGAGGCCAGATCCTCACGAGCGTTTCCACTAAACGACACATTATTTGACGTCATATAGTCCCAGGCATCGTCATTTCTTTTGTACAAACATTTGTCGTATGGGACCACCGACTGACCGCGGCGTCACCGACTCCCCGAGCCGTCCAGGCGGCGGCTTGCCAGATCAGCGCCACATCGACAAAAGTTGACACGTGGCGTTCTTCGATTGGTCATTCTTGAAAATTCCAGGTCGGCTCTGCAGGAGGGTCCAGAGGCCGCCGTCAAAAAACTGTACGGTTTCGAACATTAAGCGACGGCAGGCTTTTGTCGTTTTGCACTCGCACTTCGCCGCCCCCTTCCCCCCTCCCCCCCAAAAGCCCGATTCTGCACGTGCGAAATCCGATTTCGCTCGTGCGAGCGCGGCCTTTCGGAGGCAATGGCGGCGCTTTAGCGTGCTTTGCTGAAGGGAGTGAAAGGAGGGGAGGAGGGGGCGTGAAGGAGGGGGAGTGGGAGAAGAGGGAGGAGGCAGGGAGAGAGGGAGAGGGAGAGGGAGAGAGGGAGAGAGGGAGAGAGGGAGAGAGGGAGAGAGGGAGAGAGGGAGAGAGGGAGAGAGAGAGAGGGAGAGGGAGAGGGGGAGAGGGAGGAGGGGGAGACATGGAGGGAGAGGATGTGGCGGTAGGTGGCAAATGGGAGGACGGAGGGGCTGACACGTGGGACATGGCGGCCGTGTGGGAGGACGTGCTTCGAGGCGATGGAGGCGGAGAGGGGGGGCAGAGGCTGCCGCTGCTCAAGGTGGGGGGAGGGAGGGAGGGAGGGGGGTAGGGGGAAGGGAGGGAGGGAAGAGAGGGAGGAAGGGAGGGAGGACGGGAGAGAGGGAGAAAGAAAGGGGGAAGGGGGAGGGAGGGATGAGAGGAGGATGAGATAAGGAGGGAGGGAGAAGGAAAGGAGGGGGGATGGGAGGGAGGAAGGGGTGGAGGGGTAGGGGGGGGAAGGGAGTGAGAAATGAGGGGGAGAGGGGAGTAGGAATGCAGGGTGGGAGTGGGAGGGAGGAAAGGGAGAATGGGGTTGGGAGAAGGGAGGAGGGGAGGGATAAAGGAGGGAAGGGGGGCGAGAGTGGGAGGGGGAGGGAAGGAGGGAGCGAAGGAGGAGGAATGCAGGAGAAAGGAGGGGGGGAGTGAGAGCGGAAGAGGGAGAGTGGGAGGGTGAAAGGGAGGGGGAGGGGGGGGAGATGAGGGGTGGAGGGAAGAGGGAGGCAGGGAGAAGGAAATCAGGGAAGCAGAAAAAGGGACCGAGGGGTAAATCGGGAGGAGGGAGGGAAGGAAGAGGAGGTGGGGGAGAGGGAGAGAAGGGGATGAGGAGGTAGAGAGTGAAGCGGTATCTTGAGGGGCGGAAAGGAGAGTGAGGAGAGGAGGATAGACGTTCTCGTCTAGAATGTTGGGGTAAAATGTTAAAGTTTGAGTAAAAGCGAAGGTCATTCAGAAAGAAGTCTGAGTTGAATTGTGGGAAAAGGTGAATTGGAGTGTGTCATTAGCTCTCTCTCTCTCTCTCTCTCTCTCTCTCTCTCTCTCTCTCTCTCTCCGTCGTTGCTCAGGCGTCTGTCTTGTTTCCTGTGGACGACTCACTCTCGCAGACTGCGCCCTCTCTTGCCCCCCTCCTCCCCATTCCTCCACTGCCTTCTCCTCCCCCCTCTCTCTCCTCACCCCACTCGTTCCATCTCTCCTTCTCCCCTTCTCCCTCGCCCTCTCCCTCCTCTCTCTCCCCCTCCCCGTCTCCCTCTCTCCCCCTCTCTCTCCCCTCTCTCCTTGCCTCTCTGTCTTCTCTCCTTCTTTCCCTCTCTCCCTCTCCCCCTCTCCCTCTCTCTCAACCCTCTCTCCCTGCCTCTCTGTCTTCTCTTCTTCTTTCCCTCTCTCCCTCTCCCCCTCTTCCCCTCTCCCTCCCCTCTGTCCCCCTCTCCGTCTCCCTCTCTCCCCCTCTCGTCTCCCCTCTCCCTGTCTCTCTGTCTCCTCTCCTTCTCTCCATTTCTGCCTCTCCCCCTCTCCCCATCTCTCTCTCTCCCACTCCCCTCCCACTCACCTACCACCATCCCCCTTCCCTTGCAGGATTCCTTCCAGCCAGAAGACGACAAAAATCTCATGCTCCCGGAAACCCCAACGCCCAAATCCTCCTCTTCAGAAAGTAGCCAAGTTTCAGGAGTCTGCCAGTCACTCTTTATAAAGTCACATTCTTTCCCTTCCTTGACTTTAGAGCGAGTCGAAGGAGGAAGGTCCGATGGGGCCCAAATATCTCCGATTGAAAATGAAAGAAATTTCGATTCTGGGTCCCCCAAAGGGCTGCCCGAAAACCCGAAAATTTCGCCGACCGGTGGTGGATCCAAAAATAGCAAAGCCTCTACGACGAGGGTTTCTTTATCGACTCGAAAATTTTCGGCTCCAAAAATGTGTCGGTGGGCGAAATCGATCATTGCGGGGACGGATTCGAAGGGGGGGGCAGCCGAAGGGGCAGCGAAAAAAAAAGGAGGATATGGTAGGTCGGTAATGTCGAGAGGAGTGGGCCCAAATTTGGAAATACTTTCGAATCTTGCGAAGCTGCAGGAGGGGGTGGTGGGGCCCACAATGGAAAATAGTCTTCCGATTAACCTCGATGTGCTTTTAGCGGCTGCAAATTTACCATCATTTAAGGTGAGGAGGTGTGTGAGCGAAGGGGGGTGGTGGGGAGGGGAGGGGAGGGGAGAGGGAGAGGGAGTGGGGAGAGAAGAGAGGAAGAGGGCGGAGAGAGGGGAGGGAAATGGAGGCGTGAAGTGGCTGTTGGGGTGGAGGATGGGAGAGGGGAGAGGGAGGAACGGAGGAAGGAGAGAGTTGGGAGGGAGGGAGGGCGGGAGGGAGGGCGGGAGGGAGGGAGAGAGGTAGGGAGGGAGGTGTGTGGAAGGGGGGAGGCGCAGGGAGGAGAGGCGCGATGGTTTGGAAGGAGAGAGAAGAGAGAGCGGAAAGTGAGAGGATCGGATCGAGGAGAGGGAGGGAGGGGGGGGGAGGGAGAGAGTGCGTTTGAGACGGATCTGGACCGTAGCAATCTCAATTGGTAGATTTTTAAGGGAGCAAGCGAGTGGGTGGGAGAGGGATCAGATCGAGGGAGAGAGGGGGAGGAGGGAGAAGCAAGGGTGGGAGAGGTAGGTGTGGAGAGTGTGTGTGTGTGTGTGAGAGAGAGAGAGAGAGAGAGGGGTCACTGAGGGAAGCGAAGCAAATATAGGGAGAGGAGGACAAATCCATGGCTTAGACTTCAAGTCCTCTTTGAAAACCACGTTTCGTTTCGCCCGAAAGCAGAGCTCTAACAAATTTCTTTTATGCTCCCTTTTTTTTTGGCAGGAAACTTTTCCATCAAGGTTGGAGACCTGCGCAAAAAATTTAACGACCGGAGGAGGATTTAATTTTCCCTCGGCTCCGAATTTCAGCACTTTGGGAGCTGCTGCTCCTTCTCCTATCACCAGCCAACCAATGAGCAGTTGCCACCTGTCCCCCTCCTTCCCTCCCTTCTCCGTTGCCCCTCACGGAACTGCCACAAAGAGACCCCCCCCCCTCAACCCCAATATTGGGCTTCCGGAAGAACCCTCAATTTCTGGACGAGATTTTCAATTTTCAAACCTTGTTCGAACAACATCGTCCCCTGTGCCCTTACCCGCTGCAAAAAGGCAAAGGCTACAACGGTTTTTATCGGCCCCAAGTGCGCTAAACCCCTCCGAAAATTCCAACATTTACAGTTTTCCGTCACAGTTAGAGGCAGCGTCGCAACTGAACTGTAACGGGAAAGCCCTAATTTCCGCAATGTGGGAGCTTTTTCCGCCTTCCGGATTCGACTCCTCGGAAATTTTTTCACGGCCCCAATTTGAAAATTTTCCCACCGTGAATTCCTTCACTCCCTCTTTGGCCCCTTTCAGCTCGCTCTCTGCTGGACCGACTTTGACACAGTGTGACGTCACTCCCTCTTTGGCCCCTTTCGGCTCGCTCTCTGCTGGGCCGACTTTGACTCAGTGTGACGTGACAGAGTCAAGAAATTCACTGAGGCAAGACGAGTTTTTTGGGGGCGAGTCAAATCCGGGCAGCCGAGTCGGAAATTTGGCGACTGTGGAGGAGGAGCAGCACGGAGGGGCAGAAAAAATTGCGGAAAATTTTGGGATGCCGAAATTTAGCGCTTTCGGGCAGCCGGAGAAATTTGGGGTTGAAAGGAACCCATCATCTGGGTCGAATTCTTTATTGGATTATTTGGGGTTTAAATGGCCCAATATTGGAAAATCTTCGGTGGGTTTTTTGGGGAAGCAGCAAAATTTGACTACGGAGGGCAGCCATGGCCTCAGGGGGTGGGAAAGTGCCGGAGAAACTGGAACTGTAACTGGAACTGGAATTGAAACTGAAACTGAAACTGCTACGGAGACAAAGAACGGGGGTCTCGAGGGGAGGAGTCTAGAAGAGAGCAATTTAGGAGACTTGTATTTGCGGACATGGAATGCAATGCATGGTGATAAGCAGAGCAGTTTGCTTTAGGGTTCAGGGTATTGGAGGGTTTAAATTTTAGGGGTTTTAGGGTTTCCTTGTGGGGGGGTGGGGGGAGGTGAAAGGGCTTACCATTTTTTTTTTGAGGTAAGAGGAGATGTATGCTATGAGTTGAACTGTACAGTAGAGATTGTAACTGCAACTGAACGGCGACACATAGAACGGGGCACGTGTATAGGGAACAGTTGGGTTGCCCTGTCTGCTTCGGCGGACAAAAATTTTGAAGAACTTTTTAGTTCTGAGGTTGCCTTTGAGATTATAATTATGGGGAGATGGGGGGGGGGGAAGGAAGGTGCGTAGAAACTTCTTCCCTTTAATGGCTCGTAGGGAGAATGGCTGCTGCTGTAAGAAGTCATTTACGAAAGGAGAGAGTGAGAGAGAGGGAAGAGGGGAGCGAGGGATGGAGAGAGAGAGAGCGAGAGAGAGAGAGAGAGAGAGAGAGAGAGAGAGAGAGAGAGAGAGAGAGAGAGAGAGAGAGAGGGAGAGGAACAGGCTTGAGTTTTTTTTGCATCGATCTTAAGCAAGATTGATTTGCAGTAAGGGATGGGCTTAAAGCAGTTATATATATACTTTTTCAACTATTGGTGCCCATCCCAGCCTCCCTTTTTTTGCCCAATCTTTCATGTTCCTTTTGTCTGCCCATTATGCTTCCTCGTTGGCTTCTCCTTGTCGTCCCCTCCCAAGCCCTCACTCTTCCCTCTCATTTTTTAAGTATAGATTTATGAATGGCTATGAACCCCCTTTCTCACTCGTCCTCTCTCCCTCTCTCGCTCGCCCTCACCCTTTCTCCCTCTCCCTCTCCCTCTCCTCCCACTCTTGCTCTCTTCCCCTCTCCATTTTTCTCTCTCCCCCCTCTCTCCCCCCTCTCTTCCCTCTCTCTCCCCATCTCTCCCACGCTCTCCCTCGCTCACTTCCTCTCTCCCTCTCGCCTTCCCTCTCCATCTCTCTCTCCCTCTCCCTTTCTCTCTCTCCCCCCTCTCTCCCTCTACTCTCTCCTTCTCTCACTTCCCCTCTCTCCCTCTTTCTCCCTTCCTCTCCCTCTCTCCCCCTCTCCCCCACTCTGCCCCCTTCTCTCTGCCACTCTCTCCCTCTCTCCCTCGCTCCCTCTCCCTCACACTCCCTTTCCCTCTCCCTCCCCTCTCCCCCTTCTCTCTCCCACTCGCTCCCCATCTCTCCCCCTCCCTCCCTCTCTCTCTCTTTCATGCAGTTTCAGAGGCACACCTGTACGCATGCTCTCTCCTCTCTAACGAGGAAAGGAAAAAAGACATTCAAAATCATTCAAAGCAGAGAAAAAAAAATTCGCCTCCAAAAAGAAAAACCACGAGGAAGCCAGCGGAAACTGCAGTTTGGAAAAGGACACCCTTTCAGGCCACGACAGCGAATCGCTGACGTCATTATGCAGCGTCAGCAAAGGCTGTCAGCCAATCAGGAGCCACCGACCACCTTTGGAGACGTCAGCGGGTGTCGTAGGTAATTGAGTGTGACGTCATCAAAAGGTAGTCCGTGGGACCGTGACTCATGATTGGTCGACGGACCTTTGCTGACACTCCATCATGACGTCAGCTCCATCGTGGCCCTGAACCTACCAACGTTTTCCCTTGTCTTATTTTCAAAAAAAAAAAAATCCGAAAAATTAAAGGTTCCACGTGTGAACGCGAGACCGGCTGATCGGGTTCACATCGTAGGGTAGCTCGTCGGCCTAAAACCCTAAACCCTAAGAGTCCAAAACCGTAAACCCTAAAGTCTAACCCTGAACCCTAAAACCGGAATGCGACCTACTGTGCGCCGAAACCGCAATTATTCAACCCTAAAATTGGATTCCCAAAACCCTAAGCCCTAATCTTTAAAAATCTCAATTTTGGTGAAGCTTCCTGAACCCTA
>CM074819.1:2069536-2084854 GCA_037447605.1 Zygnema circumcarinatum
AGAGGGAGAGGGAGAGGGAGGGAGAGGAGGGAGGGAGGGAGGCGGGGGAGGAAGTGGGGGAAGGGGGAGAGGAGGGAGAGGGAGAGGAAGCGGAGGGAGAGCAAGTGGAGGCAGTTCGAGTGGAACAGGAGAGCTTGGGAGAGGACGAGGAGGGAGAGAGAGAGGGGAAGGAGAGGGAGCTGACGGCAGCCGAGGGAGGGAGGGAGTGCAGGCCTTCGTGGTCCGCAACGACATGGGTTGTGGGTCCACCATTGGGCCCATCTTGGCCGCCGCCACCGGCATTCGGACGGTGGACGTGGGTGTGCCGCAGCTCTCCATGCACAGGTGGGGGCGCAACCCTAAACCCTAAACCCTAAACCCTAAACCCTAACCCTTAAACCCTTATTCTAAACCCTAAACCCTCAATCAAACCCTTAACCTTAAACCCTAACCCTAAACCCTAACCCCTAAACCCTTATTCTAAACCTTAAACCCTCAATCAAACCCTTAACCTCAAACCCTAACCCTAAACCATAAACCGCAAACCCTAAACCCTAAACTCTTAACCCTCGACCAAACCGTAACCCTAAAACCTTTGTTTCGCAAACAAATTCCGTACGGCCCTCTCTCTCTCTCTCTCTCTCTCTCTTGGGCGGGCCAGCGCGCGGGAGATGTGCGGAGTGCGCGATGTCGACATCAGCTACCGACACTTTAGGGCCTTCTACGCGCACTTTTCTGAGATTGATGCGCAGCTTGTGGTGGATGGGTGAGGGGGAGAGGGAGAGGGAGAAGGAGAGGGAGAGGGAGTCGGACGGGGAGAGGGGGCGAGAGAGAGGGAATGGGAGTGGGAGGGGGAGAGGGAGAGGAAGAGGGAGGAGAGGGAGAGGGAGTGGGGGAGAGGGAGGGGGAGAGGGAGAGTGAGAGGGAGAGCGAGGGAAGTGGCGAAGGGAGGGAGAGTGAGAGGGAGAAAGAGGCGTAGGAGGGAGGGGAGGGAGGGGGAGGGGGAGGGGGAGAGAGAGAGGAGAGGGGAGGGGGAAGAGGGGGAGGGAGAGTGAGTGGAAGAGGTAGGAGGGAGAGGGAGTGATATGTTGAGGGAGGGGGAGGGGGGAAAGGAGAGGGAGACGGAGACGAGGTGGACGAGGGGAAAGGGGGGCAGGGAGAGTGAGAGGGAGCGATAGGGATAGGAGGGAGAGAGAGAGAGAGATGGAGGGAGGGAGGGGAGGGAGAGAGTTGGGGAGAGCGAAAGGAGAGGCAGAGGGAAAAATCTCAAATTTGAATACAGTAACTGTACGTTTCTTAAAGTCGATTGGGCTGCACTGCAGAAGGAGACCCAAAGTGACAACATTTGTATGGGAAAGCTGGTGGGCCGTGAACTGAAGAACAGGCATTGGTTAAAACTAAACGAAGTTTAGAACTAAACCGAACTGCACCACATTTAAAATTTACATTCAAACAATGCCACAACCTCATCTCTCATTCAAATATTTTTAAATATGTCCTTAAGCTTGAAGCTGAAGAGTTTCCTAGCCCTTCCACCAGCCTCACTAATACTCTACTACCGTACAGTAAGGACATGCTGTACAGTATGGATGGTGTACGTTTCTCGTTTGGACCACGTGGACGAATCAAACCTGGCCACGTGTGTCTACGACAGCGCAAATCGGTTTTGTGACCGTATGCGATAGATATCAGGGGCTGCCACGTCAGCCCTAATATGGAAAATTGGATTACGGCCCAACAAGTGTCTTTACGGAACACATGTGACTGAATCCGTTGTCTCGATAGCCCGCTTCGATAGCCCGACCGCACAGGAGCCGGCAGCGTTTGACCGGCCGGCCACGTCGCCGGCCGGCTGACCAACCGGCTGGCCGTCGTACGGACTTTTCGATTGCGCGGCGTTCGCCGCTCCGTCCGCCTGTCCTTGGCCGACTGTCCCCGGGGAAACGACCAACTGTCCTACCAACTGCCGACTGTCCCTGCCTGTAAACCAGGCGGTCTACAATGTTCTGTACGCCGGTTTGGGAATTTTCAGCCGGCCGGCAACCTCGGCCGTCGCCGGCCTGACGTGGTGCGACCTGGTGGCATAGTACTCGTCCACGTGGCAGATACATGTAACCGTACAGCTGTTCCATGCACAGTTAGGGTTTGCGGAAACCACCACGACTTGGACTTTAAAATAAAAAACGCCAGCGTGACATTACTTTTTGTCACGCTCAGCCCAAAAACAAAGCTCCAAGCTCCTTTTTTTGGAGTCAATCCTGACTGCCAGTTAGAAATAACATGAGCAAAAAGCAAAACATACCCCAGTACCCTCAAAACCCTGAAAAACCTAAAACCCCAAACCCTGAAAACCTTAAAACCCTAAACCCTAAAACCTGCTCCCAAAACCCTAAACCCCGCCCCCCCTTATTGCCTTATTTCCCCGCCTGCTCGCTCTCATTCCTTCAATACTCCGCCGCCGCGGAGGCCTTGAGGTCGAAGTCGGTGAGGTTGGCCTTGGGGCCCTGGAAGTCGAAGATTCGCCGCGGGAGCAGCCACGGGACTGTGAGCAGAATCATCAAAATTCCGAGCGCTACCGGCGCATAGTTGAGAGTGTCTTTGGTGATAGGGTAGATGGTAGGGAGGCAGAAAATGACGGAGAGAGTGATAATCCATCCAATGGCGATGAAGTTGACAAGGAAGCTGAACTTGCCGAGGGTGAAGGGGCCGGGTTGGAAGGTCTTCCTCCCCACTGTGACCTTCATTAGGATGGGGACTAAGCAGCCCAAATAGATTCCAATGATCCCAAAGGAAGAGATGGCTGTGAATGCGACTGGGCTCCAAATGACAGGGAGGAGCATGACTGCCATTGCGAAGAATGTGAGGAGGACCGCCCTGAGAGGGACTTTGGAATTGGGTGTGACTTGCATCCAGAAGGCTGAGCCTGGAATGGCGCCATCACGGCTCATTGCCCACATCTGCAGGCGAGGGAGAGGGAGGGAAGAGGTAGAGAGGGAGAGGGAGAGGCAGTGAGGGACATGGAAGAAAGAGCTTGATCAGCCATTCTTGTCCTTCAAAAAATTGTAGAGTGGGAGTGGGAGGGGGAGAGTGGGGGAGTGGGAATGTGAGGGAGGGGAGAGGGGAGGGGGAGAAAGAGGGAGTGGGAGTGGGAGGGAGAGGAAAGGAATAAAGAGGGGTAGTGGGAGTGGGAGGGAAAGGAAGGGGGGGAGTGGGATGGGGCGGGAGAGGGGGAGTGAGAGTGAGAGGGAGAGGAAGGGGGGGAGTGAGAGGGAGAGGGATAGGGGCAGGGAGGGGAGTAATGGCGGGAGTTGGAGTGGGAGAGAGAGGGAGAGGGGGAGTGGGAGGGAGAGGAAGGGTGAGGGGAGGGATAGGGGGAGGGAGGGGAGAAATGGCGGGAGTTGGAGTGGGAGAGAGAGGGAGAGGGGGAGTGGGAGGGAGAGGAAGGGTGAGGGGAGGGATAGGGGGAGGGAGGGGAGAAATGGCGGGAGTTGGAGGGGGAGGGAGAGGGAGAGTGGGAGGGGAAGTGGTAGCTGACTGGTCTGATTCTCTACTCACCACACGGGCAGTGGCACATCCTCCGGTTGCCATTGAGAGGGGGCTGCACAGCACAACTGCTCCAAGGAGCACAACGGCTCCCACGCCCGAGTCAAACCGCGCTTTGAAGATGTCGTATAGAATTTGGGGACCCGCGTAATACCCCCCTGTCTCATTATCCGGGTTCTGTACATTGTCCGGGTCTTGAATGCTGAACACAGCAGAAAGCAAAGCAACATGGCCAGTTCGTTAAATGGGCTGCTCATCATTTCGAAGAGGTAAGAACCAATCTTTCGTTTTCTGATCAGTACATGATCACGTCAAGGACTTTTGACCGAATTCTCAATGATCAAGCAACTCAACATTAAGCAACCTTTAGCCTTTGACCTTTTTCTTCTCCTCCGTCTTCTTCTTCTTCTTCTCCTTTTTCTTCTCCTTCTTCCCCTTCTTCTTTTTCTTCCTCTTCCTCTTCTTCCACTTCTTCTTCTTCTTCTTCCTCTTCCTCTTCTTCCCCTGATTCTTCTTCTTCTTCTTCTTCTCCTTCTTCACCTTCTTTCTCTTCCCCTTCTTCTCCTTCTCCTTCTCCTTCTCCTTCTCAATGTCAATGTGAATTGGCCTCTACTCAAACCAAACTGAAACACTCAAAGTAAAACTGGCCTGAAAGTGAAGGTATTCTACCTGAATGTGAGCCCCAACAGAACCCCAAACCCTATCAGCACATTGGTAGCAGTCGACAGAACGGTGCTCCATGCAGCCGCTGAATCACTCCGTTTAGTTTCCTCCGACAAATGTCCGTTCAAATCAAACCCAGCGAGACAAAACTGAGACATGAGTAGCCCCACAGCGAACAGGTACACAGGTGTGTTCAGACCCAAATATTCCGAATTATCGAAAAATTCGGTGAAAACAAAGGACGCCGATTGGTGCTTGGGAGCGATCGCGGGCAGACCCACAACGAAAAAAATCGTTAAGAGGCAATTCCAGATTGAGCTGAATTCGGAAAGATATCCGATGAATCTGACTGGTAAAATATTGAAAATTACTCCTGCGCCAATGTCTGTGAGGGCAAAAAGGTAAAGAATGCTTCTTGGCGGGTTATAAGATGAGCCCGAGAGGGTGATCATGGCGGCTATGAATGTGGCATAAAGGTAGCCAGCTGCTGCATAGCCTCCGACGTAACCGAGCCAATTGAACCATCTGCAGAGAAAAAAAAAAGAGAAAAAAAAAAAAAGGGAGACAAGAATAAGGCACAGAGAGACAGTGGTGTGAGCATGTAAGCGAGAAAAAAAAAAAAAACTTAATAAAAAAAGAAAACATGCGGTGCACAAAATCAGAGTAGGCGAAATGGGAAACTGGGAAATGGTATGAAATGAAATGAAAAAAAAGGGGAAAAAGGAAAAAAAAAAAAAAGGGGATGAAAAACGATGGACATGCTTAGCGCTCGTCCTCCTCTCCCCTCTTGCTCTCTCTCTTTTCCGTCTCCCACTCTCTCTCGCCTTCCTCACTCTCTCCTATCTCCCTCTCCCATCTCCTTTAGTTCCCTTGTCTCTCTCTCTCTCCTCCTCGTTCCCCTCCCTACGTCTCCAGCATCTTCCTCTATCCCGCTTCCCCCCTACCACCCCTTCCTGGTTCAACTTTCTCTCCTTCTCCCTCCCAGAAACTCTTCCCTCAGCTTCCTTCCCTTTTTCTCTCCCTCCCTCCCTCCCTCCCTCCCTCCCTCCCTCCTCAGTCTCTCCTCTCCCAATCCACCCCCAGTCAACCTCCCTCCCTCCTCTCCGTCTCCCTTCCTCCCTCAGCCCCCATTTTTCTCCCTCTTCAACTTCCTCACCTCCTTCCGCCCCCAAAACTCGCCTCTCTCCCACTCCTCTCCCTCCACCTTCCACTCTCTTCCCCTTTCCCTCTCTCTCCACTCTTCATCCCACCACAGCACTCCCCCCCCCCCTCTCCACCCGCCTACCATCCCTCACTCCCCTCTCTCACAATCAGTCAAGCATCTTACTACCTAAAACGCACAAATAAAGAAAAAAAAAAAAAAAAAAAACCCCCTTTGTTGATATGACCCCCTCCCCCTCCTCCCCTTCATAAAAAAATGTTTTTTTTGCCTCCCAAAAGCTGCCCGTCCACGAGGCTTACCCCGTGTACCAGGCCGCGACCTTCCCCCACTTCTCCCCTCCGAGGTAGTACGCGTGGTAGTAGATTCCACCCGATGTCTGGATCCACCGCCGTCCAATCACAGCCCTCCCCCGCTTCAGATCAACCCCAGAACCCAACCTCAACCTCAACCTCCCTCGTTCTTTCCCCCCCTCGTTATTCATTCATTTACTCATTTTTCAAGCTTACAAAGTAACTAAAAATGCAGGCAGGGCGGGCGGGGGGGCGGCTCTTTCTTTCTCCCATTTGTTAGCCATTCATGTCGTAACTTTTCAAGCATTATAGTGACTGAGTGACTGACTGCCTAGCAACGCAGGTAGAAAGAGAGAGAGAGAGAGAGAGAGAGAGAGAGAGAGAGAGAGAGAGAGAGCGAGAGGCCGTACGGGCAGCGAGGAGAGAATCTCCGCGAGCGAGGCCGCCACGAACATGGTGAAGAAGGAGATGAGGAGCCATCCCCAAATGATGGTCACGGGCCCGCCGTACGTGTACCCCAGGCCGTACAGTGACGTCAGCGCCAGAGGGAGCGCCATGGTCGACACGAGCGAGCAGAAGGCCATGACGTAATCCTGCGCACATGCGGGCACGGGCCGCCATTGGCCCCGTCAGGTGCATGGCCATGCCATGCCCTTTGCGGCCAATCACATGCATGCATGTATGTACGTATGCATGCATGCGTGCGGGCGAGGGCGCACCAGTTCGCGCTTGAGCGTCTGCTTGTAGCCGAGCTCGTTGAGGCGCTTCTCGCCAGAGTCCACCGCCAGCGCGCCGACCTCGCCTGCCCCCATGGCTGCCGCGGCAGAGGGAGAGAGAGGGAGAGAGGGGAGGGAGAGAGATGAGAGAGAGGGAGGGGAGAGAGGGAGGGGAGAGGGGGGAGAGAGGGAGAGGGGGGAAAGAGGGAGGGGGGAGGGGGAGAGAGGGAGAGTGGGGGAGAGGGGAGTAAGGGGAGAGTGAGAGCAGGGAGACAAGGGCGGCGGCGGCGGCGGCTGTCGGCTCGGGCAAGCTTTGTCCGTACGGCCGCGTCTGGACCGCCGGCTTGTCCGTTGTGAGGTGGGGCCACGCGGACAGGTGGGAACGGCGGAGCAGCTATTAACAGGCCAGCTTGTACGGTCAGTGTACCAGTGTTGTACAAATGTTGTACGTTTTGTCACTTTGTGACATGCGCAAATGTCCCGACATTGTACGGTTTTTTTGTCGTATTTGTGCTGAAAGAAATGGAGCGCTGTGGTTGGCTGGAATTTGGCGAGGAAATTTTTCATTTCGTACACATTTCAGATTTCTATATTTTCCAGTCGGACAAAATCTTACGGTATCTTACACATGATTGGATAATCCGACAAAGGACGGATTCTGTTTTTTGTTTTTTCGTGAAGCATGACGGAAGTCGTTTGTCGTTAGGGCGCGGACGCTCGGCAAAAGCGTACGGAGATTTTTCGGATGATCTTGCCGGCTGACGTGGCAAAATCTGAGTCAGCAGTGCATGAAGACGACCTCTGATTGGTTGAAAAAGATTTGATTTATGAAGTCCCGAGGGCCCCACAAGTGCGACAAATTGTACAAACTACCGGCGTTTCCACGTGTACCACTTATTCGCCACGTGGAGAAGGGACCATACATTACTGTACACTTGGCAGGCATCAAGCCGTCTATTGCCAAAATTTGGCAGCTGGCACGAGCGGGCGGGGTATTTTGTCTTATGTGTAGGACCTGAAACCGAACGTCAAACCCTGTACGGTATCATAAAAATGCGATTTTTCCTGCCCAGGATTGTATTTTCATCCGGATCGTGAAACGGCCAGTTTCTAGTTACCGGTCCGTTAGCGCAAAGAAACCACGAGGGAACTGCGAGGGGATCGGCGAACATAGAACGCTGCAGCCCCGCGTTGACCAAACCTGTAATTGCCACAGTTCGCCTTCATGAGTACAATGTTATTGTCGTTGTTGTTGATGTTTTTGTCAAACTTGAACACAATTTTTGCGAGTAGTCGCAAATCAGTATTATTAGGGGGAGTCAGACCTTGACCATCGCCCGCGGAATTGAAAGATTCCGCCGGCGGAAAGGTATTGATTTCGATTGCAGAATTCGGGTCGGCCGCGGCCCCCCCGGAACCTGTCTGTCCCGTCCGTACTTCGAAATAGGTTACAAAAATGAGATACAGGCTCGGGCGAGCCTGTCGAACGTCCACTTTTGGCGAAAAAGGCCTGCCGTACAACGCGGAATTGGCCCGACGGCTCGCGGAATTGGTTTGGCGCTGGTCAAGGTCTGACTCCCCCTATTACTTGCAGTTTGATAGGAGTACTCTTTACAGGGAAATTGCGATTTCCCCGAGGTACTCGTTTTGATTGATAAGAAGAATGTTTTTTTAGAAGATATAGGGTAGTGATATTTCCACCCCTTTTTTGGATCCAAACACCCCTTCCCGGCCGGGCAGATTTCAAAAAGGATTAAAAACGGAAAATGCTTTTTTCACACCTTTTTGGAATCGATACCCACCCTCCATCGGCAGATTGTATTTTTGCGAAACAAGGAAAATTATAACCCTTCACTCCATTTGAATATCCCGCTTACCTGAATTTTTTTTCACGCGTGCGGTCAATCGCAGCCGTCGATTCCCTCGCAGATCGCAACGAGGCAGATCACTATTTCATCTGCAGCCGGGCTCGGTCACAGCGAATGGCACGGGCCCACATATCCCGCCAAAGTCGTCTCAAAAATTTGTCCGTACAAATATCGTACGGTCGTACCAAAAATTTTGTACATTGAGAATTTGGACCAATCAAAATTTTCCACGTCAAAAATTTAACACGTGGCAAATTTTGATTGGCTGGGAGCTGACAATAGAACAAGATCTCGGGCCGAGGTACGCGCGCACTCGCAAGTGCGATCCGGCTTTGACGGGACTCGTGGGCGCTTTCCATTCGCTGAGATCAAGGCCGGCTGCAGATCGAACGGTGATCTGCAGTGGTGCGATCTGCGAGGGAATCGACAGCTGCGATTGAGACACACGTGTGAAAGACGGACACCCGCGAACGATCTCGTGGCGAACGGATCTTCCGCTCCGAGCGGATTCGGGCAGGCAGATATTTCTTTCCTCAAAAAAAATTCAGGTAGGCGGGATACAGTATTCAAAATGCGGTGACGGGGTATCATTTTCCTTGGTTAGCAAAAATAAAATCAGCCGACGGAAGAAGGTGGGTATCGATTCCAAAAAGGTGTGAAAAAAGCATTTTCCGTTTTTAATCCCTTTTGAAATCTGCCCGGCCGGGAAGGGGTGTTTGGATCCAAAAAAGGGGTGGAAATATCACTACCCAAGATATATGAAGGTTTTCTTTTTAATACTACGATTCTGACGATTTTGCAGTTCCAGTTTCAGTTTCAGACGTTCATGCCCTAATGGCGACTCCGAAATATAGATAAGCCTTGGAGTGGTCCCTAGTTAGTTATTAGCTAACCTTCAGTTAGTCATTAGCAAATCACTATCGGTACGTTTTTCCCTACTTCCCATATCGCACAACCCATTACCCGGCTCGCAAATAATTCCAAAGGACTAATTTGCTTTCGTTTTTCACTTTACCCTTTATTTGCTTCAACTGCAAACTCATAATTCACTTGTTCTTTTGTTTTTTTTGAGACATTTAGAACCAATCCCAGCACAAGTCCGGTCCTAAAGAACGGCCGACAGTTTAACTGATAACACGCCTAACGGCACACATGGAACACCGCACGGAACCCCGCTACGCGCCAGAGACGCTCCCAATGTGCAGACAGACCAACATCACCGTACAACATCCGCAACATCACATCAGCCACGCGCTACATCACTCCCCCCCCCTCCCCAAGTGATGTTCCCCCTCGCCACTGCCCGCTCGTCTCTGTACAAGGCTGCCTGCACTCCCGACATCACTGGCACCCGCAACATCACATTTTCGCCCCTTTCATTTCGCTCTCCCTCCCTGCATCCCTGCACTCGCGACATCACCCTTCTCCGCTACTTCCAGAGCTTCCTGAGGGACATGTTCTTGTCCGTGTCCTTCTTCATGACCTTCGCGACCGCCATCTCGAAGTCCTCCTGCGTCACGTGCACGCGCCGCTCGCGGAGAGCGAACATGCCGGCCTCCGTACACACCGCCTGCACGAAATTAGGGTTAGGGTTAGGGTTAGGGGGAGGGGGAGGGGGATGGGGAGGGAGGGAGGGGAGGGGGAGGGGGGAGGGGAGGGGGAGGGGGAGGGGGAGGGGGAGGGGGAGGGGGAGGGGGAGGGGGAGGGGGAGGGGGAGGGGGAGGGGGAGGGGGAGGGGGAAGGGGGAGGGGGAGGGGGAGGGGGAGGGGGAAGGGGGAGGGGGAGGGGGAGGGGGAGGGAGGGAGGGAGGGAGGAGGGGAGGGGGAGGGGGAGGGGGAGGGGGAGGGGGGGAGGGGGAGGGGGAGGGGGAGGGGGAGGGGGAGGGGGAGGGGGAGGGGGAGGGGGAGGGGGAGGGGGAGGGGGAGGGGGAGGGGGAGGGGGAGGGGGAGGGGGAGGGGGAGGGGGAGGGGGAGGGGGAGGGGGAGGGGGGGAGGGGAGGGTTAGAGTTGAGGGTTTAAGGTTAAGGACTACGGTTTAGGGTTCAGGATTAGGGTTTTAAGGTTTACAAGGGTGCAAGGTGTAGTGTGTAGGGTGTAGCAGTTAGGGTATGGGGTTCAATATTAGGGTTTAGGGTTTAGCGTTCGTAGTGTTAAGGGTTTCATGTTTTAGGAAAGGGGTTCAGGGTCAAGATTGTAAGGTTTAGGGTTTAGGGTGTAGGTTGTAGGGTGTAGGGTTTTAGGGCACTCGGGGATTTTCCCTCACCTTGAGCTCTGCTCCGGATGCCCCATTCATCTTCTCGGCGACTTTCTTCAGATCGATGCCCCTCATGAGGTTCATCCTCCGCGAATGAATTTTAAGAATGTCAAATCGCGACTGCAGACCCCTCGCCCAAAAAGTCAGGAGGGTCCCCGAAACCCTAAACCTCAAACCGGAAACTCCAACAAAGTGACAGAAGAAAATCTCCAGAAAGACCTACTTAAATGCACAAAACCCTAAAACGCTGAACTGCCCCTTCCCCCCCCACCCCCTTCCGTTTCTCTCCCCTTTTTGCCGTACGTTCCTTAAGAACGAACGAGGAGAGATGGGCCTGACAGACTAAAACCCTAAAAACCTAGAAACCCTGAGAACGATGAAAAACTCCAAAACACCCTGAAGGCCTCAAAACTCAAAATTTCACTACAAATTGTAAGAAACCCTACAAACCCTACAAACCCTACAAACCCTACAAAGCCCCCCCCTACCTCTTCACTGGGGTTCGGAAATTCGATTTTGCGGTCAATGCGGCCCGGCCGGAGCAGGGCCTGGTCCAAAATGTCAATGCGGTTGGTCGCCATCAACACCTGAAGGAGGGCAAACTCTGTCAGCCATGGCGGCAAAGCACGGATGGGTCTTCCTTCCCCGTTGACTCCTCCCCTCCTCTCTCTCTCGGTATCTCTCTCTCTGTCCGTCCACCTTCACCCTCTCCCCCTCCCTCTCTTCCTACCACTCCCTCTCGCTCTGCTCGCTCTGCTTTCCTTTCCATGCGGCCTCCCCTTCTTTCCCTCGCTCTCCCTACTTACTTTGATCTTGTTTCTTTCCCTCTACCCCTGCTCTCCCTCCCCCTACCCTCTCCCCCTCTCCCTCTTCCTCCCCTCTCCCTCCCCTTCCCTCCCTCCGCCCCTCCCTCCACCTCTCCCTCCCTTCTCCCCCCCTCCCTCTCCCCCCTCCCTCCCCCTCTCCCTCCCTCCCCCTCCTCCCCTCTCCCCACCTTGATCTTGTTGGAGGCCTCGAAGCCGTCGAGCTGGTTGAGCAGTTCGAGCATTGTGCGCTGCACCTCGCTGTCCCCTGTGCCCCCACCCGCGTCCATGCGCGCGGACCCGATGCTGTCGATCTCGTCCATGAAGATGATGGAGGGGGCGTGCTCTCTGCCGCCGAAGGGTCAGGATTAGGGTTCAAGGTTTAGGGTCAGGATAAGGGTTCAAGGTTTAGGGTCTGGATTAGGGCCAGTATTAGGGTTTAAGGATTAGGGTTAGGATTAGGGTTGAAGGATTAGGGTCAGGATTAGGGTTTAAGGATTAGGGTTAGGATTAGGGTTGAAGGATTAAGGTCAGGATTAATGTTGAAGGTTAGGGGTCAGGATTAGGGTAAGGATTAGGGTTCAAGGGTTAGGGTTGAAGGATTAGGGTTTCAGGTTAAGCTGGGGTTCGACAACATAAGTCTAAAGTTTTCCAGTGTTTGGAGGTTCGAAAGTTTTAGGGTTCCGAGGGTGAGTGGCTTACCTGGCCATAACGAAGAGCTCCCTCACCATGCGGCTGCCCTCTCCGATGTACTTTTGAACGAGTTCAGAGCCCGAAACTCGGATGAATGTGCAGTCCGTGTGGTGGGCCACAGCTCTCGCCAAAAGTGTCTTTCCAGTTCCGGGGGGTCCATATAATAGCACGCCCTAAAAATATAGAAAAAACCGAAAAATAGAGTAAATTTGAACAGCAAAGGTGGTTAGGTTAGGTTTAGCAGTGAACCGGGAGGCAGTTTTGTCTCAGACTCGGTACAAGGAAATCAGGGTGAGGTTCAAATTGGAAGTGGCTTTGAAGGAAAGGCATTGTGTGTGAGAGAGAGAGAGAAGAGAGAGGAGACAGCGAGAGAGAGAGAGGAGGCAGGGAGAGAGAGATGGAGGAGAGAGAGAGAGAGAGAGAGGATTACCTTGGGCTGCGCAATACCGAGACTCTCGAAAAGCTCTGGATGCTTGATAGGCAGCTCGATGACCTGCAATAACCTCAGGAAATTTTTTTAAGTATACGGACAAGTTTGACAAATAACGAACTGGAAATACTGCCTACAGTAAGGGAAAGAGGAAGACAAACCCTAAAACACTCGACAAACTCAGTAGAAAAGTATGACCACAATCAAAATTTCTTCTCTTCAACCTTCTCTACGTTATGTGTCTATCTGTTGCATGTATCTAGTGTTCATGTGTTTATGTACATGTGAGAAGAGGAGGGCAGGGAGAGGGAGTGGGAGGGAGAAAAGAGAGAGGGAGAGGAGGAAGTGGGGAAGGAGAGAGTGGGGGCAGGCACGGAGGGTGCTGAATTTTTCTACGCGAAGAAAAGACAAATATCTAGATATTCAGGTTCTGAGTTACGGGCATTCGAAGCTGATTGACCTCTTTGATCTCCTTGATCTGTTGATCCAACCCGCCGATCATGTCGTAAGTGGAATCCGGCACCTTCTCCACCTTCATGAGCGAGACGAGCGGGTCCACCTTGCTGGGCAGCACCAAGTGCAGGACGTAGCTGTCGTTGCGGAGGGCCACTCTCACAGTGGGCTGAATGTGAGCCATGTCGATGTTCTTGTCGATGTCGACCACATACTTGCCTTCAGGATGCACCTGCAATGCATGGTTGAGAGAGAGAGAGAGAGAGAGAGAGAGAAGAAAATAGAGAGAGCAAGAGAGAGAGAGAGAGAGAGAGAGGGAGAGGGAGCGAGAGAGAGAGAGAGAAAGGCGCTTGTGAGTGAGAAGATGTCAGAAAAGGGGGGGGAGGGGGAGGGGGGAGGGGGAGGAGGGGGAGGGGGAGAAGAGAGGGGGGTTGTGTGGTAAAAAAATCTGCACAATGAAATTATTGATTTGGTAAGCACCGAATCCAAGGGCGATAATACTTCTGCAAAGTCCCAAAAATGGCTGAAGGCCATGAATTCTATAAGAAAGGGATTTGTACAATTTTCTTTCTGACTCTCTGTCCCTTAATCTCCCCATCTCTCGCTCCACTCTCCTCCACCTCCCCCTCGCCAGTCCCCCTTCTCCCCTTCTCATTTAATTCCATGGGAAAGGCGGTCATACCTCTCTCTACCACTCAATCCCCCTCACTCCCTCTTCCCCTCTTCCTCCCACTCTCCCCAGCGCCCCTCTCCTTTCCCCTCTCTCCCTCTTCTCCTCTCCCTCTCCCTCCCGCCCCCCCTCCTTCTCACCTTGACGAGCACCTTGGTCTTGCCCATGACCTTGACGACCTCCCCCACATACGACCCCGGCTCCTGCAGCAGCTGCAACTCCTCCCGCAGCATCCGCACTGCGGCCATCCATGCCCATGGCCATGCCCGTCAGCACCCCTCACATGCACATGCACATGCACGCATGCATTCACATCCACATATCCATGCGCAAGGACGGGCACATGCACGCGCGCATGCAAGCGCGCATCAGGCAGGCAACAGAATTAGGCTTAAGGTGTAAGGTTGTAAGGTTCTAGGCTTTGGGTCAGATGTAGCGGTAGGGTTACAGTCAAGATTGGGGTTGGTGTGAGGGTTAGGGGTCAGGGTTAAGGTTAGGGTTAGGGTTAGGGTTACAGTCAGGGGTCAGAATTAGGGTCAGAATTAAGGCTAGAATTAAGGTTAGATTTAAATCAGGGGTTAGAATTAGGGTTAGGGTTACCGTTAGAGTCAGAAGTTAGAATTAGGGTTATGTTTAGAGTTAAAGTTAGGGTTAGACTTAGGGTTATAATTAGGGTTAGGGTTAGGGTTAGGGCGTGCCTTTGGAGTTGAGATCATTTCGCTGCGCCTGCAAGCGGCGGAGGTTGTGCGTTTTGTCGCGTAGCTGCAGCTCCAGCTGCTCGATGCGGCCCTTGTAGTACGCGCGGAGGCCGTCTCCCGTGCTTCTACGCCCCATGGCCTCTCTCTCTCTCCCTCTCTCCCCCTCCCTCTCTCCCCTACCCTCTCTCTCAATCTCTCTCTCAATCTCTCTCCCCCCTTCTCTCCTTCCCTCTCACTCCTTCCCTCCCTCTTACTCGCCCCTCCCTTTCTCTCTCTCTCTCTCTCTCTCTCTCGTCCTCTCTATATCTCTCCCTCTCAAATTTCCCACTCTTAAGAGGTTTCTCTCCTTCAAATGACCGTCGTAACCACTTTTGTTCGCAAAACGAGGAGCGGTCGTGGAGCTAGCGAGGTTCGAACCGTGGTCTCTGCGAGCTATTCGGATTTTTGAATTCCCAAAGAAAAAAAAATGAAACTGGAATTAAAAACTCGGTTTCTAGTTTGCGGGGAATTGCAAACTAGATTCCTGTACGGACAGGATTGTACGGTTATTCTATGCCGTTAGGGCCTGCTTGGAGTTTGTGTTGTGCCAAATCACTAAACGACAAACGTGCGTCAGTGTAATGACGTGACAGAAGATTCGAATACAGTATGGCAGTCACTCGCGGAGGCTCTATGTCACAGTTGCAGTTTTTGCGCCGCTAAACGGTTAAAATGCAGGTAAGTGCACACTCCTAACGAGGCTTGATTGGCTGTAAACGATTTGCACTGTGAAATCCTCGATTTAAGGCGTGCGTGTATCCATATATTGCGATGGTTGTAGGGTGCCTTTTGTCATCGCAGATTTTCAAACCGTTTGACGGCGCGCTTGAAGATTATCAATTCATAAAGGAAAATGATATTTCGCCCCCATTTTGGGTTATCCCGCCCCGTTTTTAATGAAATTCCGCCCTGCCATTTGGGCTATTCCGCCCCCCCTCCCCCCACCAATTTAGGATATGTCGGGAGGTGATAGCCCCTCCCCTTCCCCTCACCTGCCCTCCCCTCCCGTCCTCTCCCCTCCTCCTCCCCTCCCTCCCCTCCCCTCCCCCTCCCCTCCC
>CM074819.1:2094992-2111459 GCA_037447605.1 Zygnema circumcarinatum
CACGTGTGAAGCGCGCGTGGCGACAAAACGGAGGGCGGCGGGCGGCGGGCGGCGGAGGGAGCGCGGCGGGGCGAAAAGGGGGGGGTCAGACCTGGCTCGGAGATACGAAGGTAAAATAATTATTTTCTTGAATTCGCCGCGCCCGAACCTGCCGAACGGCCACATTTTGCGAAAAAGGCCTGCCGTACACGGCGGAATAGGCCCGACGGGCTTACGAAATTGGTTTGGCGATGGTCAAGGTCTGACCCCCCCTATTGTGCATCCTTAACATTTCCGAGTCACATTTCATTCCAGATTTTGTGATGTTCTGCGGAACTTATGCTTATAGTTTATGCAACTTATGGTTTCAGTGAGCATCCTTTTCACGAGTTCCTTCCCTTCGGAGGAAATTTCCGACCATGGGCTCGCAGTGAAGGAGGGAGCCTCGCGGTTTTAGGGTTTTTAGGGTTTTAAGTGCTTGCAAAACCCCATCGTTTTTGCGAGCCCAGAAAGGCAAACACCCTGCGCTAAAGCGCAATCAGATTGATTGCAGACATCAGATAGCAATCGAGTACACCATACTTAGTGTGGGTATGAGGGTTTAAGGGTTTAAGGGTTCTTTGGGGCCCTAGAAAGGATGAATTAACACTCTCGCGAACTCAACATTCCTTGTTCTTCCGGATGGGGAGGATCTGCCCGGGACACGTGGCGACAGATAACAGGCTGAAATCCTCGCGTGTTCCCACTGGGCGTTGGAGCTTTCTCTTTGTGGGGACGAATTCGACCGAAGGCGGAACGGGGTCCCTCTCGTTTTTGTTAGTGTACATTAGTTAGTGGTACATAGTTAGTGAGTGCATGTGTTTGTTTGGAGTCTAGAAGGGCTAGGCGGTAGAGCTAGGGTCGAGCTATCATCAAGCTAGGAGTTCAGAGGTGTACATGAGACACCTGAGGCGCGAGTCACGGGAGGCCGTCGGAACAAGAGTCCGTACCGAATGTGAACGACCGGCTGTGTGGCACGGAGTTCGAAATGGAGCGCAGTGACGTGACGTGGCGCGGCGCGCAGGGCGCGTGACGTGGCGCGGCGCGCAACTAAAGGCGTGTGACGTGACAGGCGCGAAACGAAGGCGCGTGACGTGACAGACGTGCAGGCGCAGACGCGTGGCGAAATCAGCGCTGAGTGTGTGCTAGTGCGCTCTTAGTGTGTGCTAGTGCGGGGTTAGTAGTCGCCCATGGTTGTTGCTTTGGGCGAAGTATAAGTTAAGAGGGAGAACTTTGAGACTAAACCCTGAGTGTAGACTGTGAGAAGCAGTAGGTGTAGCTTGCCAGGATGTGGTGAAGCTTCACAGCTTGAGGGTGGTAGTCTTGTAGTGGAGTAGAGGTGCAGGGGAGGGGCTCTTGCTGCATGCTTGTACTTCAATCTGAATTTAAGAGTTTTAGGCCGTTGTGCTTTCTCTTAATTCATTTCTTTCTGTTCTGTCTTTCATTCTTTGCTTGGGGCTGTTTTAAGCTTTGTGAGTGAGATCTTGTGCTTCCGCAAAGGTGGCGTCTCCTAGTCCTAGGCGTGGAGAGATGTCCTCATCAGAGGCATCCTCCAGCAGGTCAGGGGGCACCGTTTCAACAAGTGGTATCAGAGCGCTGGACCGGGCAGAAGGTGAAGACAGTCAGAAGATTGGAGTGCCGTTGTTTACCGGCACTAACTACAAGACGTGGAAGTGGCGAATGAAGAAAGTGCTGCTGAGCAAGGACCTTTTTGGAGTCGTTGATGGCTCGGAGGAGAGACCAACCTCCGGTGCAGAAGCCAAGGAGTGGCTCCGAAAGGACAGGAAAGCTCAGGCCCTCTTTGCCATAACCGTGAGTGATGCACGGTCAGTTCCGTTGCAAGAACTAGAAACTAGTGCTGAAATATGGACAAGTTTGCAGCAGGTGTATGATAGGCCGTCTGAGACAACTGCTGTCCACTTATATTCAGAACTAGGCAAGCTGAAAATGGCCGAAGATGAAGAACTGACTGATTATATGGAGAAGTTCGATAGCTTGATGCACAGGTTTGCTATTGCTAGGAAGCCATTGGACGAAGATCATCAGATCAGTGTCTTTCTGTTGGGTCTACCGAAGAGATTTGAGCTAACAGTCGTTTCCCTTAAATCATTACTCACCGTTACAAAACTAACCGTGAGCGAGTTGAAGGGAAGGGTGAAAGATGATGATGAGACTCAGAAGGAGAAGGAGGCTAAGGGAGAAGCTGACAAGGTGCTGGCGCTCAGATGGAGTCAGCATAAGCCCAAAGGAGATGGGAGACCCAAGGCGGGCAAGGGTGGCCCGGGCCCAAAGAAGAACTTGAGTTGTTACAATTGTGGGAAGCTGGGACACCTGAGGACCAATTGCACGGAGCCGAAGAAGGACGATGCCAGTGGAGCGGGGCCTTCTAGGCCGGCTGCAAAGGAGAAGGTCAAAGGAGCTTGTTACAAATGTGGGAAGTTTGGCCACTTCAAGGCAAACTGTCCTGACGGCAATTCTGACAAGAATCTGATGATTGCTGAAGGCGAGTATTCAGAATTTGTCAATGGAATCCACGTGAAGGATTCAGGCTTGAGACCTTGGCTGATTGATTCAGGAGCATCCAAGCATATGTGCGTGGATGAGTCACTCTTTGTGGAGAAGAAGGCGTTGCAGCATGCGCGGTCTGTCTACTCTGCCACTGGAGATGGTGTTCAGGTGACTCAAGGAGGATCGGTCGAGTTGGAGGTACTCAATGGGGGTGTAGGGGCAGTATTGACCGTAGGGAATGTGCTGCACACTCCAGGACTGCAGAATAATTTCCTTTCTGTGAGTCAGATCTGCGAGGAAGGCTGCAAGGTGTGGTTTGACAAAGTGGCATGCGCAGTAGTTGACGAGAATACCGGGAAGACCCTTTGTAGAGGCATGCAAAAGAATGGCCTTTACTTTCTAAATTGGGGAGGGAAGCCGGTTGAGGTGGTCAATGCAGTTGCAGAGGATCCCAAAGTTCAGCTTTGGCACCGCAGACTAGGACACCTTGGATATAGAGGGCTGAAGCGCCTTGCAGATGAGCAGTTAGTCAGAGGACTAGACTTGGAGGACGTTAAGGGAGAAGGACACGGAGTTTGCGAGAACTGTGTCGCAGGAAAAGCTCATAGGCGACCGTTTGGACAAAGAGCGGAGGCACAAATTTCTCGTGAGAGACTAGAGCTGGTGCACACGGACTTGTGTGGCCCCGTGTCCCCTACAAGTAAAGGTGGGGCAAGTTATTTCATCTCTTTTCTTGATGACTGCTCAAGGAAAGTATGGGTGAAATTACTCACTAAGAAATCGGAAGCCTTTGATGCTTTTAAAGAGTGGCAGCTGCGGGCTGAGAGAGAGACAGGATTGAAGTTGAAGACTCTTAGGTCTGACAATGGTGGGGAGTACACCTCTCATCAGTTCAGAGACTACCTGAAGTCCCTAGGAGTGAAGCACGAGTTCACTGCACCCTATTCTCCTCAGAGCAACGGAGCTGCCGAGAGGATGAACAGGACGCTGGGAGACATGGCGAGAACGATGTTGAGTGAGTCGCCATTCCCGTTAACTTTTTGGTCAGAGGCGATCATGACGGCAGCCTATATTCGAAATAGGTGCCCCACATCTGCTTTGAAGGATAGAGTTCCAGAGGAAGTGTGGACGGGCACTAAGCCAAACGTGCAGCATCTTAGAGTGTGGGGCTCAAAGTGTTTCATTGCCGTCCCAAAGCAGAAGCAGAATCAGAAGTTCAGTCCTCGTGCAGTGGAAGGCTATTTTCTTGGCTATAATGAAGATAGTCCGACTTACCGTATTTGGAATCCGGTCACCAAGCAGGTAGAGAGAAGTCGTGACTTGACAATGCAGGAATTCCACAAGCATACCGAAAAGTTAGACGTGGAGAAGGACGTGAACACGAGCAGTTTAGTGTTTCCATGGTTCTCAGATGATTCAGGAAGGGCTGAGGAGGTGGTAGAACCGGATGTTCAGAGTAGCCCACAAATGGAGCAGGTCGCTAGCCCACTAGGGCCTCTACCCGAGGAAGGCCCAGTCGAATGGGATGCACCCGAGGAGGAAGACTTGCAGGTGCAGCCAGCAGACGAGTCAAGAGAGACTGAGAAACCTTCTTATACAGGGCCGTTGAGGAGGAGTGCTCGACCTACCAAGCAACCTGGCTGGTTGGCCGACTTCCACCAACAACCCTCTTGGAAGATGACGAGAAAGAAGAAGGTTAGGACACCTAGTGACTCGGCTGATTTTGCAGGAATAGCAACCTGCATGATGGCGCACATTTCAGAACCTCAAAGCTATGGAGAAGCTTTGCAAGGTGAGGATTCTGAAAAGTGGAGGGTGGCCATTGATAGTGAGCTAAGCAGCCTGGAGGAAAATGGAACGTGGAGATTAGAGGAGCTTCCTAAAGGTAGGAAAGCTATAGGCTGCAAATGGGTGTTCAAGGTGAAGCACAAGGCGGATGGGAGCGTGGATCGCTTCAAGGCTAGGCTGGTGGCAAAGGGGTATAGCCAAAAGGAGGGGATAGATTACTCGGAGACCTTTGCACCAGTGGTAAAATTCAACTCTCTTCGCTCACTCATTTCAATTGCAGCAGCTGAGAAGATGCATGTCCATCAGCTTGATATTAAGACTGCATTTCTCTATGGGGATCTTAGTGAAGAGATCTATATGGAGCAACCGGAGGGCACGGTAGTAGCAGGCAAGGAGCACCTTGTATGCAGGCTGGTGAAGAGCCTTTACGGGCTCAAGCAGGCACCCCGGATCTGGTACCAAAAGATCGATGATCTTTTGCGGAGGAGTGGATACAAGCGCTTCCAAACGGACCACTCAGTCTACAGCAAAGGTACGGGAGAGAGCTTTTGTATGTGGGCATTTATGTTGATGATTTGATCATTATTAGTTCTTCCATGGAAAGCATTCAAAGTCTGAAGGACTTGATGAAGAAGAACTTTCAAATGTCAGATCTAGGGGAGGCCCAATACTTATTAGGAATTCAGCTCAAGAGGGGGCAAGATGGCAGTTTGTTCCTTAGTCAAGAGAAGTATGCAAAGGATGTCTTGGCTAAATTCAGAATGGACAAGTGCACTCCTTGCACAAGTCCCATGGACCCTTCACAGAGGCTTTCAGCAGCAATGTCACCCCAGTCACGTGAAGAAGTGAAGACGATGGAGGCGGTTCCATACAGGTCAGCAATCGGAAGCTTAATGTACTTGATGATAGGCACAAGGCCAGACTTGGCTAAGGCAGTTAGCACAGCGAGCAGGTACATGGAATTTCCAGGGGAGAGGCATTGGGAGGCCGTCAAGAGGATCTTCAAGTTCCTAAGGGGGACTCTTGACTATGGGATCAAGTTTGAAGCCGGGAATGGAAGTGAGGTGTATGGTTATACGGATGCAGATTGGGGAGGCGACGTAGATACAGCGAGATCTACCTCTGGCTATGCATTCATGAATAGTGGGGGAGTGGTGACTTGGAGCTCCAAGCTCCAGGATTCAGTGGCGCTCTCAAGTACTGAAGCTGAGTACATGGCAGCGTGCCATGCGGCCAAGGAAGCAGCTTGGTTGCAGCAGTTCTTTGAAGAGTGTGAGAGGCCTCAAACTCCCTTGCAGCTGTTTACAGATAACCAGTCCTCAATGACTTTGATGCAAAATCCAGTTTTTCACAAGAGGTCAAAGCACATAAGAATTCAGTATCATTTTGTGCGTGAGCTTGTGGTTGAAGGAAGAATCGCTGTAGCTTATGTTGGCACGAAAGACCAGGCAGCAGACATGCTCACAAAAGGGGTCAATGGAGAGACGTTGTGGAAAAACAGCATGCTCTTAGGATTGGGGCCTCAAAGGAACTAAGTACCAAGAGGGGGAGTGTTAGTGTACATTAGTTGGTGGTACATAGTTAATGAGTGCATGTGTTTGTTTGGAGTCTAGAAGGGCTAGGCGGTAGAGCTAGGGTCGAGCTATCATCAAGCTAGGAGTTCAGAGGTGTACATGAGACACCTGAGGCGCGAGTCACGGGAGGCCGTCGGAACAAGAGTCCGTACCGAATGTGAACGACCGGCTGTGTGGCACGGAGTTCGAAATGGAGCGCAGTGACGTGACGTGGCGCGGCGCGCAACTAAGGGCGCGTGACGTGGCGCGGCGCGCAACTAAAGGCGTGTGACGTGACAGGCGCGAAACGAAGGCGCGTGACGTGACAGACGTGCAGGCGCAGACGCGTGGCGAAATCAGCGCTGAGTGTGTGCTAGTGCGCTCTTAGTGTGTGCTAGTGCGGGGTTAGTAGTCGCCCATGGTTGTTGCTTTGGGCGAAGTATAAGTTAAGAGGGAGAACTTTGAGACTAAACCCTGAGTGTAGACTGTGAGAAGCAGTAGGTGTAGCTTGCCAGGATGTGGTGAAGCTTCACAGCTTGAGGGTGGTAGTCTTGTAGTGGAGTAGAGGTGCAGGGGAGGGGCTCTTGCTGCATGCTTGTACTTCAATCTGAATTTAAGAGTTTTAGGCCGTTGTGCTTTCTCTTAATTCATTTCTTTCTGTTCTGTCTTTCATTCTTTGCTTGGGGCTGTTTTAAGCTTTGTGAGTGAGATCTTGTGCTTCCGCAAAGGTGGCGTCTCCTAGTCCTAGGCGTGGAGAGATGTCCTCATCAGAGGCATCCTCCAGCAGGTCAGGGGGCACCGTTTCAACAGTTTTGGGATTTAAGTTCGAAGTTGAAGCTAAGCTTGGGGAAGTTCGTGGACCTCATTTCAGTGCTGTAACTGAATTTGGACAGTGAATGGGGGGGGAGTAGGTGCAGAGGGAGATAGGGAGAGAGGAGGAGGGAGACCAAGGGAGGAAAATATCCGAGAGAGAGATTCAAGAAAGCAGTATTCAAGATCTTGAAATGTATCGGAAAAGGCGAAGGAGAAAACAGCGGCACAAATGAGAGGATGAGAAAGACCGAGATCAGGAGGAATATAAAATATGATCGGAAGACATGGAAGGATGTGCGATGAGGAGAGGAAGAGAGGTGGATGCAGAGATCGCTGTCGAGGAATAGGAAGAAAGGGGAGGGAGGGAGAGAGGGAGGGAGGGAGGGAGGGAAGCAGGAATGGGCGAGAGGGAGGGAGGGAGTGAGGGAGGGGGGGAGAGGCGAAGGGCTGGTTATTGCTGACGTTTGCACTGACGTCAGCATGGGTCGCAATCTCCAGTCAGAAGGCTCCTCGGTCGATCGTGCGGCTGACTTTGCTGGATCGGACAAAAATGTATGGCAGGACCGGCGGCCTTCGGAGTGCGTGAGAGGTCGACTGTACGGAAGCAATTCGATGCGCGCGTCCGATCTGATCGGATTCGGATCTTGAACGATTTGGCGCTATCGGATGGTCGCCATTCATGAGTGGACCATACCACGATTTGTGGATGGCAGGTTTGCGGCCTTGAACCAGGTCCCGGACTCCATAAACCGCAGGTGAACAAAAGCGGATCGGACGGCCGAGCGCGTCCCAATCGGCGCATCGCACGGCGGCGATTCGCCGGGCACCTGGCATTGATCCCCGTCCCAGCCCCCGTGGGAACGAGGGGCCGATACCCAGCGGCTGATCGGACGGTCGAGCGTGTCCCAGTCGTCGAATCGCACGGCGGCGATTCGCCGCGCCCTGCCGTTGATCCCCGTCCCGGGCCCCGTGGGAACGAGGGGCTGACACTCAGCATCATATCGGACGGCCTAGCGTGACTCGATCTCCGCCGCCCGCCCGCGTTCACGTGGGCCTTCCTTATTTATGGCGGCGGCCAACCCCCTCGTGACGGCAGGGAGGGAGGGAGGGAGGGAGGGAGGGAGGGAAGGAAAGAAGGCGGGAGGAGGGGCGGCAGCCATGGCCATGGCTCTCGCGAGCGCGCTCCTCCTCTGCGCTGCGCTTGTGGGCACGGCTGCTATCTCCGCACGTACGGATCTCGCCCGCCCACTCTCGCACGTGCCGCAGTTATGATCACTTTACGAGGAACATCTCATCTTTGTAAATGTAGTCCTTTATTTAAACTGTTGCCAAGTTTTGTCGTTTGCAGCATACAAGGTGCCCCCGTCCCCTCCAGCTCCTCCCCGTTAGGGAACTGTTCTCTACTCAGTCGTCATGTCATCAGCTTATTGTCTAATTTCGTTTCAAAACGTACCCTTTCTATTCTCTGTTACGTTCCAATCGATCAAAAAATATTCTATTCTGAGTAGTGAAAACCTCAATAATTTCGAGTAGCTGCTTGCTTAGATGATTGTTTCCTTATATTTTGTATATAATTTTCGTTGCAGCTCCACCACCTTCACCGCCTCCTCCACCCCCAACTCCGCGTAAGTTTACTCGGTTTCTTCTCCCTTTCTCTGCATATGGTTGGCTGTTTTCCAAGGCTTCCAATTGCAACATGTTCACGGATATTAACGTGAGAACCAGCAATTTCCTTACTGTGGGTCAAAAACGTTTTACAGCACCAAAGCTTTTAGAGTTTGTGGATTAAGCAAGTTTGACGTCACACATGTTCCTTCACCAAGTACGTGCCACCTCATGATGAAACTCAGATGGGATGCCTAAATTTCTATCATAAGTGCTGACCATGCCTGTGAACGTGTCTATATATTTCAAGCTGGTCATGCTTGCGTTATTTGCACGCTTTGAATATTCCACATTCGCAACTCTTGATATTCCGCCACTTTGTGATGCAGCTCTCACCACCCCGGCAGCCTTCGCCTACTCAAGTTTTGACTCTAGCACTTTCATTCTGCAAGGCAGTGCAACAATTGGGTTTGATGCAAGTTTGATTCTTACGCATGCTCAAGAAGAGGAAGCGGGGGTTGTACTTTATCGGTCTCCTGTCACGTTGACGCGAAAAGCGGGTGGGGGTTGCCAAGCAGCCTCTTTTGAGACCAAGTTTTCGTTCAGAATCGACGCGAATCCTTTTTGGGATAGTACATGTAATGGGGAAGGTTTCACATTCGCCATCGTTCCCTCCAATGCGGATTTGGCGAGCTTTGGAACAGGCAGTGGTGACACCCTTGCGTTTACCTACACAGCTTCCCCGAAAGTGGGCTCAATTGCCATCAAATTTGACACAAACCCAAATGAAGAGTTAAATGACCCTCCGGGGGAACATGTGGGCATACTCATGGACTTCAACGCTACGACCATTACATCCCGCCTGACTTCATTGGTGTCCAGTCGTAACACCTACTATGGTTACGACGGTTACGGTTACTTATACGTTCCATACTTCGCTTGGGTGGAATACAACAGCCAAAAGAGCCTTTGGTCTATCTTTGTGAATGATTTTGATTCAAAGCCTGCGGCTCCTCTCTTGACCTACACCAAGTCATTGTGCTCAATTCTTCGACCGTCCAATTGCAGTACGTGTGCGAACATAGACTCGGTATTCCTCGGCTTCACTGCCGCTACAGGGTCCTGCTACAACTGGCAATGGATTCAGTCGTGGGACTTTGCGAGCTCGTGGCCCGGTAAGTTACTCTATCAAGAAACTCACACGTGTGACTGGGGTCTCAAGCTCATGGGATTAGGGTTATGGCGGGGACGGACTTGAAACGTGCTCTGCTTGAACGTTTGAAAATTTCTGAATCCGTCCGACAGCCTTAAAATGTAATCACAACACAGACTTAGAAATGATGCTCTTCAACCAACTTGGTGCACAGCTTCCTTCGAACACACCAGCACTTCATCTTTCGAAAAATCTCAATTTCAATCGTTTCTTGTTTGCTTTCGATGTTGCGATAGTACAAATTTGAGCGAGAGAGAGAGAGAGAGAGAGAGAGAGAGAGAGAGAGAGAGAGAGAGAGAGAGGCTTACTCGTCCTTTAGAACTGTGCCATTGCCAACTCATTCTTTAGATGTGCTCTGATAGTCTACTTTGCGGTCGTGCAGCGGCTCCGCCTCCCCCTCCCCGCCGCCCTCCTCCCCGCCGCCCTCCCCCCTCCTTCTCGGCGCCCTCCTCCCCGCCGCCCTCCCTCCCTCCCTCCCCCCCTCCCTCCCCGCCGCCCTCCTCCCCGCCGCCCTCCCTCCCTCCCTCCCCCCCTCCCTCCCCGCCGCCCTCCTCCCCGCCGCCCTCCTCCCCGCCGCCCTCCCTCCCTCCCTGCCCCCCTCCCTCCCCGCCGCCCTCCTCCCCGCCGGCCCCCTCCTTCCAAGCGGCCGCCGCCTCGCCGCCCTCCCCCTGCACGGCCGCCTCCGCGCCGCCCGAACCCTCCGCCTGCGAGAGCTCCTTAGACCAACCAATGGACCAATGGATGGATGGATGGCTCAGATTGGTTGGTTGGTTGGCCCGTTCGTTTGGTTGGTTGGTTGGCTCGTTAGTTGGTTGGTTTGTCTTGGGAGCACATTTTGGGCCATTATGGGGAGGATTTAAATCATCTTTTTTGAACTTTGGGTCTTTGAAGCATATGACCACAACAGTGCTATTTTATTGCAATAAGTTTTGATGATGGTGGCCAGCCAAACAGTAAACGTTGAAGGTAGGGAGGTGGCTCTAGGCGGAGAATTTGAACCGCTCGTGTGTCATTCTAAATCATGTGTTTGCATGGTGGGTTTGTGTTCAATGATGACGTTTCCTAAAATCCTCCTCACGTGAAACGGCAGCTGAGCTTGAGGGAAGGGAGGGAGGGGAGGGAGGGTTGAAAATGATGATCCTCGTCGTTTTTTGAAAGAATAAACGAAAGGAGCCGTGATGCTCTCGTCAACTTGTACAAACCAGGGGAAGTCAGTTTTAACACATGGCCAAATCAATAGTAAGCCTGTCCGGCGAATTAAGCATCGGCTATGTATGCATTTCGGTACGGCTGGGTACAGCGACACGAAACTTTTGACTTTTGGTATACTAAATTCGGGAATTTAATACGCTCCGGGCTAAGTCTGACTCCCCCTACTATATAGCATGCATCCATTCTACGCCGCTGACCTTTACAATGTGGAAATGGTTGAGGCTGGTTGTCAAGTCCCCACTCTTTCCAACCAGTGGCAGATGTACGGATTTCTCTGTGAGAGAGTAACTTCCCCTCAGATTTTGAAAAGCTGGCAGGCACTGAACGCCTTTCAGGTCCTTTGCGCCCAGTTCCTCGTGGTTTGCCATGATGTCAATTTCGTCCATGGACATTTAATGGCATCATCGCCATCGTGAGTCCAATGTGATGGTGTAGTGCTAAAAAAGTGGTCAGTAAGTACTAAAATTCATGGTGTTCCCGAACCTAAACCAAACCGAAACGAAGTGAACTGTGCGAAGTCAACCGAACAAGGTTGCGGAGATTGACCCGCGCGGTTTACTAAAAACGGAACTTTTTGGCATGATTTTGTTCGCACCCAAATGAGGCGCCGAGCAGGATAAGGGCCTGTCGTCGTTGGATCCTTATGCGTACGTGGCGAGCCCTGATTCGGTGGCCAATGTTGAACTTCAAATCGACCGGACCGCGAACAGAGGGCGGCTCTCACTTTGAGTTTGTCCATATATCGACGGTTCTGGCGGTTCCTGGAAATCTCGGATCGCCGTCGATTCCCGCACCCGACGAGCTCTCCAAGCGCCAGGTGGCGCGTTGCAACTTTGTTTTACTAACGACAAATTGAGCATGAGCCGTCGAAATTATATATTATTATATTATCGTATTATCGTATTATATACATGTTGCCCCCCCGCCCCGCGAACGGCGCTTCCGACCGTTGCGCCTGCTGCCGCTGCCTCTGCCGCGGCCACGTGGCAGCCTCTTGTCGTTGTCTTTGCGTTTTCCTGTCGCGTGTCTTGCTGCATTGCTCTGTTTTTGTTGTTTGTGCTTCTTTTCGTTTTTTGTTTTTTGTTTTTGGTTGTTTTGCTGCTGTTTTGCTGCGGTTTTTTCTGTTCTAACGTTTCTCGCCTTGTTTTCTGACATTTTATGCCGTAGCTTGTCTTGCTGTGTTGCGTTTTTCCTTTTGTCTCCCCCTTTGCGTCTCTTCGTCCTTGTGCTTCTTCTTTTTGAGCTGCTCTCGCCTTTTATGCCCTTTCCACCCTTTTTCTGCTGTTTTTCTCCTTCCTTTCCCTTCTCCCTTCCCGTCGCCTCCCTGGTCCCTTCCCTTCCCTTCCTTTCCTTATTCCTCCACCTCTGTTTCCCTATCCCTTCCCTTCCAATCCCTTCCTTTGTCCTGCCCCTTCCTTTTCCTTCTCCCCCCCCCCCTTCTCATTTCCCCTCCCCTTCCCTTCTCCCTTCCCTTCCCTTCCCTCTTTCCTCCCCGTTTCTCCTCCTCTCCTTTCCTTTCCCTCCTCCCTTCCTTTCCCATCCCCTTCCTTTCCCGTATTCCCCCCTTTCTTCTCCCTTCTCTCTTCTCTTTCCTGTCCCTTCTCTTCCCTCCTCTTCCCTTCCCTTTCCTCCCCCCCCCCCGCCTCCTCTCCCTTTCTTTCCCTCCCCTTCCTCTACCCCTTCCCTTCCATCCCCTTCCCTTATCCTTTCCCCTTTCCCTTCTTTTCCGTACCCTTATTCCTCTCGCCATTCCTTTCCTTTCCTCTCCCTCCCCTTCCCGTCCCTTCCCTTCTCTTCCCTACCCTTCCCTCCCCTTTCTCCTCCCCGCCCACCCGCTTCCCTTCCCTCATCCATTCCCTTCTCCTTCGTCATGCCTCTTCGTCGCTCCTCTCGTTCCCCTTCCCCTTCCCACCCCCTTGCCTTGTCATCTGCTGTTGCTCTTCCCCCTCCTGTCCGTTCTTCCCCTCTTCCTTCTTCCCCTCCCGCTGCTCGCCCCAGGCCTCTCCCCCGGGTTCCTTGTGATCATTGTGGAAATTGTTTTGGTCAGGGTGCGGGTTTGTCCCGGCATATGCGCGCGTGTCCTCTTCGTCCTCCTCCCATTGTCGACCCTTCTTCTACTCCCTCTTCTTCTCTACTTGTCACTGCCACCCCTGGGTCTACTTTGCATGTTGGGCCTAGTCCGGCTGCTTGGGCGTATGCTCGGTCTTTAGATGTCCTTGGGTCGTTTTTTGTTGGGTCCCGTCGTCCTCGTCTTTACGCTCGTATCCCACGGGCTTTGGGTGTTTGTGTTCGTGATGCTTTGCGTTTTCCTCTTGCTCGTCTTGCGTGTGATCCATCAGATGTTGCTGCTTGGCATGTCCTTCTTCTTTTCCCCCTTTGGGTTTTAATTTTGTCCCCTCGTGGTGGGGCCAGCGCCGTTCGCGAGACCCGTCGGCGATGTCTTCGGTTTTTGGGTGGGGATTGGGAGCTTTTGCAGGCCGAGCACGCTGATCGCATTCGTGCCCTGTCGGCGTCTGCCGCCACTCGTCCGCCCTCCCTTTCGGACGCCTCAGCTCGACATCGTCGGGCGGTTCAGTTAGGCCGATGCGGGGAGTTGTCTCGCGCTGCTCGCGCTCTTCGACCCTTTACGCCCGCCCCGGCCAACAACGACACTTTGGATCGCCTTCGGACTCTCCATCCGGATGCGCCTGCGGATGTCCCTTCCTTCATCGACACTTTTGAGCCTGTCGACTCGTTTGTGCTTGATCGTGCCGCTTTCATTCGGGCGCTTACTCGCTCCCCTCATTTGTCTGCAGGGGGGCCTTCGGGCATGGTTTATGAGTTGCTTCGTGATGTGTTTTCTCCAGACACCGGGGATAGTGGGTTTGGTTTGCTTTTTCAGCTTGCTTGTGTCATATCGCAGGGTCGTGTTCCCTCGTCCGTGAGTCATATTCTTACGTCAGCTCGTTTGGTTGCCCTTGCCAAGCCTGCAGGGGGAGTTCGCCCCATAGCCGTAGGGGAGGTTTTGTATCGCATGGTTGCTCGCGCTATGTGTTTTCAGTTACAGGGGGCCTTTCAGGATCATTTTTCCCCTTACCAGTTTGGTGTGGCGACCCCTGGGGGCTGCGAGGCCGTAGTTCATGGCATTCGTGCGACGTTGGATCTTCACCCTGATTGGGTTGTTTTGCAGGTTGATGTGACAAACGCTTTTAATACGGTGGATCGTCATGAGATTTTTCGCGAGTTACGAGAGGCCCCTGCACCGATTGCGTCCCTTTTTCCTTTTGTGCGCACATTTTATTCTCGTTCGAGCCCGCTCCTTTTTCCTCTTGGCGATGCATCTGGTGGAGTGGCGACCTTGGAGTCTGCGACCGGGACCCGCCAAGGCGACCCTTTAGGAGGTCCTTTGTTCGCTTTGGCGCACATTCGTGCGCTTCGAGCTTCGGCACAGGCTTTTCCAGGCTGCCTTTTTCCATCGGTGGCGACGATACTCACATCATTGGCCCTGCTGACCAGGTCGTTGCCGCGTTTACTGATTTTACTACTCGATTGGCCGCTATGCGTTTGACGGTAAATTTGTCGAAGTGTTTTGCTTGGTCTCCGGTTGGTATCCCTTCTACCCTTTCGCTCCCTTGTGGTATCCAGACTTGTGCTGATGGAATTGGTATTCGTGTTTTAGGCTGCCCTTTCGGCGTTGCATCTTATGTTGATCGTTTTGTTGATGATGCTTTGGTTAAGGATACGTCTCAGGTCGATGAGCTTCCACATCTTTCAGATCCTCGGTGGCTTTTTCTTTGCTTACTTTCGTTGTTTTGCTTCGTCCGTCATACCTTTTCGCGAACTCTCCCTCCCAACCTGCTTTCCTTGAGTCATTGCAATCTTTTCGATGGCGTTTGTTTTTCACGTATGTCATCGCCTTTTGGGTCTGGTATTTTGTCGACCGGAGAGGTCAGCTTACTGCATCACATAAGCCTCGCTCCTATTTGGCCGGGCGGTTTAGGACTCATCCGACAATTAGTGTAGCCTTACAGCGTTTGGGTAGTTGGGCTCTCGTTGCTCTATTTTGGCCGCGTTTTATTGTGGGCGTCGTCCGCGTTCAAGCTTCGGTCATTTGTGGCTCATGTTGATGATGGTGATCTTCCGTTTAGGGTTGCGATGCGTGGCGCCCATGGTTTGCTTCTGCTAGTGCGCTCGGGCTGCGTCGCCCCGTTTGTTTTGCTTGCCGTCGATGCATTCCGCGTCAATCCGACTCCACTTTGGCCGAATGAGGTTGTTCTTCAAGCGATTCTCTACCACCCTTATTACTTTGACTCTTTCGCTACGATATTTAGCGTGCACCGGCAGCTCTTGTCGCGAGATCACAGAAATTTTGGGGAGCTTGGTTGGCTGTTACCCGATATTTTCCACCCGCCGTTTGACCCCAGGCCGGTTTACGACTTGCGGTAGCGACCGTCTCGGGCTCCCCATCCGCCATTGCAGGGTTCTCCTCGTTGTGTTTGTGGTGATTCGATTGATGCGCAGGGCGTTCATCTACTTCGATGTGCACACGGGGGCGAACGCATTTTGGCTCATAATGTTGTGCGCGATGCGATTGCTGCGGTGGCTCAAGAAGCTAACTGTGAGAGGGGCAGAGGGATGAGAAGCAAATTCACCTTCCACCCTTTCTCCCTCTTCACTGTCCATGGAAACTTCCCTCACGGTGCCCAGCGGCACTCTCACTCATTTTTCACTCCGTGCATACACAACTTTGGTAGGAATAGAAAAACGTAGGAGAAAGCTCCCAGCCTAAAACTCCTTTATGATGACAAGCTTTCCAACTCAAGCCCCCATAAGCCTAGTCAAGCTTTCACCACATGATCACTTCACCTTCACGTGAGGCAGCTCTCCACACACGGAGACTCCTCACAAAGGTCCACCTCCTGTTGCCAAAGCCATGCCTTCAAACTGCCATAGCCTTGCAATGCATATCAAGAAGGTTTCTAACTTACACACCCACTCTCACTATATAGTATGGGGCTGTGGCGTGACCATGTCGCGTCTGCGCTTGCAAGGACCATAAATACAACAACCTTATTCAAACAACCTAAATAAACTACTTAGGTGTCTTTAGCTGTCTGTAGTCATGACCACAATAGCGATACCAACACCACCGCCCTAACCCAGATGGCCATGTACTCTACCGCCGGGCTGAACACCCCGCCGTCCTTCATAAGGACTATCCTCCGTACGCAAAGTAGGCTCCGCCGACTCCACCGACTCCGCCGCCTTCCGTCGCCGCGTCATTCCTCGATTCCGTACTCCAGGACCGATTTCTCGGCGCGGTACCAAATGTCGGACTCCCGGCCGTACTGTCCGTACCGTCCGTACCGTCCGTACAATTACTAAGTCGGTCTCGCCGCCGCGCGCACGCTGAAGTAAGTCCGTCCCCATACATGTCACACCTAGAAGCACACCCCTAGGAACTAAGCGCCAACACAAACATGCTAATCTAAACTAACTATGTACACTAACACTAACTACCTTGTGCGACGGGAGCCGAGCCACCTGGTGTCCCCACGGCCGACTATTCGTGGCGAGCGCGGAGTTCGCCCTGATTTGGCTCTTATGGATGGTGCCCGGCGTATTTTTGGGGATATTGTGTTGGCCGATCCAACCCGTCGCGATTTATTGTCACGTGCAGCACATCATGAAGGCGTGGCTGCTCGCGATGCGGCCCTTCGCAAGGAGCGTGCATATGCTCACCGTGATGCAGCCGACGAGTTTGTTCCTATGGCTATT
>CM074819.1:2131573-2147392 GCA_037447605.1 Zygnema circumcarinatum
GGGGGGGGGTAGGGTTCAGGGCTGGAGGGAATAAGGGGGGGGGGGGGGTAGGGTTCAGGGCTGGTAGTGAATGAGAGGGTACGCTATCAAAGGCTATGTTAAGAATGGTGGTTGTGTGCGCTTGGATGATTTGGACCATGAGAGTTGATGCATGTTGTTGTGGCGGTGGGGGCCTGCCGATGGCGCCCAAGTTCATGTTGAACATGAGGGTGTAGGCGCTCATGGTCCTATTTATGCTCTTGGAAGCATCGTTTGATTGAAAGGAGATGAAGGAGACGAAGAACTTGACTTTCTCGAGAAAGTTAACGGTTCGGTTTTTGGGAACTTTTAGGGTTTTCATGGCTGTTTTCAGGGTTATGGTTGTAAGATGTTTAGGATTGTAAGGTGTTTAGAGTTTCTATGGTAGTTTTGAGCTGCAAACTGAAGCGGGTGTTGGAGGTGTTCCATGTTTTCGCTCTTGCAGCGATCTGAACGAAGTCAACCTTCAGGATCTCGCGTTGGGTGCTGACGTGGACGCTGACGTGGATGCTGACGTGGCGGTTGCAAAGGACTCAGCGGAAGCTTCCGTGCAACAGCCAACATGGGAAGGGCTTTTGGTTTTCTTCCCAGGTGCGATATTCAACGCCCTGTTCCATGTGCTCCGTTACGCCAAAATCTGTATTACTGAATACGTAACTGTGCAGCCAGCTGGTTTTTAAGCATCAAAAAAAGGAAAAGGTTCAATTGCTTACACATGCGAAAGTTCACTCAAATTCAAGTTCAAATTCAAATTCAAATTCAAATTCAAATTCAGATCTACTCAAATTCGTTTTAGGGTTTGTATTTTTGCTGCTCCCAGGAATTCCGGGATGCGGAAAATCGGCAGTTTGTGAGAAGCTTGCGGAAATTGGAGATTTGGGAGACGGACGGAAAGTGGACCAGCTCATGGGGGACCTCGTTCAAGGTGGAGACTCTGAACCCTCCCTAAACCCTTCACAGCGAGGAGGGGCCCTTAAACCCTGACGAGGTTGAAAGAAAGGAAAGAAACCCTTAAACCCTAAAGGGCCAAGATTTCTCATTCTCAAAAAAATTGCATGAGAAGTTACAAAGGCTGGAGGAGTTCGAGGAAGGGTCAAATATGTAAAATTTCTTGACCCTATGGTGCAAAAACTCGCTTGAAAGGGTTTTTAGGGTTTTTAGGGTTTGAGAGGCTTCGACCTCTCTGCAATGCAAAAAGAAAAATAAGGGCTTGTTGTCATGTTTTGTTTTCTTTTTATTGGCATTTATTTGTACTCATTTGTTGGTTCTTTCTTCTTTTTTTCTCCTCTTCTCTCCCTTTCTCCCTCTCTATACCTCTCCCTCTCTACTCTCTCTCTCTCTACCTCTCTTTTTCTCTCTACTCGCTCGCTCGTTCTCTCTCTCTCCCCCTCTCTTTCTACCCTCGCTCCCTTTCTCTCTCTCCCTCTCTCCCCCTCTCTCTACCCTCTCCCTCTCCCTCACTTCCTCCCTCTCTTTCTTCCTCTCTCTACCCTCTCCCTCTCCCTCTCCCTCTCCCTCTCTCCCTCTCTCTCTCTCTCTCTCCCCCCTCCCTCTTCTTTTCCATCCTCCTCTCCCGTTCTCTCAGGCAAGTATTGGCAGGTTTTGCAACTCCGCCGCAGCCGTGCCCACCGCGTGCACACGCTAGCCGACAAAAACGCTCCGAACTGCGACGTCTGGAAGCAGGTACGGCGCGCGCCCTCTGCGACGACTTCGGCAGTCGCAGGGCCATACTGCGACGCCGCGTGCGATCGCGCTACTTCTTTAATAGGGGACGGGCGACGCCGTACGGCGATCGCCGCGCGCGTCACGCTTTGTCACGTCTGCATGGGTCTGATAGTGCGGCGTTTGCATGTCAAATTTTTTGTTTTGTAATTGAAAGTTTATTCACCACGTGAAGTATTGAAATTTTTTTTTTTTTTTTCCTTTTTGCCTTTCCGCTGTTGCAGGTGAGCGATATTTGTCGGAAGACGAACGCTTTGGGAGTGCCGGTCGTCCCGGCTTCTGAAGGTGATGCTTTTTTCCGGGGTTTAGGGTTTTTGTGCTTTTACCGTACCGTAACTTTTTAGGGTTTTTAGGGTTTCTGCATGCACTTTCGATCCCCTAAGTCGCGTAAATGGGGATTCAGATTCTAGGAACTTCAGATTTTTCTTAGTCCTTTACGGGTTTTATGGGTTCTGGGGGTTTCTGCCTGCAATTCGGAAACTAGGGTTAAGGTTTCCCAAAGAACCTATGGTGGTTGCTAAAATTTAAGGGAATTCTTATTTGAATTTTTTCCAGGCACTGCGAAAAATCCGTTTGATTTTGAGACGTTGGCAGTGTTCATGTGGAGAGTGCTTGCACGAAAAAACCATCCGGTGAGAGTCGTAGAGTTGAGAGAGTGGAGGGGGAGGGAAGGGGTGGGAGGGGGAGGGAGGGGGAACGAGGGGGAGGGAGGGGAGGGAGGGGAGGGAGGGGGAACGAGGGGAGGAGGGGGAGGGAGGGAGGGAGGGGGAGGGAGGGGGAACGAGGGGGAGGGAGGGGAGGGAGGAGGGAGGGGGAGGGAGGGGAACGAGGGGGAGGGAGGGGAGTGGGAGGGGAGGAGGGGAACGAGGGGGAGGGAGGGGGAGGGAGGGGAGGGAGGAGGGAGGGGGAACGAGGGGGAGGGAGGGAGGAGGGGAGGGAGGGGAGGGAGGGGGAGCGAGGGGAACGAGGGGGGAGGGAAGGGGAGGGAGGGAGGGAGGGGAGGGAGGGGAGGGAGGGGAGGGAGGGGGAGGGAGGGGAGGGGAGGGGTGGAGGGGAGGGAGGGGGAGGGAGGGGGAGGGAGGGGAGGGAGGAGGAGGGGGTGGAGGGGAGGGAGGGGGAGGGGAGGGGGAGGGAGGGGGAGGGAGGGGGAGGGAGGGGAGGGAGGGGAACGAGGGGGAGGGAGGGGAGGGAGGGGGAGGAGGAGGAGGGGAACGAGGGGGAGGGAGGGGGAGGAGGGGAGGGAGGGGGGAACGAGGGGGAGGGAGGGGGAGGGAGGGGAGGGAGGGGAGGGAGGGGGAACGAGGGGGAGGGAGGGGAGGGAGGGGGAGGGAGGGGGAGGGAGGGGAGTGAGGGGGAACGAGGGGGAGGGAAGGGGAGGGAGGGGGAGAGGAGGGGAGGGAGGGGGAGGGAGGGGAGGGGAGGGGAGGGAGGGGGTGGGAGGGGGAGGGAGGGGGAGGGAGGGGGAGGGAGGGGGAGGGAGGGGAGGGAGGGGGAGGGAGGGAGGGGGAGGGAGGGGGAGGGAGGGGGAGGGAGGGGAGGGAGGGGGAGGGAGGGGGAATGAGGGAGGGAGGGGAGGGAGGGGGAGGGAGGGGAGGGAGGGGGAATGAGGGAGGGGAGGGGAGGGAGGGGAGAGGGAGGGGGAATGAGGGAGGGAGGGGGAGGGAGGGGGAGGGAGGGGAGGGAGGGGGAATGAGGGAGGGGAGGGGAGGGAGGGGAGGGAGGGGGAGGGAGGGGGAGTGGAGGGGAGGGAGGAGGGGAGGGAGGGGGAGGAGGGGGAGGGAGGGGGAGGGAGGGGAGGGAGGGGAGGGGAGGGGAGGGGAGGGGAGGGAGGGGGTGGAGGGGAGGGAGGGGAGGGAGGGGAGGGAGGGGGAGGGAGGGGGAACGATGGGGAGGGAGGGGGAGGGAGGGGGAACGAGGGGGAGGGAGGGGGAACGAGGGGGAGGGAGGGGGAGGAGGGGGTGGGAGGGAGAGGGAGGGGGAACGAGGGGGAGGGAGGAGGGAGGGGGAGTGGAGGGGAGGGAGGGGGAGGGAGGGGGAGGGAGTGAACCGGAGACAGGAGGGAGAGAGACACATAGTGAGGGAGAGAGTGGGAGAGAGAGAAAGTCAAGGGTGAGAGACGAGAGGGGGCAAGAAACAAGTGAAGGGGAGAGGGGGAGTGGGAGAGATGGGAGAGAGGCATAGAACGGGGGTGAAGGAGAAGGGGAGAGCGAGCCGTTTCGACGGCTGGAGGGAGTGAGAAAGGGAGAGGGAGTGAGAAAGAGAGAGGGAGAAAGAAAGAGAGCGGGAGAGAGAAAGAGCGAGAGAGGGAGAGAGAAAGAGAGCGGGAGAGAGAAAGAGAGAGGGAGAGTGAAAGGGAGAGGAAGAGAGAGAGAGGCCGGGATTGGTACTATTTTAGGGCCTCATGTGTTTTTCCTCTACTGCATGCATGGAACATCACAGATGCATTGAGTCAGTTACCTCCTCTCTCTCCACTCTCTCTCCCTCTTGACCTCTCTGTCAATTCTCTCCCCACGTCCCTCTCTCCCTCTACCTGGCGCTCTCTCCCACCTCGGCCAGTCAATCCCTCACCGCCCTCTCCTCTCCTCTCTCTCTCTCCCCTCTCTCTCTGCTCTCCCTTCTCTCTCTCCCTCTCATCTCTCATCTCGCTATGTCTCTCCTCCACCACCTTCCTCTCGACCTCACCCTCCTGAGCTGCTTACAAAATTCAAAACTTGGTATTTTCCATTCAGCTGAAGCTGAATGGGTACAAATGGGGTACAGGGCAACTTGGACGGAGAATCCGAATCTCCGGGGACTGTTCTGCTCATGTTCTACAACTTGTACAATGGAAGGGTCAGGGCTCATCTGACCCTAAAACTCCATAATTTCCAAAAAGCCATATCATTTGAAATCCTAACTTCTGTGTTCATGAACCCTACTTTTTCATTATTTTTTCTTTCTGAAATTTTAAATTTTGAAACGAGTGGAGGCTGCAGAGTCGACAAAGGTTTGAAGAAGAGCTAAAACTGCGGTTCGGAAATTTGGTTACTTTGCCGGTCCTGAAGGACGACAGGTTGAAGCCCCAACCCTGAACCCTAAACCCTAAATCTTAAACCCTAAACACTGAAGTCTTAACCCTGAACTCTTAGTTCTAACTCTAAAGTCTTAAACCCTAAACTCTACACCCTAAACCCTACTCTCTGTACTCTAAACCCAAAAACCTAAATACTAGACTCTAAACCTTAAACCCTAAACCCTAGCGCCTAAGGTTTAGAGCTGTCAACCCTAAAATCTGTCCTTGGAGGGTGCCCCAATGCAGGCCTCCCATGCCGGAGGAGGTGCTGCGGGTCATAGGAGAAGGGTTCAATCTCTACCGCCGACTCAACGGGTCTCCTCTCCACTCTCTCCCTCTCTCTCTCTCTCCCTCTCGTCTTCTCTCTCTTTCTCTCTCTCTCTCTCTCTCTCTCTCTCTCTCTCTCTCTCTCTCTCTCTCTCTCTCTCTCTCTCTCTCTCTCTGTCTCCCCCTCCCTCTCGTCCTCCCCCTCTCTCTCTCTCTCTCTCTCTCTCTCTCTCTCTCTCTCCCTCTCTCTCTCTCTCTCTCTCTCTCTCTCTCTCTCCCTCTCTCTATCTCTCTCTCTATCTTTCTCTCTTCCCCTCTCTCTGGGCCCTTACCCAGTTCTTCTCTCCCCCTCCCCTCTTCCCCCTCCTCGCTCTCCCCTCCCTCTCTCTCGACTTGTTCACTCTCCATCGCCACTCCATTCACCTCTCCTGCTCTTCAGCCACTCTACTTCCCATACTCCCCCTCCACCTCCCTCCTGCATTACTCTCCCTCTCCTCGCCGCCTCACTCCTCTCCCTCTCCCTCTTCCCCCTCCCTCCCTCTCTGCCACCCCAAAAAGAAGTCAAGCTCTTAAACTTTCAAGAACCCTAATAACCAAAAACCCCAAATCCATTAAGTCCATGAAAATTTCAAAACTTCTAGACACGATAAAAGCTTAGAAAACTCTAAACCCCCTCCCTCTCTCTCTCCCACTCCTCCCACAGGAAATCTAAAGCCCCCATAAAGGGTCCCATGCAGCGCGAGTTCAGAGAGTGGGAGAGAGCACTGAAGGAGACTCTCTCCCTCCACAGCGAACATATGGCAGCCATTCAGGTGGAAATTCACGATTTGATCTTATTTACAAAAAAAAAAATTACACTTCAGAGAAAAATATTCTACTTTTTTTTATTATGTCTTAAAGGGTGTTTCAGGCTTTCTAGCCTTATAGAGAATATTTTTGAAGGTTTTGGGCTTCAAGGCAGGTGGGGTTTTTAAGGCTTCCAAGGGTTCAGAGCTTTTAAGGTTTAGGGTTTTAGCGATTTTCGAGTTGTAACTTTGAGTTTAACGTTGGAATCAGGTTTAACTAGGAATTAGGTTAAACTTTTTCTCACTTTTCTCCTGCTCTGTGATTTTGATCTCAGGGTTTGAGATTGTGATCATTTGGGGCTTTAGCGTTTTTAGGGTTTGGGTTTAGGGTTAGGGTTTTAGGATTTTAGAGTTCGAAAGGATCTGAGCCAAGTTCTGTGCGAGCAGGTTCCGTTCGAGGAGGTCGTTCTGTCCGTTAAACAGCAACTGAACGGAATTGTAACGGGCGGTGTCAACATGGAACGGCCCTCCCAGTCCGTACGGTATGCATCAATCCACGTGGCGGAATCTGAAATGCGGAATTTGCTGGCGGAGGTATTGTTTCCCCCCCCCCCCTTTTTCTATTTTATTTATGTATTTAGTTTTTTTTATAAATTTGTGTTCGTTTTGTTCTACTTTTTTTTCTATTTGTTTCTTTTCTCTCTGAAATAATGTGTAGGGTTAAATTCTTGGTCTTCACCCATTGCAAAACCTAAACCGAAAATTGAAAACCTACAAGCAAATCCAAAACCCAGAAGCTAAAATTAAACCGAAAACGATTTAACTTGAAAAATACCTGAACAAGGAAAAAATTTATTCCCTCAACCTGTGACCCAACCCTAGAAATCAAAATCGATACCAATAACCTAAAACTCAAACCACTTGAACCTTGAAACCCTGAACACTTCTAATCGGCCTTTTTTACGGGAGAGGATAGGCCCTCGCAGGGGTTTAAGGAAAGCCTGCGAACCCTAAACCCTAAGCCCTGAACCCTAAACCGTAAACCCTAAACCTTAACCCTAAACCTTAACCCTAAACCCCAAACTCTATCCAAAAACCTAAACCCTACACCCTAAACCCTAAACCCTAAACCCTATTCCCTAAACCCTAAACCCTAAATCCTATCCAATAACCTAAACCTAAACTAACCCTAAACCTTGAAACCGTACACTATGGCGCATGCATGCAGATTGCTGCGAACAATGCGGAAATTCAGAGTTTCGTGTCGGAAAAGGAGGCGGAGTTACGGAAAACAGCCACGGAAGCGCACGTGACATTGGCGCACGTGCGAACGCACGGACTGGCGGCAGTTCTACGGTTTGAACCGCTGACGGAACTGAAAGTGAAACTGAAGCTGCATGTGTCGGGGCTCTTGTACAGCGAGCACGTGGCGGCTCTTGCGGTCGACTGGTCGCGTGAGGACAAGGAAATGGGGGTCATCTCTCTCAACGAGTTCCCTCACATCACGGTGGGGTTCAGTGGAGGGTTTACCTTAAACCCTACCAGCTTGTGAGAAAAAATGAAAAAAAAAAAAAAGAAAAAAAAGAGATTGAATCTCCCAAGGGGGGGGGGTGGGTGGGAATGCCAAAAGTACCCTGAAAAAATGGTTTTTTTTTAGGTCTTTTTTAGGGTTTTTTTTTTTGTTGGGGTGAAAAGGATAGCCACATGCAGCTTTGAAAAGCTTAAAAATCTATGAAAGCTCAGTAACTCTAAAACCCTGAACCCCTCTCTGAGCAGATATGGAGAGCGCCGAATGTGAAGGCGGTCGAAGCGAACAGTCTCCCTCAGGAGGTGAGGGAGGGGAGGGCGCTCCATGTGCCGTTCCCTGTTCCGGTCTCCGTTGTGGGGCGGGTCCAGTTAAACTGAGTACATAGAACGAGCATACCGTACCATTTTTTTGTCCTCCAGTGTCTGTCTTTCTGCCTGTTCCATATTTTTACTATGGTGGGCTACGCGGAGATACATTGCCTTTTGAAAAGCAAGGTTGTTCATGTGAGTGAGAAACAGAGAGGAGGCAAGAGAGAAAGAGAAAAAGAGAAAGGGAGAGGGGGGAAAGAGAGAGTGAGTCACACAGAGAAAGAGGGGGGAAAGAGAGAGAGAGAGTGAGTCACACACAGAGAAAGAGGGGGGAAAGAGAGAGAGAGAGAGTGAGTCCACACAGAGAAAGAGGGGGGAAAGAGAGAGAGAGAGAGTGAGTCACACAGAGAAAGAGGGAGGAAAGAGAGAGAGAGAGAGGGAGGTGGCGAGGAGAGGGGGAGGGGGAGGGGGGTAGGGCAGGAGAGGGGAGGAGGGAGAGGCAGAGAACGAGAGCAGGTTTTTTGACGGCTTAGACATCCATGATTGGTTTACATTCTGTGAATCCGTATAGGTCCGTGATGCTTATTTGTATAAAGACTTTTGTTTGTACAACGTTGAAAAAAAATCGAACAAATTGAAATCGTACGTCATTTCCAATGAATGGAAGCGAGAGAGAGAGAGAGCGAGTGAGCGAGAGAGAGAGAGAGAGCGAGAGAGACACAGAGAGACAGAGAGAGACTCCTTATGTACATGTGCTGCATCACATCCGAACCAAAAGAGTGCCGAACCCTAAAAACTCCGCCGCGAACACATCGTCGCTGCATTCGAGCATTGCCTTCAGAGCGCAGTCCTTCCCCCTCCTGTTGGCCGCCACTCGCGCCCTCCTCTTTATGCGGCCCTCCAGGGAGTAGCTGAAGTATCGCGGGTAGAGAATTATTTCATCTATGGACCGCCCCATTTCGTTAATGAGAAATTCCAATTTAGGATGCAAGACCGCCTCCACGTTGTACCCTAAAATGGGAGGAAATCGGCTAACCATGATAGTCACGTCGCTCGGTTCAAAGCCTCGACCCTTCAAGTACTCAAGCCTGCATGCATGGGAGGGAAATCAAGCAACAAAATTAGGTTTTCTGCAAAGTGAAGGCTCTGAAAGTTTTACTTCTTCAGGGTTTTGGGATTATGAGTTTAGGGTTTAGGGTTTTAGAGCAACATAACATACCGGATCCGCATGGCATTTGTGCTCATAGAGAGAAGCTCCGGGAAGCCTCTCACCGCCTTCCAGAGCTGCTCCCCGGAGAGGCCCACCTCCTCTTCAAGGAACGAAATTTTCGGCTGCAGCCCGCCAATCACGTTCGCCGTAAGCGCTTCCGGGCAGCGATTCAGCACCTTGAAAATTTGTTCTGAAGGGATTCCGAGGTTGAGCAGGAAGGTCACCACCTGTGGAACAGGATGCACTTCACCGGTTATGGTTTGCCTCTGAGAGGGAGAGGGAGAGGGCGAGGGAGAAGGAGAGGGAGAGGGAGAGGGAGAGGGAGCGGGAGAGGGAGAGGGAGAGGAGAGGGAGAGGGAGGGAGAGGGAGAGGGAGAGGGAGAGGGAAAGGGAGAGGGAGAGGGAGAGGGAGAGGGAGTGGAAGTGGAAGTGGAAGAGGGAGAGGGAGAGAGGGAGAGGCCGAAAGGAACTGTAAGAAAGGAAGAGGGACAGAGAGGTACATTGAGCGGGAGTGGAAGAGTGTGGGAGAGAGAGAGTGAGAGAGGAGTGGGAGGGAGAGGATGTCGAGCCGCTCTCTCACCTCCTGAAGCTCTTGAGGCCTTCTTAGAAGCAGAGAGCTGCTTGCAACCACCGCTTTAGAGAGCTGCTTTCCCGAAAAGCCGAGCCCAGTAAGGTGGTCCACGGCAGGCAAAAAACTTTTTTCGGGCAGACGGCTTAAAAGTTGAGGGCACTGCGTGAGAATCCGGTCCACTTTGCTCGCAGGAACCTGCAAAAAGAAATTTTGAAAAGTAGGATTAGGTTTTAGGGTTATGGTTTCAAAAAAATTAAAGGTTCGGAACCCCCCTCGTCACTGCAGGGGTAGATATGAATAGATAAAAGAATAGATAGTAGAGCAAACCAAGTAATGAAGGAGTGGTAAAAAGGAAAAATAATGCATCATTCAACGATCAAAATTTCCTTTTTATCCTTTTTATAAGATTTTTCTTTCGTATTGAAAACTTGGAGCTTGACCTTTATGGATTGAAGAAAGTCCACGGTCGGCTGCAAATTTTCGATAATCGAAGGAGCGAACAGCCATGGAAATTTCACAGTCATCCGACCCATGTCTCTCACTCGAACACCGATCTGCCCATCGTAAAGAGAGAGAGAGAGAGAGAGAGAGAGAGAGAGAGAGAGAGAGAGAGAGAGAGAGAGAGAGAGAGAGAGAGAGACAGAGAGAGGGAGAGACAGAGAGAGGGAGAGAGAGAGAAAAAAAAAGAGAGAGAAAAAGAGAGAGAGAGAAAGAGAGAGAGAGAGAGAGGAAAAACCGCCCAACAAGCATCAGCAAGGAATAAGCATCAATAAACCTATGCAAAGAACTTGAGCCAAGAAAGTCTTCAATCTGCTAAAATTTCTCCAGCAAACTTACCTCCTTCAGCGCCCTCTTCTTCGGAACAATGTCCCTCTCCCAGTCGTAGAACAGTATTGAAGGGAAGCAGAGAATGACTTTTCCGATCGACTCCCGCGGAATCAAAAAATCTTCAGTGAGTTTATTTACAAGAGGAGTGAGCTCCCCCTCTAAGCTTCGCTGAAGAATTAAAGGAAAGCTTTCAAGGAGCCGAGCGGCAGCCATGGATGGCTCATCAAGCTGCGCAAGTCCTCCTCTTTGAGCCTCCAACTGCAAGAGCAGTAGTAAAGCATCACATTAAACATGCAGTCAGAGGCCATAAAGAGAGAGAGAGAGAGAGAGAGAGAGAGAGAGAGAGAGAGAGAGCGAGAGAGCACTACTCTATACCTCTCTCTCTCTCGCCCTTCCCGCTCTCTCCGTTCCACTACCCCCTCTCCCTGTCTCCCCCCCTCTCTCTCTTGCTCTTCTCTCTCTCTCTCTCTCCCACTCTTTCCTCCTCTCCCTCTCCCCTCGTGCTCTTCGCTGTCTCTCCCCCACTCTTTCCTCCCCTTACTCTTCCCTGTCTCTCTTCCCTCCCTCTCTCTTTCGCTCCCCTCTCTCTCTCTCTCTCCCCCCCCTTTTCCAGTCAGAGAAAGAGCTCACTCTCTGCACAAATGCCTGCGTCTGCTGCAGCGACTCATCCCGTGCTGCCAGCTGGCAGCCTCTCATTAGTCGGAGCAGTGCCCCCCCCATCCCTCCCCTCTGAGCCTCCATGGCTTCCAATAGAGACCTCAATAGCTCCACCTGTCCCACCTCGCCTCTCACCCAATGTAAGGGTTCAGCGCATTTCTAACCCTAACAAACCCACAAAACCCAAAAAAGTCAATGACCCAAAACCCCCCAATACCCAAAATCCCCAAAAGTGCCAAAAAACAACCAGAGCCCTAACACCAAGAAACCCTAATTCCTGAACCTTAAACCCTGAACTCGCCTCACCTTAGCTACTGCCTCCCTTAGGGGCTGCACTCCTCCCGCCCGCGCCACTCGAGCAGCGTCTCTTCCTCTCACTCCCACACCCTCCAAATAGGCCTCCAGCAACCTCCCCCTCTCCCTCTTCCATATCCCCAAAACCCTAATTTTGAATGCCGCCTCTCCTGAACCCTCCCTTGAACCCTCCTCTGAACTCAATTCTCCGCTGATTTCGCTGAAACCTAATTCTTCTGAACCCTCCACCAGGAGAGAGGAGAGGAGTATCTCCGCCTCCTCCTCCTCCTTCGCCTTTAATATCACATTTTCAATGGAGTGCAGCGCCTTCCGGGAAACTTCCTCCGCTGTAAACGGTGAAATTCCCTCCTCCTCTAAGCAGGTTCTTAAAATGCTGCGAGCCGTCTCTCTCTCAATTTCAGTTTTTGTATTTTCTGTATCTGAAAGAATTCTTTGCAACCCTAATTCCGTCCCTAACCCTAATTCAGACTCTACCCCTAGCACTGACCCTGACCTTGCTTCAGATTCCGACCCTGCCTCCAATCCTAACCCTGATTTTGAGTCAGATTCCGAACCTGAACCCAACCCTAACCTCAATTCTGACTCAGACTCCGAAGCTGCCCCCAATCCTGACGCTGATTCTGATTCAACTTCCGAACCTGACCCTGATTCTGATTCAACTTCCGAACCTGAACCCAACCCTAACCTTAATTTTGACTCGAATTCCGAAGCTGAACCCAACCCTAACCCTAATTCGGATTCAGACCCCGCCCTCAACACCACTTCCGACCCAATTTCTACTTCTATCCCTGAACCCAACCCTAATTCTGCCTCCTTATCACTCCCTCCTCTCCCTCCCACACCTTCCCTCCCGTTACTCCCTCTACTAGGCCGAGAATTTAACCTAATCTCCCTCTTAATTCTCGCCTTTCCCACCCCTCTGCCCCCTCCCCCCTCCTCTGAATCCTTTTCTTGCTCTCTCACCCTCCCCTCTCTATGCCATAAATCCGTAAAACTCGAAGAAATCCGTAAATTCACGGAACTTTGCGTGAATTCTTCTGCATGGAACGCGATGGCCGGTCTCTTCTTTGCAGGCAGCGCCACGTGGCAAGTCTTCAATGGCTCCCTTGCCGTGTGCCACGTGGAAATTCCCCATCCCCCTCCCGGCTGGAGCGTTGCCCGCCCTTCCATCCCCGCCGCCATGGCTTCCTCGCCGCTCCGCCGCCTGCTCTCTCAGAGAAGGGGCAGTTGCAGGCATTGAAAACCGCCCTGCTTGAAGCGGGAGCCAATCATGGCATGCCAGGTGTGCATGTCAGATTACGTGACGACCTCTGATTGGCTGTCGATTCAATGCATTCGGGGAATGGCTCCATTGAAGTACACCTCTGCTTTGAAGCTTGCCAATCATGGAATGCCACGTGGACTATTTGCTGACGTGGCCATTCAAGGAGCCTTCAAGTCGTACGGTCACTGGAGGCCCGCCAGCAAAATCTAGGGCCAACGTGGTGCTCTAGTTCTCGACGTGGCATAACCTCATTCGTTCACGTGAATCTCGACGTCAAAATAAGTCAAGCGCACAGCACCTGCAAAATTTAGGTCTTCGATTTCCAACCAATCAGAGCTCGTCACGTGTCGCCACGCGCTCGCCGCTAATTTGCCGCGAGCGAGCAGCGACCTTGACCGACCGGCGGAAACCCGGAGCATGGAAACGCGTCGCGCACAACGTTAAACTGCGGCATGGAACCACTCGGTGAGCGCACGGACGTCTGGCTTTGGCTGTGGCCTCAGCGCCTTTGTGCTGTGGGGGAGGGCTGTTCAATGGCGCGTGGTTTCTGGTGTCTGGTTTCTGGTTTCTGGTTTCTGGTTTCTGGTTTCTGGTTTCTGGTTTCTGGTTTCTGGTTTTTTGTTAGCTGGTTTGCCGCAATGCGTGTTCCGGAATTTCACCACTCCCCTTACCTGCATCCAAGCATTCTCAGTCACAGCCCTCATAGCTCCTCTAGCTATGGAGCCATGGAGCTATGGAGCTATGGCTCAGTTCGACCACCGCTCCCTCGACATGCATGTATGTATCTATGCATGCATTGCATGCATGCATGCATGGCCCCCTTGAAGCCCTATGCTATCCCATGCTTCAGAGCGTTGCCATGTTTGTTGTTGGACTGTCTCGGCGGCCCTTCAGCCCTCCACGAGGATCAATGTGCGCACATTGCTCCTAGAGCCATGTTGTTGTTGTTGGTAACCTCCCATTCACCTATGGGTTCACTTGTGACCGGCCGGCTCACAATGGCTCTCCACACTGCCTTTGTCGGTGTGCATTCGATGGAAGGAGATTGATCTGGCATTCATCTAATCGAGGCCACCATTATGAGACCAATGCCGATACCTTGAATGGCTTCACAACATTCTGAAACAATCGCTCTAGTTAGTCTAGTTACTCTAGTTACTCTTACTGGTGATCGTTGGTTACTTTTTCCGTTTTCCTCGTAGTTTCATCCTTCTACTCGGAGTTCTCTTTTCCTCGTTTCTCCTCCCCTAAGTATGTTCCGAACTTTCTCAAAGCGCGCGTCCATGAGTACTTCGTCCTCCGGTCAGTTACACGCTCCGTTTCCAGTTCACATGTGATAACGCTTTTTCGTTGTCTTTTTTCACCGTCGATGCCATCGGACGGCCACGATCCATCCCCAAAGCGCACTTCCCCCGTCCCGTCCGCCAATGGAAAGCCTACCACGTGGCACGCCCGCACGCACCATCCAATCAGAACATGCCACCTGAAACTCTCGCACGCGTCACCTAATCCGAGTGTGCCACGTCATCGTATCGCAAGGTGTACGCTGCCGTACGCGCGCTTGGCCTGGCGCACGGCACCGCTGACGTGGCAGAATTCTGTTGGCCCTCCCTCCCCACCACCCTTCCTCCCTCCCTCTCTCCCTAGTCCCTACATCCCTCCCTCCCTCCCTCCCTACCTCCCTCTGTCGCCCTCTCCCTCTCTCCCTCCCCTACCTCCACTCCCTCTCTCCCTGCTTCTCCCTAGTTTTCCCTTCTCTCTCTCTCCCTCCCTCGTCTTCGTCTCACATTTACCGCCTGCCCCTCCCATTCTTTCCCTATCATTCCCCCCTCTCTTTCCCTCCCTCTCCCTCACATTCCCTCCCCTTCCTCTCCCACTCCTCGCCTTCTCCTATCTCTCCCCTCCCTCTCTATTTTTCGCCCTTTCCTTATTTCTTGTCTTTTCCATCCTCTAACTCTGCCTCTCTCCACCGTCTCCCTCTCTCAGATCCCCCTGCCTCTCTTCCTTCCTCTCAGCCACTTTCTCTCCCTCTCTCACTCTCTCTGTCTTTAAGGCTAGGAGAGAGGCCAGCACCTCTTTTCACGAAAAAAAACATTCAAAAGTAGAAAAAAGTACGCAATTTTTCCATTCAAGTCCCCTCCTTTTTTATTAATTGATTTCTTGGAAGGCTTGCGTATTTTTCCACATTTTATCCTCCCATTATATTTTCCTTCAGCCCCGGAGAATGTTATTCTCCGCAATGCGCGCAGATTCGGTAGTTTTGATGTTTCAGTATTCAAGTTTTTGAATTTTAGGGTTGATGAGTGAGCTTGACATCACTACAGGCGATTGATATGTTAAAAAAAAAAATGTGAACTTCTCAGGACTAATTCAGAGAATAAAGATAGAAAAACGTTTTTTGTTTTGATGCATTCAATCAGTCAAGTTACGACTTAAAACCTTAAAAGTATCTATCTCCCTCCCTCCTTCCCTCCTCTCCTTCCTCTCCCTCCTCTCCCTCCTTTCCATCCTCTCCCTCCTCTCCCTCCTTTCCCTCCTCTTTCTCCTCTCCCTCCTCTCCCTCCTCTTCCTCCTCTCCCTCCTCTCCCTCCTCTCCCTCCTCTCCGTCCTCTCCCTCCTCTCCCATCTCTCCCTCCTCTCCCTCCTCTTCCTCCTCTCCCCCCTCTCCCTCCTCTCCCTCCTCTCCGTCCTCTCCCTCCTCTCCCTCCTTTCCCTTTATGCAATGCACTCAAATCATCCCTTTCACGAACCTTTCGTCCTTTCAGGCACATTCATTCAAGCCATGATTTCGCTTCTGCGGACTTCCCGAAGCCGTGGAGAGTTGGCGGACTTAAAATTTTCAAACTTGAATAATGCGAAAGATGGTTCTATTTCCTTCAAGATTTCAAGTCAGCTTCCATTTGCCGCTCTCTCTGCGCAACGATCGAATTTGCAGACCTTTGTTCAGGTGCGTCTCAAGCTTAGGTTTTTTTTGTCTTGTCAGTCTCGAAAATGTCTAGAATTTCGAATGCTGAGAACTTAGATCTTTTGTCGATTTCCAAGTTGTCTCATCGAGGGGCTTTTTAGGTCAACTTGGAAGAGCACACATTCTGAACCATACTTTTTGAATCATGATTTCTGTTCACTTTTTTGTTCTCCCTCTCCCCCACCTTCTCTCCCACCCGCTCTCCCGCTTTCCTCCTCTTCCCACTGATGCCCTAAATTTCATCCTTTGCTTCCTCTTTCACTTCTCCCTTTCAACTTCTTCCTTCTACAAATCCCCTTTTCCTCTTCTCTGTCGCCTCCCCCTCCCCC
>CM074819.1:2169502-2191555 GCA_037447605.1 Zygnema circumcarinatum
TGGCGAGGAAGGACAAAAAATCTGAAAAATTCATCCCTGCACAGCCGAGTAGAAAAATTAAAAACTAGAGGGCGAGAGAGGAGGCGCGAGAGAAAGAAAAGAGAGGCGAGAAGGGGGAGGGGGAGAGGGGAGGGGGAGGGTGAGAGGAAGGGACAGGGGGGGGGGGGAGGAAAGGGAGAGAGGAGGGGGAGGAGGGAGAAATTAAGATAAAAAGGTGAGGATTTACCAGAATTCGCTCGAAGGTTCCGCTGGCAGAGTTCTTCAAAGTCGTCGGCGATGTTTCGAATGTCAGCAATGGCCGCCTCCGCCTCTGCGTAGTCTTCTCGCAGCAGCCTCCACTGTGTTGCGAAAAAGAGAGAGACGGAGGGAGAGAGATATGGGAGAGGAAGGGGAGGGAGGGGTCACGCGGGACTTATGGAGTGAGAGAGAGAGGCGGGAGAGTGGGGGAGAGAGCAAGAGCGAGAGAGAAACTATTTGAACAGTGGGTACGAGTAAGACGAGCATGAGATAGCAGATTCTAACCAACTCAAAGGATAAACAGAAACAGGCGAACAAATCGAGGTTAGGGTTTCGTTCGAACCGTCCAATGAATGTTGCACGCATTCAGCCAATTGTGGTTGATTGAAATTGTGTCTTCCTGCAAATATAGAAACGGAAACAAAAAAAAAAGTAAAAAGTAAGAAAAAGTAGACAATCGAAGTGGGTAGTCAGAATAGGACGACCAGGTATCAGACCCTCTTCTCCACCTTCTCCAAAAGTTACTATAAAAGTCATACTCATAACTTATAAGCTCTCTCTCAGTTACTAAAAGTTACTATGTTACTTGACAAAAAGGTATTCATTCAGCATTAGGGCATTGGAGCATTTTGTGATCGACCATGTTCATGACTTGATGATACCATCCACTTGGAACAAAAATGACCTCCTTTTCCTCCTGAATACATTCAAGCCATTCAGTCTGCAACCACAAAAAGAAGAAATAAACAAATAAGGTTCAATGTTTGTAGTAGAATAGGAAAGAAAAGGAAAGGAAAGGAATCAATTACCATAGAGCCGATACCAGCCCACAAACAACGGTCAACTGAACTGTCTGGAGACATGGAAGGGGCAGTCAGACGCTAAGTTCGTCGTAGTCTATCAATAGCATCACTGAGAGAGAGAGAGAGAAAGAGAAGGGAGATAAGGGAGGTTCAATTTCTGAAATTCCGTAAAACTAAAAGCAATTTCCTTTTTGCAAACAGTAAGTTTGAGATAATACCTCATGGAAACGCGGGAACTGCGAAGATGGAACGGCGCTTTCTATGTTATAGACAGTTCTCTGGGAGTATCTGCAAAGTTCAAATCTTTGCAAAGAATAAATGGATAAAACATGCTCTATCAACATCAACAAGCTTCTTTCAACTTTCTTATAGACTCACCTCCATGGCCCGAGCAAAAAATCCTCAAATTCTTAAACAATCGGAACCCTAAGCTCAGCAAGCACATATAAAGGGAAGGGAGAAAGAGGAGTGCAGGGGAGAAATAATTTCCGCTCCATACAATTTAAGCCTTTTCTTCCTCTTCCCCCGCCCTCTCCCTTTCCCTCTCCCTCTCCAACCCCCCCCCTCCCTCCCCCATCCTCTTTTAATATTTTAGACGTACTTGTGGAAGAGGAGAGGGGTCTTCTCCGGAGGGAGAAGAAGCCAACGCTTTCGACCGCATACATTGGCCGACCAACTGAACGACCGTAAAACATCCGCATGTAACGGGGTCCATGTGCCTGCTCCTCCATAAACCTTCCTTTAGGGAGGGAGGGAGGGAGGGAGGGAGGGAGATACTTCATTACTTGGGTTTCGTAGTTTTAGGTTAAAGATTTGAAATTTTAGCGGCTATTTTGGTTTCAAGAAATTAGGTTTTCATAGAACTAGGTTCATGATTACATCCTCACACAGTCGATTATGCATTCAATGAAGTTCAAAATTGGGTCACGTAATAATATGAAATAAACAAAGATATATCGAGCGAGAGAGAACGAAAACGCAGTGGAATCAAAATTTGGGTGGAAAATTTTGATTTAAAATTAAAATTTGGGTAGAGAAAATTGATTACCTTTCGGACCCATATACACGAACCGATAGTCCGAACACCCTTCTGATTCGCTATTATTTTTTTCCTCTCCCTCATCGTGATCAGAATACTCATTGAGCCAATCTTGAGAGAAGAAAGACGGAGTCGTGTACGCTTTATATTCGGGATATTCCTGAGCAGCATAAAATACCGCTCAAAAGATTAGTCTTATGCAATATATGATTACAGTACCACTCAGCTTTGTAAACAGCCGAGAATACGGCCTGATAGAGGGAAAGAATGCAATGGAGAGGGGGAGAGGGGGGGAGAGAGAGAGAGATATGGGTTGAAGTATACAAGGAGAGAGAGGGGTGGGGGAAAGAGAGAGGTAGAGCGAGAGAGGGGAAAGGGAGGTAGAACACGGGAGGGAAGACAGAGTAGTAGAGAGTGAGAAGGACGCAGACAGGGCGAAGAGAGAGAGGAACAGGACGTGAAAGGAGGGGAGAGAGAGAGAGTATAGAGAGAGGGGATGAAAAGAGGAGTATGGAGAGAGGTGGGGAAGAAAGGTACCTTCACAAAGTGCCAATCCTTCAAGTAGAGAAGTCTGCCATCACGATCATCACTCCCAGTGGACTGTCTCCATGCATTCAGTTCTTCCCAGTAAACAATAAATTCAGAAACCTTCATAGAAATTCGCTTCTGGTCAGTGAACTCCTGCTCGCCGCAGTCAGCCACCTGCAATGCAACCCCTGCAAGAAAGTTCAGATAAAAAAATTCAATTAAATGGCTTAATGCAAAAGAAAATTCGCCTCTAATCTCTGGAACTGTTCCCCCCTGCCCATCCCCTTCATCTCTCTTCACTCTCTTTCGCGCTTTAGTGAAGCGGGGAGGGAGAGAGAGGGAGAGAAAGAGTGAGAGAGAAGGGGGGGAGAGCGGGGAGAGAGAGAGGTAGGGGGAGAGAGAGAGGTCGTGGGAGAGAGAGAGGTCGTGGGAGAGAGAGAGGTAGGGGGAGAGAGAGAGGTAGGGGGAGAGAGAGAGGTAGGGGGGGAGAGAGGTGTAGGGGGAGAGAGGGAGGTAGGGGGAGAGAGAGGCCGAGCACAGGCCTGCACGTGTGAGGCTCCAAATTGCTCCCTGATGCGCTCCAGCGCTGGCCCGCCCCCTTCTGCCCGCCAGTCCCTCACAGCGCGCCACGTGTCCATCAGCCCCGTCAGCACCACGGGGCGGTTGCCCGCCATAAAGCGCCGCAGGAACTCCCCCGAAGGCAGGGCGCGCCCGTCGACACGTGGAACGCTCCCAGCCACTCTCAAGGTACAGGCATGGCAGTGGGGAGGGAGGGGAGGAAGGTCTCGGGCATGTGCATCCATCCTCTCCCTCTCCCTCTCCCTCCTCTCCCTCTCCCTCTCCCTCCTATCCCTCTCCCTCTCCCTCCTATCCCTCTCCCTCTCCCTCTCCCTCTCCCTCTCCCTCTCCCTCACTTTCTCCCTCTCCCTCTCCCTCTCCCTCTCCCTCTCTCTCCGCTCCCTTTCCTCTACCACACCCTACACCCTCCACCCTCCACCCTAAACCCTAAATCTTAAACCCTAATTCCTAAACCCTCCAACCCTCGAGTGTGAGCTCGAGTCGAGATCCTCCAATGCGACGCGCCACGTAGGACGTTTGGTCCGCGTGGCGACTTCCCATTGGAGCACGCTTGCCTTTTAGGAGGAGGATGGCCCTTAGCCCTAACTCCGACCTCCCACAACTTTAAGCGAAGAGCCAATCCAGGGGTACCACGTGTGCATACTTGCTGACATGGCAGGATGTGATTAGTCACGTCAGACAGTGCGCTCAATGGAGCTCCGTCCTTTACGTCGTCGCCTTCTCTGAGCTGCATCCATGGATGGGCATGGATGCATGCATGCGTCCATGATCTCATACCTTTAATAGCCGAGCGCTTATCTTTCTTCATCTTAATCTGAAAGCAATTCCATTTTTTTATCCCGGATTCCAACTCTTACATCGTCCTATATTAAAAATCTCGTCGTGAAATTCGCAACTTTGCTTTCTTCGTCGTTCGCTGAAATGGCAGAAAGCAAATGCTCTCAGAGGAAGCGAAGGGGTGACTTTCAGGGGTTCCCAGACGGCCCAAAAGTCGAAGTATGCTATGAAAGTCTCTCCAGGTAAAGGAGTAGCAGCGGCCCCCTTCCCTCTCTCCCTATCTATCTCTCTCTCTCCCTCTCTCTAACTTCCCCCCCCCCTTATCCCTCCCTCTCTCTCTCCCTCTCTTTTTCCCCTCACACACATACTCGTTCTCTCAGACATGAATGCACTTGTTGATGCTTACAGATTAGGAGGTAGCATTCAAGTGCTTTGGGCTGCGAGACAGCTGTTCCTTGGCATTAAAGACTTACCTTATCTCCTCTCTCTCTCTCTTTCTCTCTCTCTCGCTCTCTCTCTCTCGCTGTGTCTGGCAGACAGAGCAGGAGAAAGCTTCAGGAGGCGCTGCAAGGCTGGGCCAGCTGGCAGGCTCAGCAGCTCTCTCAAACTGACCCTTCGGTATTTCTGCAGCTCCCGTTTGTTCTGACTTTGCCAATGTTTATTTAATGGAATATTTTATTCAATGCGCTTCGGCATAGCTCATGTTCTGCCTTAATTGTGAGCTTTCCATGATCAGTACATGCGTTAGAGTTCGCGGGGGTAATCACCTTCACGGAAACGTATTGCTGCAACTTCCGCTGCAGGTGCTCTCGTCGGACATTTTGGAAAATGGAATCGATGTTTTTCGACCATCCCTTCTCAAAATATCTGAACCGGACACTTCTTTGCTGGTGAGGAACATGGCTGTCTTTCTCTCTCTCTCTCTCTCTCTCTCTCTCTCGACCTCACTTCCCCCCCCTCTCTCTCCCCCTTCCTCTTTCATGGGGGCTTGCACGCACACACAGTGTCTGCATCGCATCACCTATGAGCATTCGTTGAAGACTTAGGAAAGGCAGTGGTTTCTGAGGATATGCTATTTTCGATGGTTCTGCTTCACTACCTGATATTGACTTTGTCCTGTCAGTGACAGTGGTTTCTTTTTTGCAGCCAGTTTGGGTGGACATTCCTCGCGCAAAGAGGGTACGATCAAATGGCATTGCTCGAGAAAATGGAGATGCTCAAGAGAGTCGGACTCTGGAAGATAATCTTAATCTTAATCTTTTCGCTTCTGGACACTTGGAAAATGGAGATGTGAAGGAGGAGACTGTGAACAGCACCGTCAAAAGTATCTACACACTTTTCAACAAGAGTTACGAACTGGAAAATGATATTCCTCGTTTCGATCGGTGTATGGAAACTCTGAAGAGCCAACTTGAGTCTTCTGTAGCACAAGATATTGGAGTCAGGTCAGAAACACTATCATCTATTAACCACTATCAACCACTTATACCCTGAAGAAGGTGATGTTCTCTTCAGGATACTTTTGGGTTTTCAGAAACGTTGCAGGATGCCGATGATGTCAATATTGATGTTGAATTTGATTTTCCAAAACTGCAGAGTTTCCCATCCTTCAAGATGCTTCAACTGTGGGTCGTACAATCATAGCATGAGGGAGTGCTCTCACCCGAGAGATGCGGCAGCCATATCCGCAGCTCGGGACGAGCAGGAGCAGCGGAGAGGGGGTCCATCGTCCTCCTTTGGGAGATATCATAAGGAGCAAAAAAGCACTGCTCGATTGCTTCACTTTCATGACATACAGAGAGGAAATTTGGAAGCTCAAACTCGAGAAGCTCTCGGACTACGGGTGCGTTCACATTGATGAATGGTCTATAGAAAGTCTGAGGTTTAATGGATGAAGGGGCCCTTCTTTTACGTAGTTGCAGTCGTTGTTGGGTGCGATGAGTCAGAATTAGGGTTTGAGAATGCCATGTGGCAGAGAGGTTTTCTAGCAAGTGTAAGTTTTATGAAGGATTGGAGTGTTGGAAGACTCAGAGATTTTGAAAGGATTGTAGCTGAGATTGACTTTAGGGTGAGAAGGGAGGTCACTAACTTCAAAGGCTCAATGGCAGGAAGCGGAGCCACCTCCATGGATGGCTCGAATGCGTGAGCTTGGACTTCCTCCTGATTATGTGGAAGCAGGTAAGAGCTGCATGCATGCAGATTATTTCAAGAACTCAGTTTGTGTGAATGACATTTTCTCTTTAGATTCAATAGATTCATAGAGTTTAACTCTGACCAGAAAGTCTGACGATGATTCCTGCTAGTCGACAGCTTGTCATCAGAAGCTTGACTCCATGGACAGTTGGCAATGCAGATGAAGATGGAGAAGATTTCATTCAGATCATTGATGATGTTGGGATTGAGAGCGAGAAAGATGGAGAGAGAGACGGAGGGACAGATGGAGTGAGAGTGTTTGGAAGAGATGGAGATAGTGAGGAGGGACAGATAGAGCTTTTGGAGGATGGAGAGTTGCCAGAGTTTAACTTTCAGCACTTAGAAAGCCTAAAGATGGGTCCTTGTCGACAGCTTCCCAACAGATATGTTAAGATTTTGAGCATGAAAGATGGAGAGGGAGACAGAGAGACAGATGGTGGGACTGAGGGAGGGAGAGAGGAGGGGGAGATCATAGAGTCGTTGGAGGATGGAGAACTGCCAGAGTTTAATTTTGAGAACTTAGAAAACCCAAAACTAGTTCCGCTACTTGTCTATAGTTTGCCAGCAGATGGTTAACTCATCGGCCTTTGGCGATGCAGATGAAGATGAAGAAGATTCCATTCAAATCGTCGATGATGTTGGGATTGAGAGCACGAAAGATGTGGAGAGAGACGGAGGGACGGATGGAGGGAGAGAGGGAGGGAGGGAGGAAGAGAGAGAGGAGGGACAGATGGATCCCTTGGAGGATGGAGAATTCCCACCTTCTCCAGAAAGACCCTTACCTCTTGAGAGACTTCCAAGAAGTGATCATGGAATCCTTTCTCTTCCGAACGATTCGAGCAGAGGACTGCATTCAGGTGGTGTACGGCAACCAGGTTTTTCTGACCAACGAAATTGGACTTGGGATCTTGGAGGAGGAAATGCAGCCACATTTTGGCAGAACGGTTGGACTTACAAAGACACAAATTCAATGAACATGGGACTTTCAACGCATTACTCAACAGGTGGTAGTGGAATACGAGCTCCCTTACCTTCCTCTCAACTCCTACATTCTCCCCCTCTACCTGCAACTCCCCCTCCCCCTCTACCTCTCCAGTCACCTCCGCCTCCTCCTCCCCCTCCACCTCTAACTCCTTCATCCCCCACTCCCCCTCCCCCTAACCCTAACCCTAGCCCTAACCATACTGAGGAGGACTACTTAGACATGGATCTTTCCCCTTGAACTGAGTAGCCGTTTCAGGTTTCTTTAGCCCTTGGAGATTTTTGCTGTTAATAGTATCTGAATCGGTTATTCCCCACGTTTATAATATGTAAGGTGCAATTAGTCCTTTATAGGAAGTCGTATGGACAGTTAGATGCAAGGAAAGAGGTGGCAGAAATTTCATTTTCTTTGGTTTGGTCCATCAATTTGTAGCACGGTATTGCCAAAATAGGCTTTACAGGTGCGAATAATGTCATCCTTTACATTGACCTTTAGTTTTCTTTTCTTTTTTTGTTTGCTGCCCTAATTCATCACTCTTATTCGCCACAGGGAGGGCTCTGCCAACCTGACAACTGAATCAAATGATTTGATAATGTACAACCGTGACCAGTTTTCTTATTTGGAAAAGTAGAAACGCAAAGTTTCTAGTGGCTTGCCGTCCTTCAAAGACTACTCGGTGCACATCAAAACAAACCTTCCTACAAATGCTGCAACCAAATCTCATAGAAATATACAAAAATTGCAAGGAAAACTGTTGGGTCATCAGCAGTAGCTACACGTGCCAAGCGCCATATACAGTCGATAGAAGCTGCTCGAGATGAAACGTGCTCGATCAGAACCCGAGGTACAATCTGAACCGTTGATCAGATATCCCTTTTCCCGCAGCCGTTCAGAGATCACTTGGAATTTGAAGCCGATCCCAATTCGTAATCATGGGCTGCAGTTGTGATAATTTGTCATACATTCCGAGCAGCCCGCCGGTGTGAATGAACAGAACTCGGCGTCCCTCCCATTCAGTCGGTGCACGGGCCATGTCTTCCAACATCCCCTTCAATGCCTTGCCACTGCCAAAAATTCAGAAACAAAAAAACGAAGGGGAGGAAAAATTAACAAGGTAAGAAAAGCAACTAGAATTTCCATGGTTTTACTTACACCAATGTTCCGCAAGGTAGGTCGGCAGCTATGGCTTCATTCCCGTTGAAGGCAAAACCCCTTAAACGGTAAGCGAGCTCAAGGCATGGCCCAAGCAATTTGACAGTTGAAAATTCAATGCACCAATTCAATAGGGGTTTCAGTTTCAAACTTAGAAAAGTTTCGTACGTTTGTAGTTCATAATCAAAATGAAAAGTACTTCCTTTAAATAAACTTCATATCCGGTTGTCTTTTGAAGTCTGGAAACCCCTCCTGCAAAGAATCCTTCAGTCCCACTGATGTGATTAAGTTGTGCCTCTACCCACTCACCTGTACACAGGATCGAGCACAATCCCGGTCGCTGCTGCGATGCTTCGGACAAGCTCCAACTCCTCCGCTGTGCTGATAGCGTAGCCTGATCCCTTGGCCTGTGAAAGTAGCCAGTTTCATCAGTTTCAGTTTCAGTTTCAGTTTATAAACAGCAGTTTCAGCTATATGAGTACAAAATAGAACATGGGCTTGCCCCAAGTCATACTGAAAGAGAGCAACTTTTGATTGCTAGATGCACATCACAGAGTTCATTCAAGCAATTTGAACAAACGTTTATCTATAGGATTGGACATATAGGTGTCTCTAATCAGTTCTTTGCTGCAGGGAGGGACCTGTACCCTTTCAATTGGTATGACTCTGCAGTAAGTGAACCAGGACTTACATTCACCATTGTTAGAATATCTCTTGAAGAAAGACCTGCATGGAAGCCATCTAAAAGGTTCTGCACGTAGTCGTAGAAGTAATCCGGATCATCGCACACGCCATATGCATGCACCTGAGGAGATGTAGAAAAGTATTCCAATGAATCAAGTTGAATTGTACGTAACAAGCCCCCCCTCCCCCTCCAGCATGAAAATTGAAGGATGTTTCTCCATGAACAATAAATACCTTTGCTTTAATGCTGCTTAGGTGAGATGCAAGAGCCAATCCCGCAGTTGTCCCTCCACTGGCCCACCAATGAAAGCCCGCCACTCTCAGAGAGTATCCAAAGTAAGAAATGAGGGCGAAAGAATACATGCAAAGATTTCTATGTATGTTTGCAAAGTAAACCGCAAGTTAGGGGGGACAGCGGAAGGCCCCACTGATGAGAGTTCCTTTCTATACAGCAGTCACAATTATGTATTTTGTTAAATTTTGTAAGACGTAGCAAGCAACGAAGTAAAGTAGACTTTGAAAGGCATTTGAATGAGTTGATAGAATGAGATAACCAACCTTCCACATGCCATGACAATGTCGTCAAATCGGAGGGCGCCATCTGTCTCTCCATTCTGGAACTGCAGCTCCAACTCGCGGATTGCCTCAACATAGCCCCTGGTCCATGTTTACATCCAATAACAAGATAGTATTACTACAGGAGGGGTGCATATGGTCAAACATGAAACAATGGTCAGGGTGAAAGTCGGTAGAGCGAGAGAGAGGGAAGGAAGGGAGAGAGGGGGGGAGGCAGAGAGGGAGGAAAGACTTTAAGTGGTTCACATTTTCAAATAGTTGGAGAGGCTTCACCCACCACGAACCCAAGGAGTTTGAACCTCCCACTGGAATGACATATGGTCGTCGTCCTTCCGCCCTCAGTTTACTTTCCAAGATTTCACCAAGCTTCTGCGACCGCATTGAGAAACAAACTGGTCTAAGCGCCTTTATCTTTGCCTTCGTCATGTGTTACCCCTTAAACAGCGTTCACACAAGGAGGAATGCAAGCGCGACTTTCACCAGCAAATGCAGCTAACATTGCTGGAAATGCATGCTCTAGTTATTGTAAGAAGCTGAGATCCGGTTGTGGTAAACACAGGAAGCGGGCGAGAGAAAGCACGTTACCACGCTGCCATGGAGCATATACTCTTCTTTAGAAACTAGGCTGATGTGTGCTCCCACCATACGTTCTACAAGCAAGTTTCCAACGAGGCCCGGGTCCTGATCCACTAGGGTCTGCCGACAACAGTAGAAACAAACACGACGAGATTCAGAAACACAGAAGTTTCTCCCTACAAAATACAAGCGATTATCTTCACCTTTCTGCAAGCCTTTATGAGGGAGTGAAAAGTGTGAGGCGGGTGAGGGAGGGAGTGCGATAGTGAGGGTGGGAGTGGGCGGGTCACGGAGGGAGTGGGAGGGCGAGGGAGGGATGGGAAGAGTGAGGAAGGGAGTGCGAGGGTCAGGGAAGGAGTGGGAGGGTGAGGGGAAAGACAGTGGGAGAGGGAGCGGGAGGGTGAGGACGAGACTGGACGGGAGACGGTGGGAGAGGAGAGGAATATCTCACCTTGTTTGTTCGCAAAATGAGGAAGGTGTCAAGACCAGCATAGCGTGCCGCCACAGCAGTTGCTCTGCAATGATTGCTTTGGATCCCACCGATTGTGATCACACAATCCGCCCCCTCCTTTTTGGCGGCTGCCAACAAAAACTCCAACTTGCGGACTTTGTTTCCACTCAGTTGCATTCCTGTTAGGTCATCTCTCTGCAAGATAGGCCACGATTTGTAATTCTGGAGTCAACCCAGTGAAAGTTAAGTTCAGTATAGCTGCTATTAAAAAAAACACCCACTTTCTTTAAATGGTTTCTCTATCAAGAAAAAAAGGGGGGGATCCAGATGAAAGCTAGAAAAAACCAGCTCCTACAGATTAACGCAAACATGGCCCACCTTGATGAAGACCTGCGTCCCCGCAGGTAAGCCCGGCAGATTCCATCTGTGGATAGGAGTGGGGAACTGCTGACACGAAACGAAAAAAGCATAGGCTTATAAATACTGCATACGAATAAAAATTCTGAGTTTGCTGACACGTTTCTGGTTGTAAGGTGTTTTTAGAGTGTCGTTGCCTCCATAAGTTGCTGCGATGATATGCTCACAAAGTGATTGCCGACTCACATTGCCCAAACAAATAATGTTCTGAGGAACAGGTTCCAATGCGGAGGCCCATTCAGGAGGAGCGTAAGGTCTGACTGAAAGCATTTGTCTCTTGACACCTGCAACATCCTGTTCTTTCTGTTGCAGTGCTGCTGTCTTCTCCTCCTTCAAAACAGAGCCTGAGCCTCCCATACTCAGCAAATTTGTGCAAATTAAGGACGAACCAGTCCGTGACAGGCTGTTAGAGAACGATTCGCTGAATTTGTCGACGAAGCAGAGGCTCTTGCGAACCAAAGAAGGGCAAAGAAACGAAGAAAAAGCAGCCTTTTCATTCAGGTAAGCGCAAGGAGGCGTCAATATTCTCTCGTGAGAGGAATCGAGAGAGCGTAATCGAGCAGACTGTTGAATGAGAGCTCCTTGCAAGACGGAGGCAGCCATGGACTGCAGAGGGAGGCGGGGGCCGACAATGGGAGAGTCAGGGAGGGACTACGGAAACTCCTATTACTGCACAGGAGTTTATACCGTACTGTGTCGTACAGTTTCATAGGATGCCGTACCGTACGATATTACTAAAAATGTACTTATAAATTCGTACGGGACCTTTTTCGAGCATCAAAAAGAGGCGTTCCGTCGCGTCGCGCGCCTTGCGAGGGTCGGCTGCGAACCCCGCCGGGCCCGTCCTCAGATTAGGGTTTGGCTCGCTGCATGCAGGATGCACAGGGGGTATCTCGTGAGGAAGGAGAAACAAATGGGTGAAGAAGATAGTGGAAGATGATGGGAGTGATTGCGAGTTGAATATGGGAGAGATTTAAGAGTTTGTAGAGAGCCGGGATGGACCAATGAAAGGTAGGATGGGGGAGAAAGGATAAGACGAGGCGTGGGAGACGGTGGGACGTCAAAGAACGAAAGACGCGGCTGCATTTCAGTCTTTTTCTTATCCTCCTTCTGAGCAAAGTCATCCCCTATTGAAGACTCGCTTCTACCATCTCCCATGGCTGCTTCTGGGATGATCTCTTCTCCGGAACCTTTTCTGGCCCCTTCAAGCCAGCGCCCTTCCCCTTTCCCTCGCCCCTCTCCCTCTCCTGCGCCTTCAGGGCTTCTGCAGGAGTCAGTTCGAGGCCCTGCAACCTCAAAATCTTCACTCCTGAGTCTCCCTCCAAGGAGAAGAGCAGAAGCCCTCTTGCTGGACATGGCGGGCCTCTGTGGGAGAATCTTGGAACTGACACGTGGTAGTCAGGCGGAAGGGAGGGCTGTTTCTTCTTTCTCACAAAAGCAAGGCGTTGGGCAGCAGTTTCTGGCAGGGGCGGTGGTGCCGCCGGAGGGAAGGAGCGCCACGGGCGTGAGGGAGCTTCTCAGCATTCTGGAAGCGCACCAATCCCTTCTATCAGAGTCTATCGCGGAAGTCCAGGAGCTTCAGGTGAGGATATATTTTGGCAGTATTCCCGCAGGGTTTTCGGGTATTTGGGGCTCTTTTAAGTTTATAATATTTGTAGATTCACAACGGACATGTGCTCTCGAAGTTCACATCATTATCTCAAACCTGTAGATTCATGAAGTTTCAGCAGCCCATAAAAAAGTCGAATTAGCAATCTGGGCTCGGGCTCTGGATGGACCTTCTGGTCAAGGACTGTGAATACAATTTGAGTTTGTGGTGTTAACGCAGAAAAAGCTGCTTTCTTTCTCACTCGGTGGCTTAGAAAGTAGAGATCCTAAAACCCCTCGAGGAATATGCAGGGTGGAAAACGGGAGAGGGCTCATCTCATCTCACGAACAAGTGAAACTTCAGCAGCGCTTCGCCAGTTTGCAAAACGACTTCGAGATTCTCAACTTCTCCTGGAGGGCACTTTGGATGATTATCAAGAGTACAAGCACTTAAGGAAAAGGAAAAGCACTGAGGAAACGACAGTCGAGCGTTCTGAAGGGAGCCATGGAAGTCCTGTACAGAGTGATTTAGATACACAGGAAAAGGAGTGCTCAGGGCGCTCAACAGTCGACGTTCAAGACCTCATCGCTTATGCTCACAAAATTAGCTACACCACTTTTGCACCTCCTGAATTTGCCCAGGGATTAGGGTTGATGGGAGTCCTGCCTCCTGCTCCGCAGGATGAGCAAATGAGAGCATCAGCACTTTATCATTTCACAGATGAAGAGCTTGGTGTTCCCAAACCTCCAGAACCATCTGCAGATGAACCTACTTCTGAAGCAAAGGAAGCTCTGATTGCTCCCAAGCAGGAGTCAGGATTTCCTCCTCCTCCATCCATGGCTGCAGGTGGTCCTCCTTCAGCTTCCCTAACAACGTCAATCAAGAAAGAAGGAGCTGCTCCCTTACCACCACCACCACCTCCTGGATGGAAACCCGGTGATCCAATTACTCTTCCTCCCCCTCCTCCTGGGTGGAAACCGGGTGACCCCATCCCCTTACCCCCCATGGCCGGCCATCCTACTGCTGCTCCCCCTGGTCACCCTGCAGGTGCTCCTAGACCTGCAGGTCCACCAGCTGCTCCTTCCTTCCAAGTTCGACATGTCGAGGTGAGAGCTTTCTTTTCGAGTTAACTTTCTCTCTAAGGTCCCTTTCTATTTGAAGTCCAGGAATTGGTAATGCTGGTGCATGGGCGATTCTTGTGTCTCTGTTTGCTTGCTTGCTTGCTTGTCTAAAACCAAGCAGAATGGCTTGCTCAGAAGGGGATAGGTAAGAAGTTGTTTGTTGAAGATCATTATGTGCTAGAAATCGTAGTTAGTTAGAGCCTTTTGTTTGTGGAAATCACAGAATGCAGGAAGAATGTTCCATCCTTGCTTTCAAGCATAAGATAAACACATGTTTTGTTTTTCTTCATCTCTGGCAGCTCGACTTGAATCCGGAGCTGGAAGACTCGGACAGCGATTACAGTGGTTCATCGGATGAAGAGGATTAGGGTTCGAGTTGGACGGAAATCTTATGGAGGGAGTGGGAGAGGGATCACCTTATCCTCACTTTCGGCTTCCCTTTTGCTTCTTGCTTCGTCTTTCTTTACCTTGATGTGGAGGATTTCTTTACTGGCTACCTTTCCCCCTTTGTAATGGACGGCATCCTATTGAGTTCAACTCAATTGTTTCAATTTCAGCTCAGTGTAAAATTGTAAATCCAGTTGCGGTTCCAGTTTCAGTTTCAGTTCTGTTGTATTCGGCCTTCACAGCGTAGAATGGATGGTAGTGATCGACTGCCAATGAACATAGATATGGTGTTGACATGCTTGTTGTCAAGGTTGAGACGAAACAAAAACATATGAAACGTTATCTGACGGAAAAAAAAGCCGCATCGGCACGTTTAGCAGGGTCTAGGGTGCATACATTGTCGCCAAATCTATAAGCAAGAATACTCTTTTTCACCTCTTCGCTCGTCTCCTACCCGTTTCTCTCCCACTCCCACCTTTCCCTCACCCTCCTCCCTTCCCCTTGCTTCCCCACTCTCCCCTCTCCACCCCTCCCCCTCTCCCCCCCCCTCCACCCTCTCCCCTCCCTTCCCCACTCCTCCCTCTCCAGCCCCCTCCCCCCTTTCTCCCCCCCTCCCCCCTCTCCCCCTCTCTCCCCATCCCCCCTCTCTCCCCCCCCCCCCCAATCCTCCGTTACAGAGTTTTTCTTACAAACAAAATCGAAAAGCCATCACGATTTCCATCAGATATAACAAATGATTTGATTGATAGTAAAAAAGAAAAAGGTAGGCTGATGATAGCTGACGAATATGCGGCTAACCGGTCAGCTTTCATGGTTGTAATGTGATGTCCTCACGCCGTAGGCGCTTTTCTATGCAACAAAATTACAGTTTTTTCAACAATAATGGTGATTTTAAACCGCCAAATTGTGCCAGAACATTGAAATAAATGCATGGAATATATAATAATGAATAATGCAAGGGAGGTGGTGCCAATGGCCCTCCTATAAACCCTCCGCCTACCAAACGGAAACCCTAAAGAGACTGTACATGGTGTCATTTTGTACTCTGAGATTGAAGACCTGAAAAAAAGTAACCTCAATTCTCTGCTTCGTGTTCTTCCTAAATGCAGTCCAAGGTAGGACTTAGTTTGCTGCAATTAAACCATTCATAATATAGCTGACTGCCCTGTTCAACGAAGCACCCAGGTTGGTTCTATGAGCCTCTCGGTCTCCCAGTTTCTCCCCCTCCTCAACCAACAGCGAACTTGAGAGGCTACCTCCTCTCATTCCTCTCACACTCTCATCACACTACCGCCTGCTCTCCCACTCTCCTCCTTCCCTCTCCTTCTCATTCTCCTTCTTCTTCTCACTTCTTCTTCTCTCTCCTTCTTCTTCTTCTTTTCCTTCTCCTTCATCTTCTTCGCTTCTTCTTCTCTCTCCTTCTTCTTCTTCTTCTTCTCCTTCTTCTTCTTCTCTCCTTCTTCTCCTCTTCTCTCTTTCTCGCCCCCCACTCCCACTGCCTCTCCACTCTCCTTCCCAGCTCCCTTTCCCTCCCCCCCCACACCACCCCCTTCTCCACTCAGACTCGCATTAAAGTACAAGTACTAAACCACCGAGTCACCAGCCCCATTTGTGGAGGATTCAACTTCTTCCACCCCTCCTTCCTCCCCACATCCTGCATGTACATGCATGGCCCGGCCATCAGTTTTCCAATTCTTCCGTTAAACGGAAGTCTCGCAGCCCACGCTTCATGTGCATCCGCTGCATTTGGGTCTTCCCCTCCCACCAAAAAAACTTTACTTTCAAACCCAGCAAGGGAAACAGCTCCCATAAACCCTGTCGTAGGAAGGGGCCCCACATTCTCCCATACTTCCTCCTTCCCATCATATATTCTGAGCTGATATGTTCTATCCACATTCAAGGAGGGAGCTGCATCCAAAAGATAGAGTCTGTTGCTCCTTGAATCTAACCGAGTATAGAACGGCGGACTCGTATTTGAAGGGAAAAAATGTTCCTCTGTAGACCACTTTCCACTCACCGGATCATATACATCTGCAAGCCCCTTCGCCCATGAGCTTCTCACATAGAACTTTCCGTTCACAGTTGCTCCCTGACATTCTAAAGCCGGCATTCTCTCCGAATCCCAGGGCATATCTGCAATTTCTTTCCAGCAATCTTTCTCTAAGTCATAGATTTCTGCAGAATGGAGCGAATCATGAGCATAATTGAACCCAGCTCGCAGCCCTCCTGCAATGTACAGCTTATTTCCAATCACTGCACTCGCAAACCGGTCTCTCGGAGTCAACATTTTCGCCCCTTTGGTCGCTTTCCCAGTCAAAAAATCATATCTCCAAATCTCTCCGGTCGGAATAAACCGGTCAAATTCATCTGAAGGATATGCCCCTCCGCAAAATATAAGAGTGCTCCCAATTGCAATTAGCCGAGTACAGGGCGATATCTTATTACTGAAAGGGAGGCAACCCAAATCATGCCAAGTTTCACCTTCAATTTGAAAAACCCACAAATGGGCGAAAATTTCCTGCGACCCTAAAGAAGCCCACTCAAGCGCACATAGAAAGGCCTCTTCAGTTCCTGTCAGGTGTCGCGTGCGCAGGAGCTCTCCGCTGTCTGCCACGTGTCGCCATCTCCTGCAGACGCTCCGAAGCTTCTGGAAGCTTCCAAGAGGGACACGTGCCAGGCAGAGAGTGGAGAGATCGTCCGATGGAATGCCCGGAATGAGCTCGGACGAGTCATGGGAGAGGGGAGGAGGGGAGGGAGGGAGATGAGAGGGAGGGCGAGAGGGAGGGAGGTGGGAGGAGGAGGAGGAGGATGGGAGAGGGCGAGGGAGAGAGGCGGGAGCATTGCTTGAGGCGCAAGTAGGCGTTTTGGAGTTCGGAGATTTGAGGGTTTTTAGGGTTTTTTTTGGGAAGCAGTGGATGAGGGGAGCCTTTGGAGAGTGGGCAATTGGGTCAAGAGAGGAAGGGGAGGAGGTGGGGCCAGCTTTAGGTTTGCTTGGTTTGGAGCCCATGGCGGCAGAGGAAGCTTCTTATCTCCTCTCTCTACTTCCTGCTCTCTCTCCTCTCTCACTTCCCTTTATCTTCTGGTTCTTACATACTTCACTCTCCCACTCTCTCTCTCTGACTCTCTTCCTCACTCCCTCAGCCTCACTCTCTCTCCCTCTCTCTCTTCCTCTCTCTCCCTCACACTCTCTCACTCCCTCGCTCACTCTCTCCCTCCCTCTCTCAATCTATCTCCCTCAATCTCTCCCTCAATCTCTCCCTCAATCTCTTCCTCCCTCTCTTTCACACTCTCTCCACTGATTTCCAATTCCAGCTCTCTCTCAGTTCTCTCCCTCAGTCCTCTCCATCTCCCTCTCCCTACACTGCCTCTCCCGCTCCCTCTCCCTCTCTCCCACTCCCTTTCCCTGCCGCTTAACTTCCTGCCCCATCTCCTCCCTCTCGCTCGTATCGAGTGAAGCGGACGCCCGCTTCATGTTGGGGCCAGGTTTGTAATATTTCCTTTTAAAAAAAAGCAACCGAAGAATTTCTTTCCTTCCCATATGCCCTCGACAAAGCTCCTCTCCTTCTGCCCGGACCACTGGGCAAGGAAATAAGCGAATCCTCGACGCCCACGTGGGTTTTAGATGGCTGCCCAAGACGACAAATTCTCCATGTAATGCTTTCATATTTTGCCCGATACCTCAGGGAAGATGATTGGCCAATCATGGGTGACCACGTGGACGTTTACTTCTGTATCTGGTCTCCAAACTGTGCGCCGTCAGCCGACCGTCACTATCAGCCAATGCGACGTCGTCCCCTGGACACTACCTGCACGAGAGAGACCGGTAACTGCACGTCGCAGCCCACGACGGCCAATGCGTAGCCGCCACGTAGCCAGATCGTCGACGTGAGCGATCGGTATCCGCACGTGAATCCCATCCAGCTAATATGTATCCGCCACGTGTTCACGTCCTTCACTAGTATCCGCACGTCGCAGCCCGAGCAGCCAATGCGTCTCCGCCACGTGGTCACGACCTTCACGGAAGAGATCGATACCCGCACACCGCAGCCCGACCGGTCGTTTTAACGAGGCGGGCCCTCATTCATGGCCGGTCACCGGCCACGGGCGGGGCCCCCTGTAGTTCACGCTACAGCTAGGAAACATCCAGTAATAATGGGCCACGTCATCAAAGTTGTGTATCTGGCAAATTCCCATTGGTGATGGTAGACTGTAGCGCGCAGAAATGGCCCAGAATGGAGCTGAGCTGGAGAATGTATCCCCCCGTAGACGACAAAAAATGAAAAGGTTTTTCTCGCGCCAATCACGCGCGAGGGCATCGAAAGAATCGGATCCGTATCTGTGCCACTAAAATTACTGTCATTCGATTCACGACAAAATGTACAAAAAAAACAACTGCGAGATTTGTAGAGCCAATCGCATAGTGCCAGATAAGCAATTTGCGAAATTTTATATGAGCTCAAATATCCTTAAGATATGATGGACAAAATAATTTTGTCGATTAAGCTAACACACGGAGAATTTTGTTTTTTAGTGGGACGCATTAGATGATGACAAAAGCCAATTGTACGAATATATTGTCGTTTCTGTCATCGCGTTTGGCCTTCTTGGACTATCAGCCAATCACAGTGCTGTGACCTTTCAGGCTTGCTAGCTTCAAAGTAAAAAGCGTACATCACAACTTTTTCTTTCTATGGTTATTTTACCGTGATGCGTACGTATTTCTCCCAGATATATCCTCTAAATTATCCCACAATGCTGGGAGCCACACCCCATTTGCACCCAAACGGGTGCAAGTATAAAGTTTGCAAACTTAACCTTCATCAATTTCAAAAGGGTCGAATGGTTTTTATGCCACGCGGGGCAGTCGCTGCCCCGCGCCGTATGGACATCAAGACATATGGTCGACAAAATTTCTGGACCCATCCCATAGGGTTGGCTTCTGGCCGACCCTCCATGCACGTGAAACTGAAAGTATAATTGTCGTGGAACTGCAACTGGGTCAGAATGTTACAGACCAAAAATTGTATATGGAACCGCACTGGAACTGGGACTGGAACTGGAACAGCGTGTGTCATAACTCATAAAGGTCATGTTCACGTTACAGACCGAGAACTGGACGTGGAATTAGATTAGAACTGGAACTGGAACAACATGTATATGAACTGGATTTTATCACCGTTATAGACCCAAAACAGAACATGGAACCGCGTTGGAACTGGAACTGGAACTGGCATTCGTAAATCTACAATCCATTTCAGTGAAACCTCGATCACAAGTCCTCCCTAAAGCCAAACCCCGGTCCCTTCCGGCTCCAACGGCAACTATTTTTTTCGTACCTTCATCCGTACGATCTGAACCCATTGTTTTTGGCCCTCCCCCACCGTTTGCAGCTTCCTGCACACTGCGGTGGTAGGGGCTCTCCAGGGTTCAAGGACACCCTTGGATCGGAGCCTTCCTTCCACCTTGTGCAGGCATTCAGGATTTTTAGGGTTTTGAAGCTCTGGCTTTCTTCTTCCTGAGGGCTTCCTCCTCCTCTTCCAAGCAGCAGCCATGGCGGCCTCTTTGGCGCCTCTGCAACCGTTATGCAGGTCCTGAACTTTTTTCCTTTACAGCTTCAGGCTGCTTCAACTTGCAAGGGACTCCATTCTGGGCCGAAAAAAAACGGAGTTTGAGTTCGAGGGGGAGTTCAGGAGCCGCATCCATGGCTTCCCTTTCCGGGAAGAAGGCGGGCGGGGGAATGAGCCGAGGGCGGGAGGGTAAGACAGATGACGAACACTACTTTGAGAGCTACGCGCATTTGGGGATTCATCAGGAAATGATCAGGGTTAGTAAACTACTGCAAACTCTGCGTTGGTTTGTTGTTTTGTACTGTTGTAGTTCGTTTGTTGTTGTTTTGTCTTGTTCTTTTGTTTGTTTGTTTTTTTAGGTGGGATTTTTGGATTAGAAAAAAAATGATTTTTTTTTGTTGACGCGAGAGCAGGATCCGCGTCTTCGCGTTACAGGTTAAAAAGAGCGCCGGCTTCCTCTCATGCTTCTTTTTCTTTTTCTTTTTTTTCTTTCCTTTTAGAGAATGAGGTCCAGTCAGGGGCTTCTATCCAGCAGCAGAGTATCTGCGTTTTGGGGCAAGATGGAAGTCTTGCAGTTTTGCACGTGTTCGCATTTTTTAAATGCCCTTGTTTCAAATGTCTTATTTCGTAGAATAGTTGTGATTATTATCTCTGCGTCGTTACCTTTTTTATGCGGATGTTTACGAATTTCCTATGACTGTTAATTCAGGATCGGGCGAGAACAGAGGCTTATTTGGAGGCCATCAAAATGAATGCAGGCTTTATCAAGGGCAAGGTCTGCCCATTCAATTTTCTCCAAAGAGTCGACTTTCAGTCTGCGCCCCTCCTTTTTGTTTTTCGAGTCTAAACTTGCAATAGATAAGTTGCACTGCTAGAATTGCAGTGGCGAGCGAGACAATTGCGTCTTTTAAAATATCTTCAGTTGTCGTAAACATATCTTTTCGGGGGGGATATATATATATATATACAGGTTGTCCTGGACGTTGGATGCGGCACGGGCATTCTCTCAATATTTGCAGCACGAGCCGGAGCACGAAAGGTGTGATTAAACTGGTTTTCAATGCAAGTGTTTAGCCTGACTTAGATGATGGGATCCTCTTTACCTTTCAGATTCGAATGGCCTGGTTTGAACTAGCTTGAGCAAAGGTAGCGAGTTCTCTCCCTCTCCCTCTCCCTCTCCCTCCCCTCTGTCCCTCTCCCTCTTCCCCTCCTCTTCCTTTCACTCTCCCTTTTCCTCTCCCTCCCTCTCTCCCTCTCCCTCTTCCTGCCTCGTCTCCCTCTCTTTCTCCGTCAACTTGATGCTCGGACTCAGTTTAGGCGTTCGAAAAAGTTGAAGTGTTGATCCTTTTTTGACTTTTCCTCCAGGTATACGCCGTCGATGCAAGTGATATTGCCTTGAAGGTGAAGCCGAATCCCCTTCCATCGCTTGAGGTTTTTAGGTGTCTTTTTCTAGGGTTTTAGTCACTGTTTTCATGTCAAATGTTATAGTCACAAAGTTTCATGTTTCTAACATGAGTGAGAAAGCTCCCCTCGTGCAAGTATAAGTGAGTCATTTTAGAGGTCCGTAGTGGGCTTTAGTGATTTTAAAATGAAGGGAACCTTTCGGGAATGATGGGAGTGATGCAGGCTCAGCAGATTGTAGCAGCAAACGGCCTTGCTGGCGTCATCACAGTACTCCACGGCAAGGTGGAGGTGAGGTCAGTGCCCAGAGCTTCGGCCTGGCCATCTGAATGACAATGTTTTTCTTTTAGGACTGTTTAATTTGATTTTGTGAACCCGGTTTTTTGTCCAACATCCATAAGTTAGTTCCATTTTCAATTCATACACTCCTTCATGGCTGCTCATTACCGAGCTACAATACCGCTCTTGCAAAACAGCATGCTTTAAGGATTTTTGGCTTGTTTTTTTTTTTTTGTCAAACGTTGCTTGACTATCCTCTGATATCAGAGCTGAATCTTATATTTCAAACTGCTTCTCAAAAGAAAAGTGAAACCGTGAATCTCTTGAATCCTGAAGCCATAGAAGTTCCTGCTATTTGTTGATGGCTGTTGCAGGAGGTGGAGATAGAGGAAAAGGCAGACGTGCTTGTTTCGGAATGGATGGGGTATGCTTTGCTTTATGAGGTAATTGTGAAACACTTAATTAGAAGGGGCTAGTCTTAAGGGCATGCTGAATTATCTTGTTCCATGTAGAAGATAATCCCAACAACCACAGCAACAAGGAGCGAGCTGCTTCGAGTCTGCGGCTCTGAATTCTATCCGTTTATTGGCTTTGAACTTCAAATGGAGGTGTCTGTTTGAAACGTGGGAAATCTTGCAGCCACATGATGGCCGTCATGTTTGATACATTTCGCCTTTTGGGAGAGGGAGGGGGAGGGAGAGGGAGAGGGAGTGGGA